>CM053790.1:235139953-235669953 GCA_028749045.1 Cupressus sempervirens | reverse complement strand
TTGAACATACTATATTATTTCATGTTGTGTGATGTTACTTTCAAATATATTTGATGTTGTCATTTAATGTTTCATGTATATGTATGTTGATGAAATCAGTAAATGTAGGATTGATACTTTGATTTAAGAGTTTTTAAATGGTTAAGAATTAAGTAGGATGAAGAAACCCTTATTAATGTATGTTTCAATTTTATGAGAATTACTGATACGTATATATGTACATGTGATTTTTGGGACTACTGATGTGTGCAATGAGTGTACAGATATTTTTAGCCAAGGAAATCGACGGAGGAACAGAACTGATCTCTATGTGCTAATTTTGGAAACCTTGTTGTTCATAACTAAATTAATTGTGAGATGTATGAATGTATCTTTCCATGTTCAGTAAATGTGAATGTCTCATAATTATGTTCTGTTAGTGTCACTTGACACTCGTAATTGGTTATGTTCTTCAGTATGCTGATTAGGGTTAGTTGTGTAACCTTTGGACCCAAGTTGGTTTAAGTCAGTGTCAGTTTGCTAATTGAGTTCTTAATCGAGTTTAGTCATCCTTAATCTGGATTAGTGCTTAATTTGCATCTTAGAGTTATTAGTTGGTCCTAATTATTTCCTAGCTTTTTTTTGGCTCTAAACCTAGTCCTAAAGCTTTAAATCATGAAACTATTATACCCAAAGGGTATGGGTATGGTTTGGGGGTCTTTTCCAACCCCTAAGTCCCTTTTGTTGACTTTTGAGGCCACTCAAAAAGTCTCTTTTTTCCTTTGTGCGAAAATTGCATGTGGTTATCATGAGTTATCTTACCCCACCTCCTCTTAGTGTTTAACCATAGAGTGGGTTGAGTTAGGAGTTTCTAGAATTGTATGTGGGTGGGAGAAGTTATCAATCCCTTTTGGTGGTTGAGTTTGAGGCTTATTTAGAGGCCTTTCTTGGACTAGTGGAGGTTGTTACCCAATCTCTACATTTAGAGAGGAGTTCTTGAAGGTTGAAGCAAGGAAAGGGAAACTCTACTCAAACTTGTTCATTGCCATTACCTCTTTGTGAAGGTTGGAATTCTCATCTCCCTTGTTTAGATTTCATTCTTGTTTCATGCTTATGCTACCTTGTTGTTGTTTCAATGTTTGTATGTTTGTGGGTATGTTGGGAAGCTTTGAAAACCATGTTATTTTTGGATGATTTCCTTTCATGTTTATGTTTGCAATTTTGAGATTTTTCTTGCATGGGTGTTTTGGTATTACTCACCCTTGGAGAGGGCAGAAGTGACCAATTTTGGGAAAGGTCTGTTTAGTCAAACTCCAACCAGTGTAAAGTCTCTTCTTAGGATGAGAAGAGGGAGAAAGGGTAGGGTGTTATGGGCCCCTACCTGTCAGCACAAACCTTGTATGATTATGGTATGTTCAAATGGAAGAACGGAAGTTCTTGGTATATAGCCCCGATTGGGCATCTGTTTGGTGTTGTGCTTGACTTCTCCTGGTTGGAAGAATCCACCTTTCCCTAGTTTTGATTCATTGTGAATCCTATTGTGTAAACCATGTATGATTATTCTTGTTTGATTGTCTCTTGGTTATGCTTGGTTGTCACCCGATCAGATATTTGTTCCCTCCATGGTTCTAGAAATATGATGCAGAAATTGTTATGAATCCCTTGATGAGGATCATGAAGAAAATCCAATTAAAATTGTTGTAATTCAGGATTGAAATCCTATGTAAGTTGTATTTCAAAATTTGTTGGATTGGCAACGAAGCCGAGTTTTCTTCTTGATTCTTTCCTGGCTGAGCCCTTGAATCAGGTTTGCCATTAAAATTGGTGTTTGAGTAAAAAATTTTATCTTGTGATTTAATCGTAATTTCAAATTAGATGGATGCACATCAAGAATAAGAGGATTTGATGATGGTTTAATTGAGCAAATTTTCAAGTTCCTTATATATTCCTTATATGTTCAAAATGATAATTATGTTAAGGAAAGAAAATAATGTCTATGGTTGATATATTGCATTTCAAGTTGTATAAGAGATCATATTATATATGGTGTTAATATGCCTCAAACTATTGTATCCATGTTTTAATTCTATTAAAAAATATAGACAAAAAAATATATACATGCCTTGCTTGTAATTCTGTACTTAGATAAATTTTCAAAAATGTGGTTCAAAAGAGTAAAAACTCTCTTCCTTTTGTATGGGAGTAGCAATTAAATATTTTGATAACAGAGAATCTAAAAGATTCTCTTATTATCCTCTCTGTCCTATTGAATATTGTATTTAAAATTAAAATTAGTAATTAAATAAACTAAAAAAAAAAAGAAATTATAACTTACCATATAAATTAAATATCCTAAACTTACCAAGAAAACTTTTGGCATTAACTACCTCTTCATTAGCGCCTGCATTTGAGATGGGCTTGAAAAGAATATATTTTTTTAACAAAATCTAATAACATGACTCTTGGGGTGACGTCAACCCACCTTTTTACCTCTCCAATTTGTGCGCAGGTCATCATTTTGGGATGGGATTGATTAAATAGTTTGTTGTTTGTCAAAAATTTTATCCCCACCTTACCTTGCGCCTAGTCCTTGGCAGGCTCTGCCTTGCGCAGTGGGGGACAGACTTGCCTTGTACCCTATGTCAGCGCTTAGAGTTAGAGCGCATAGATTGGATGGACAGGTTAGCATGCAGGGGTTTGGGAGGTCGATTTGACAGGGGGGTTAGTATAGGTTAGTATAGGTAGGTTAGTGGTTAGTTTAGTATATATTTTGATATGTTAGTATTTTTTTTAGTTAGTTAGTGTCAATGTAATTTAAATTAGTTTATGTTAAAGTTGCTATTCTTTTATTATTAGTAATTGTTAGTAGATTTGTTATTAAAAGATAGTTAATTCATATAAAATGTGAGGAGTTTTAAATTAGTTTTAGTTTAATAAGAGTTAGTTTGATGTTTTTGTTTAGAGGAGTATTAGTTGAGGTTAGTTAATATTATGTTGTTAAATTGTAGTTAGTATGTTTTTAAATAAGTTAATGATAGATGTTAGTTTAGATTAAGTTAGTTAGTTTGTTTTATTTTATTATTATTTTTAATTTGTGTTTTATTAAATGTTTAAATAAGTTAGTGTTAGATTTTAGATTAGGTAGTAATTAGTTTTAGTTATTTATTTTAGTTAGTTATATTAGATTTATTTGTATTAGTTTTTAAGTTGTTTTTAGTAGTTAGTTTAATTAATTTAATTTGTAAGATATTTTAGATTAACTAGTTTAGTTTAAATTAATTTAGTTATTTAATAAATTTTAAAAAGTTTTCGTTATTTTTTTCGTTGAAATTAATGTTTAGTAATTAGATAGTTACATAGTTAAATGTTAATTTGTTAAGTCTTAATTTGATTAAGTGATTTAATAAAATTCTTTATAAGCATTAGTATGTTTTTTTTGTTAGTATGTAGTTAGTTTAGCTTTATATTAATTTAATTGTTTAATTACCTTAGAAAGTTATAACTTAATGAATAGTTATTTTTAGTATTAATGTTAAAATTTGTCTTCGAATATTATTTAGTTTTACTTAATAGGTTAATAATTGATCATAATCTTAATAGTTTATATTTGGAACGAACTCTTTTAAATTGTTATTTTTATAATATGCACATTGTGTGTAAAGATAATGTAATAACATAACTTTTGTCGATATCATCTTAATAACAAAAATAATAATTTATCAGTATCGAGAACCTTTACTTAAACTGTGATCGCAACTTATCAAACTTGAGCTTTTTTAATTTTTAGCTTTAAAAAAAAAAAAAATTGTCATGTGTTTTGCCCTCGAGTTTTGGGCATGACACCACAGTTTTAATTGAATGTACATTTATATATTTGAAAATTTAATACATAAAATAGTTTACATGTAGATAATTTAATTTATATAATTGAAATTTTATATTTGTAAAATACCATATATATACATATACATATACATATACATATATGTATATGTATATGTATATGTATATGTATATGTATGTATATGTATATATATATATATATATATATATATACACACACACACACACACACACACACACATATATATACATATGTGTGTGTGTGTGTGTGTGTGTGTGTGTGTGTGTGTGTGTGTGTGTGTGTGTGTGTGTAATTGAATAATTTTAACATATAAAAGCTAATAACATTTAAATTGGTATGATAGAAAACTTAACAAATTAATATAACTAAATATGTTTTAAGTTAACAATTATTTATATCCAATATTGAAACTTAGATATCAACTGAAAACTCTAATTAGAATTTAGGCTTTTTGTTTGTAAAATTAGACTAAATGACAAAGAAACAAAGCAAAATAATTATTAACAAAAGTAAATATATTAATAAATTTGAAAGATTATTAAGATTCTTGTTATTTACTTTAAAAGGTTATTTACTGAAATATCTATTATAATTAATAAAGTCATATGTTATATATATATATAGATGATCAAATTCTTTTAAGATTTCTAGTATTAGAATTATTATAAATTATTTAACTTTAAAAATATATATTCAATGTAATAATAGTTTTAAAATGATCTAATTTAATATATATTAGAA
The DNA here is from genome assembly GCA_028749045.1 of Cupressus sempervirens. Lineage (NCBI taxonomy): Eukaryota > Viridiplantae > Streptophyta > Pinopsida > Cupressales > Cupressaceae > Cupressus > Cupressus sempervirens. The sequence goes on along the minus strand of CM053790.1, from coordinate 235,665,368 downwards.
AATATTGGTTAATTATATTTACTAAAAAATTAATTTAATAATACATATCAAATATAAAATAAAAGAAAAATAATCACAACTCTATTTTATAACTCTATCACACAACTTAGTTTACAATAAAAGAAAAAACACATTAATAAAAATCTATACTACATAAAACATAAACTAATTTTACCAAAACATAATATACATAAAACATAAAATAAAACAGCTAACTTAAAACAAAACTACATATAATTTATAAACAACAATTACCTTTACATTATCGTGCTTCCATGTGCAAACTACCCCATGCGGTCATGGAAGCATGACATGGCCATCCATCCATCCCGAATGATGAGGCTGGATAGCCAACACCCATTTTTAATACCTAGCCCTACATTGGCTTTTCGAACCTATCTTGTTGATTAATGTCACATTCTTGCATGTGCAAGTTGTCTTATCAATAATTTCACTAATTCAAGAATGGCACATATAAAAAGTGGAGGGGAAACCTATCTCACAACTATACCTTGTCTCTATTTATTTTGTGGGTATTTTTGTTTTGTTTATTTTGCCATCACATGAGCAATAAGGTAAGTATGGCATGGACTGAGCCATCATTGTAAAACATATTATACATATGGATGCATGTCACTTTTTGAGTCAGCTTAGCTAAAACTCTTTTTTAATTGTAAAGCAATCATCCTATTGTAAGTTATTTAATAAACTAAGGAGAGAACTTTTTGGTATATCATCTGTTTGGATGCAAAATTAAAAATAAATATCTTTTTGTCCCTTTTTGTATGCATTGAAAACATGGTGAAAGTTATTGGAAAAACATGACAGCGATTATCCAGCCCCGAAATTCATTGTGGCTAGAAGCCCATACCTTCCATATCCCATGCCCTTCATTCATCCATCACAGATTGTACCTTCATTGTAGTGATTGTCCATGATTCAAAATTGAGTACGTTAAAATAATGTTTATTTCAAACCTTTTTAATACTTACCTTCTCATCCATCCACTCAAAGTTTCAAAGTATTTGATATATGAAATATTTCTAATAATTTATTTTTTAGAAGAGCATTTTTTTTTAAATTATTAAATTAAATTATTATATTATTTGTTTTTTTTCTAGAGAGGTATGTAAATATAATGTTGAAACTTGTTATTTTAGAATAATAAGTTTAGAAATTAATTAGTTTAATTATGAAGAAATTAATTAATTTAATTAGTGAATGAAAGTTAACAATTTGAATTATGAAGAATTAGAAAATTCAATTTATTTAATTAGTTAATGTAAAATGATAAAATATTATATTATTTAGCATAAAAATTTGTATATTCTATATAATTGAAATTTTATAATAATTTTATAAAAAGTATAAATTATAAGAAAATAAAAAGCATTATTATTATGAAATAACTCATTCTTGATAACTTAAATCTTACTGATTTTTTTAGAAAAAATTAGATACTCATTGATCCATGCCAACTACTAATGATCTATAACTCATTGGTTAGAAAATTAATATATCATATATTCATATTTATCAAGTTAAATTATGTTATCATATTTGAAATATACTTGTCCCACTACACTTTTCCAAATACATACATATTATCAAATTTTACATAAACTAATATAAAGAACTTATTAGGATTTTAAAAAAGTCAAGGAAAGAAGGGATGTCATAGATATTTCAAATAAAAATTTAATAATAAATATAAGTCTGTAATCATTATTAAAGATTTAATTGACTGATCAAATTTAAACTTAAATAATAGATAATGATAATATTAAATAATAAATAGTGATATTAAATAATTATAATAATAGATAGATAAAAAAATATTTGAAATAATCTTAACTATAATTACATACAATGTAGTTCTTCGTCTAATATTCAAATTGTTTAAAAGTAAAATTAAAAGTTTAATTATTAAATTGTTTAAATCTAAACTAATAAATAATGCTAATATTAACACAACAATAGATTAATAAAGAATTTATCCAAATAATCTTAACCATAATATTATTATAAAAATTTAATTACATAGAATATGCAATTTTTTTAGCTAATTAATGTAATATTTTATTATTTTACATTTACTAATTAAATAAATTATCAATAGTTCATTGCATTTAATATTGATTGCTAAAATACATAAGGGTTTCTCAAATTCTTGGGAGGTGGATTTTTTCCTAAAAGATTTTCCCACATAACTCTGGTGTTTTAGTGTGTATCTTGTGTGCTTTTTACTTTCTATGTTCTTGTTTTCATATACATCTCAATTTCATAAATTTAATTCACTATTTAATATTTGTCTTGTAAATTGACATTAGAAAGGCATTTTTGCATTAGCTTTCCTTATAGATAGAGATCACCCCTTTTGAATTTGGCACACTAACAGAAATACAAGTTCTAGATCTACAAAGTAATTTGTTTAAGAATTGGTCTTTCTTGAAATCTTTATATTTGAAGAATAGTCTATTTTTAGTGGGTAATAAACCAGCTAAATTGGAAATTTTAAGGGATCTCTCAAATTCAACCATATCCAAGCATGTAAATATTACAAGCTATGTTCTTCTAGAAATTTAAAAACTATAGTAGCCTTATCCCATTTGATTATAGAGAAATTAGATTTCACAGGAAGTTGTTAGAATGAATTGTTCAATTTTTAGGAATTTCTCTTTCTTTGCAGCTATGGAAAGAGATTTGATAGAAAATACTAGAACCTTGAGGAACATTCTAGAGATTTAATTTTGCAATCTTTTGTGTGAAAAACATAATTTTATCCCTAGAAAAATTCATAGTGTCTAATAATAATTTATAAATTAGTGTAGAGAAATAGATTTGATAAATTAATTAATTTAAACTTTGGAATACCACATTAAGACACTAGAAAAACTAATAGCTATGAGTCTAATAGAAGTATTAGTGCCCTGTCTACCAAGAACTAATAATGAAATTATTTAGTTTTTTTCTAGATTCTAGTTATAAAATTATCTTCAATCTAACTATTTAATAAACAATGAAGGAAAAAGTTCTTCCACATATAACCGCTTTTATTCAATTTCATTAGAAAGAGTCAAAAACTAAAATAAGATTGTTTAGTCTTCAATTTTTTTTATTAAGACACATTGAAGTCACTAGTCAAAGGAATAAAAGTGAAAATATAACATCTCTAAAAAATCTACTATAGTTAGTTGATTAAATGTAGACTAAAATAGAAATTTTATAATCATATCATGAAGTGAGTAAATAAATTTCTCAAATATCTACTATCACTAATAGATTAAATGTAGATTAAAAAATAAAAATATCATAATCTTGTGATGATGTAAATATATAATATTTTTAAATATCTATTATTACTAATAGATTAAATGAAGTTTAAAAAATAGAAATATCATATATAATTCCTTTGATCCCTTTAATGAAGTGGGTAAATATATTAATTAAAGAGGGAATGCCATGAATCTGTAATAGTTAGAGTAACATCAAGTCTTAACAAACAACCAAAGGGATCACAAGAAGTGACCCTATCAAAAAATGAAGTAGAAAAAGTACTAGCAACTACAACTAAACCATAAAAGAAGACTTAAGATAGCTAATCCACCACCAATATAAAGCATTAAAAAAAAATAAAAATAATGAGTATATATATTTATACTATGGTTAATAGATCAAATATAGATTTATAAATAAAAATACTATAATCTTTCCTAAGGCGTAAATTTGATTGATAAAGTGACACTTAAAATGGGTATAAGTGTAATAAGAAAATTGATAATATAAGGCAAGTAGGCTAAACTTGGGGATGGAGAATAAAAAAATAGATCACAATATTTTTGGGGTACTTTGATTGAGCCAACGAACTATTCCATTTCATCTCAAAGATCAACAATTGCAAAATAGCAAAGAGTGTGAAATTATGTTTCTGGCTTTGTGAATGGAAACGCTAAATGCAACTGCCCAATCTAAAACCTCAGAAGTATATCACATTTGCATAAAGTTGAAGTTATGTTTTTTAACATGCAACATTTTTTATAGCTAATATCAATGTTACTATATTAACAACTACAAAAACTGCATTGCAGGCTCGTGGACATCGATAGGTTGAAATACGAGAACTGCCATTTCCACATCTTATTAAAAAAAAGAACCAAACAGACCATTGATGTGTAGTGGATATGGGAATCATGGTTGAAAAAAGAAGACACACTAATGCTAAACAAAATTTTGGTATACATTGTCCAATTCATGTATGTGGGTTGTCCAATTGTAGGACTTTGTAAATCCCAAAATACTCAAGCACTTACCATTACAAAATGATGGAAAGCTATTAAAAAATGAGGCTTCATATCTGTCCCTTGTGCCAATGTCCCTTTTCAATTTCTTTAGTTGAATACTATCAATTTCTTCAATTAAATATTGTTGATTTCTTTAGTTGAATACTCTCAATTTCTTCAATTGAATACTACATCGAAATAATCCCTATAATACATGTAAATAGAATATGGCTTCCATTATTTTTATTTTTCTAAGCTAGGTTTATATCATTTAATCTTGGTACTTGTAGAACATAGCTTTCGTCATTTCAAAATATACAACCCCATCCTTTTAAATAGTAACCATATTTCACTCCCACTAGGTTTATAACATTCAATCTTGGTGCTTGCAGAGTATAGTTTCCATCATTTTTCTAATTTTTTCCAAATGGTGTCAACTAAGAATGAACATGCACTAGCAAGGGATGAGCTCACCTATAGGTTATTTCAAGTGGAGCTCTAAATCTACGAAATGTGAGATAATTTAACTAGTATGTTGCTTAATTAGTTGATTAGTTGTAGTCTATGATCATGATTATGAGTGCTCACAAGTTTTTTTTGATGTGGTTTACATAATTTGAAAAGAAAAAGGATAATTATGGTCATATGACATTGCTTACTATTAAACTACCATTGCCCTACTAGCTTTTGGTATAATCACCACAATAATTCCCTTGACAATAGGGCATAAGAAGACTGCTCTTATGGAAATCTTCAAATGTATAGTGTATAACATGGGGGACCTTGCCATATTTGTAGTTGTGTCACTTGATTTTTCCTCTTTCAAAGAGGATACCATAAGGAGGAGGATTGTCACTCTGTGCAAAATTACTTTACTACTTTTTATGACTACTTTTGTGGTTGCATTCAATATGACAACTATCTCCTTTATCCATCATTGTTATCTAATGGAAGGATCAATTGGATTCATTTCAATATTTATCTATTGGTTCTTGTACATGTGGACATCACATAAAGAAGTGATGTCTAATTTTGCAGCAAAGATCCAAAAGTGGGTATATTATTTACATTAGATATACATTACTTTACAATGTTTACCAAGTTATTGAGATAAAAGCCATACCGGAAGTTTTCTTGACCTCGTTCTTTTTCCCTCGGTGCCTGTAGTTGAACGAGGTAACATTTTGTAAATTTGTTGAGTTCTAATGAAACATAAATTTATGAGAATTAATGTATTCATAGGTTAGGTTGATATATGAGGATATATCATGAGTTGGACATTTAGATTTAATATTTGTTACATGGGTATATATTTTTCATATAAGTATTGTACATATATCGTAGTGCATAAGGCCTAATATATAAAAGATCAATAAGCTAATTGTTAATCATATTCATTGTATGTCATGTAATATATTTATGTTCATTTTATATACCACTATCCATTAAACATGATAAGTATAAAGATTACTCGAAATCTACATATTATATAACATAAATTGATTATATATTAACCTAAAATAAATATTCATTATTAAATATCTAAAATAATGTTCAATACACTCTATGTATATTAAATGCATTGATTATAAATCATGAAATAAAATAATTATATAAAAATATTATACATATATATTAAATAATATATAATATATATACTATATAACATACTAACTAAAATATTGTCCTATGCACTACTACTCATATAACCATTATCTAACTAGTCTCTAAGAGCGTCATCTATCCAGCCCCACCATTCTAGAGGTCGCTCATCAATGCCATGTTGTGCCATGACATGGCAATGGCAGGCCCTATAGTCCAAGAGTGTTTGCATTGGGAACACACATATTCATTTATATTCATGGTGCCTATTTTTATGTTTCATTCAATTTTGGTGAAGTTAGATTTATTAATAGTTAGATTTATTAATAACTAGATTTATTAATAGCTAGATTTACTTTAAGTTACAATTACTAAGATTTTAAATTAAAATATGAAATTAAATAGTGTTTAATAATATTATATTCAAAAGTTAAATATATGGTTGGAATTAAATATAATTACCAATTTGGAAGCTAGCTAATGAAAACATTCTTAATTGAAATTTTCCCACTATAGAGTTAAATATAAGTGTCCATTCCATGTCTAAATTTAATTTATATGTTGTGGCCATTTTTGTTTCAGATTGAGAACAAAAAATGACTAATAAAGATATGCGTCAAAATGGAAGAGATGAGGTAAGTTCATCTACAATTGAAGAAAGTGTGTATAGTTTAACTTTCATCTATTATTTGCAAAAATAGTAGCTGACAATTTTTTATTTTTTCTTTGTAGATTGTATTCAACAGTAGGTTGCTAAAGATTTAAGTATAGAAATTAAGCTTATGTTAACAATGGTTATGAAAGAAACAATGATGTCCTTTGGTATCATAGGAGTTGTAATGATGTTGACTGATAAGGAAGGTGAAGAGAAAGATAAAGTACTTGTATGTTTCCACGTTTTAGTTTTTCAATATTGTTAGCCTTTCTTCTGTCATAGTGGGGTTAACAAATGCATTCTAAAAATAGGTTACAATGAGAATGAAAATTCCCAAATTGTGATGTTGGGTGGTACATTTTATTGTATAATTCAGTTTTGATGCATTCATTTTAGTTAGCTTTATTTGGCACTCGCTCAATAGTAAAAAAATTGCATCTAGTATGTTTCATGTTTCATGTCCATACATTCCCATGTGCATACTTTAAGTAACATCAAATATCAAATTATCATAGATGTTCAACTCTTACAAACAAAGCAATTGCACTTAATACTATTGTACAAAGTTTTGCATTTCCTTATAAAATAATTCCATTTATAGTAAAAAAAATTTAGAGGAAATTCAAAGGCATATTTTTCAAAAAATTCATATGTATTATAGTTTTAAAATATAATTTCACTACAAGCTAAGTAATTAAAGTGAATGCATCCCTTTTAAAATAAATTCAAACAATTTTTATAAATTATAATTTAGTTGGTTGCATAGTGCTAATGACATGTAAAAAATAATTTTGTTTAGTTTTAGATCATTTTGAAATACAAAAATAAATTAAAAATTATTATTATTCATATTAATTATTTTTTAAAATGATTTATAATATAGATACCTTTAGTAAAAAGTTGAGAAAAAATAACTTTAAATTTTAATTTTATTTAAATGTTATTTTATTTTATAGTCATTTTATTTATCTCATCGAAAAAATTATTTATTTACTCATGTATACATAGAACATGAATTTGAATTTTTTAATAAGTATTTTATTCTATCTATATTTATTTGAAGAGTAATTTTACTTTTATATATGAAGTTTCATTTTACTTTTGTGAAAGTCTAATAATTATTTCAAAATTATTCTATTATGTTTTTACTTTAGAAAGTATGATAAATAATATTTACTCATAAATTATTTTATTTGTTAATAGTTTGATTTATTTATAAATTATATTATTATTGAAATATAATATGTTTTTGATAAGAACTTTGATAAAGATAAGTAATCTTCAAAAAATAAAAGAGATAGTTGTAAAGGAGGGCACTAGTTCTACCATAAGTCATTGAGATTCAAACTTAAATTTGAGTTCCACTATAATAAAATTTGAATGAAATTGAGCAGGAATATATTTTTAAAATCACATTAAATTTAATTTGTATAGATTTTATTTATTAGAAAATATAATATATGCACAAAATAATGAAAATAAGAAGGATAAACATTTGTTGAATCTCCAATTTCACCAGTGAAATTGGACTTATCCTATAATGTAATCTACCTACATAGAACATGGATCTACCATAGTGAAAAAAAACATATTATATTAATAGATTAATATTTTTTATTTGAACATTTAATTTTAAAATACTAATAATATTTATATTAATATTTTCAATTAATCATTATAATAGTTAATAGTTAAACAATAACCATATTTCACTCGTGCTATATACAACATTCAATCTTGGTGCTTGCAGAGCATAGCTTCCATCATTTTTCTATTTTTTTCCAAATGGTGTCAACTAAGAATGAACATGCAATAGCAAGGGATGAACTCAACTATAGGTTGCTTCAAGTGGAGCTCTGAATCTATGAAATGAGAGATAATTTAATGGGTATGTTGCTTAATTAGTTAATTAGTTGTAGTCTATGATCATGATTATGAGTGCTCACAAGTTTGTTTTGATGTGGTTTACAAAATTTGAAAAGAAGAAGGATAATGATGGTCATACGACATTTCTTACTATTAAAATACCATTGCCCTACTAGCTTTTGGTATAATCACTACAATAATTCCCTTGACAACAAGGCATAAGAAGACTACTCTTATGGCAATCTTCAAATGTATAGCATATAGCTCAGGGGGCCTTGCTATATATGCAATTGTATCACTTGCTTTTGCCTCTTTCAAGGAGGATACCATAAGGAGGAGGATTGCCACTCTAGGAAAAATTACTTTACTACTTATTGTGACCACTTTTGTGGCTATATTCACCATGACAATCGTCTCCTTTATCCATCATCGTTATCTAATGGAAGGATCAATTAGAGTCATTTCAATATTTATCTATTGGTTCTTGTACATGTGGACATCACATAAAGAAATGATGTCTAATTTTGTAGAAAAGATAAAAAAATGGGTGTATTATTTACATTTGATATACATTACTTTATGATGTTTACCAAGTTATTGAGATAAAGGCCATATCGGGGGTTTTCTTGACCTCATTCTTTTTCTTTCAGTGCCTGTAGTTGAATGAGGTAACATTTTGTAAATTTTTTGAGTTCTAATGAAACACACATTTATGAGAATTAATGTATTCATAGGTTAGGTTGATATATGGGGATATATCTTGAGTTGGACATTTAGATTTAATATTTGTTACATGGTTATATATTTTTCATATAGGTATTGTACATATATCGTAGTGCATAAGGCCTAAAATATAAAAGATCAATAAGCTAATTGCTAATCATATTCATTATATGTCATGTAATATATTTATGTTCATTTTATATATCACTATCCACTAAACATGATAAGTATAAAGATTACTAGAAATCTACATATTATATAACATAAATTGATTATATATTAAGTAACCTAAAATAAATATTCATTATTAAATATTTAAAATAATTTTCAATACACTCTATGCATATTAAATGCAATGATTATAAATCATGAAATAAAATAATTCTATAAAAATATTATACATATATATTAAATAATATATAATATATATACTATACAACATACTAACTAAAATATTGCCTATGCACTACCACTCATATAGCCATTATCTAACTAGTCTCTAAGGGTGTCGTCTATCCAGCCTCACCGTTCTAGATATTGCTCATCAATGCGATGTCATGCCATAACATGGCAAGGCAAGCCTTGCAGTCCAAGTGTGTTTGTATTGGGAACAAACATAGTTGTTTTTATTCATGGTGTCCATTTTTATGTTTTATTCAATTTTGGTGAAGTTAGATTTATTAATAGTTTTTTATAAGAACTTTGATAAAGATAAGTAATCTTTGAAAAACAAAAGAGGTAGTTGTAAATTAGGGCACTAGTTCTACCATAAGTCATTGAGATTCAAATTTAAATTTGAGTTCCACTATAATAAAATTTGAATGAAACTGAGTAAGAATATATTTTTTTAAATCACATTAAGTTTAATTTGTATAGATTTATTTATTAGAAAATATGTTATATCCACAAAATAATGAAAATAAGAAGGATAAAGATTTGTTGAATCTCCAATTTCACCAATGAAATTGGACTTATCTTATAATGTAATCTACCTACATTGAACATGGACCTACCATAGTGAACATTTAATTTTTAAATAATAATAATATTTAGATTAATATTTTTAATTAATCATTATAATAGTAAATAGTTAGTTTTTATTTAAAATTATTATTCTGAGTTCTTTTTTATGAATTTTAATTATAAATTTTTTGAAACAAATTATAAAAAATAGTTTTTATCATAATCGTAACATGATTTCTTAATTTAAAAATTTTTACTAGTAAAATAATCTTATGTATTATTATAAGATGTCTATTTTAAACTTTAAATATCTTATGATGCATATATTTTATATATAAAAACATTAATATATAAATATTTTGATAAATTTATAATATAAACATTAATATATTTAAAATTAATTTTTTTTTAAGTTGATATTTATTTAGAATATTTTGTAATTATTTAATTTAATTTTCATTGAAGATATGTCAAAATATTAAAATGTATTATTTAAAATCAATTATAAATTAATCAATTTAGTTATCTACAATTTCGCATAAACTATTTGATTAAAAAAAAATTGTTATTTTTCTATTGAAACTAAGTAGTTATTTTATGACAAAAATATTTATAAATATTATTTTAACTATTGTTTAAACAGTAAATATAATTATCATATATGACATCAATTTTAATTAACTTTAAATAAAAAATAATATAGAGAATAATTATTTTATGTTTTTTAAATTATTTAAAACTAAATTCTAATATGTAAGCTATGTCATGACCACTTGAGTCCTCTAGAACTAATTTTATCTATGATGAAATTAATTTGAAAGGAAGTACAAAACTACCTATTTTATTTTTATGTGAACAGTACTAACTATAGCCACTTCTAACCGGAATAGTTGAATGTATGTCATAGAATATCATCTAACACTTACAATTTAATGTGACTTAAAGGTATCCACATGGGCATTTATAGAAATGGAACATGAAACATACTAGATGCAAATTTTTGGTTGTTTAGCCAGTGCCCCTTTGGCACTCACTAAATAGTAAAAAATTTGCACCTAGTATGTTTAATGTTCCATGTTCATACATGCCCATGTCATTACTTTAAGTCATGTCAAATATCAAATTATCACAGACATCTAACTCTTCTAGACAAAGCGATAATCTTATCTACTCAAATGAAAAAAATCGTTTAGTAGTTTAAATTAGGTCAATGTATCTTTAGAGGTAAAGATGCTTTGTATTTTTTTATTTGTTAAATGTTTTGATAATCTTATCTACTGAAATGAAAAAAATGTTTAGTAGTTTAAATTAGGTCAATGTAGGTAAAGACACTTTGTATTTTTTTATTTGTAAAATATTTTGATAATCTTATCTACTCAAATGAAAAAAATTGTTTAGTAGTTTAAATTAGGTCAATGTATCTTTAGAGGTAAAGATGCTTTGTATTTTTTTATTTGTTAAATATTTTGATAATCTTATCTACTCAAATGAAAAATATTTCAAAATTTTTATTTTTATTAATTGAACTAAAAGTCTAAATGTCCCTTCTATACTTATTGAAATTAAAATTCAAACTCCAACAAAAACAAATAGTTACCTTATAAATAAACACACAAATGCAAAGCAAGGTATAACCTTAATTAAAGAAAAATTCCACTTTCACCTTAGTTAAAACTAAATAAAGTGAACCCTAACTATAAAAATTTAGTCAAACATAATCCTAATAGTAAACCTAATTTAACTTAACTATAAAAAATTAAATTAAACTTAATCCTAATGTATAGAAGTTCTACTTTCTATAAAAACTTCTAATATAAGAGAGATGAACCTTAATTTTATACTAATTAACCCTTAAATTAAATTAGTATAAAATTGTGGCTATGTCTAAATTGTATAGGTTACATAATTTTAAAACAAATTGAAATAAAAGTATAATTTTAACTTTCATTTATTTGTGTAGTGAAAAGAATTTTTATATAAGATTATATTTAATTTGTTTATTACTTTAAAAGAAAGGAACATACATCTATCTAATTTAAAGGAAATATTGAAAATGAGTTTGGATGAAATATTTAGTTTAGAATGAATCTATAATCTAATGCAAAATTATTTAACTAAAAAGTTATATAATTAAATTTTATTAAATTTTTTTTTTTTTATAAATTATTGACAAGGAGCACAATAATATAATATATAAGACAGTGAATAGTTAATAAAATCTTCATAATGAAGCTCTACTTTTGATAAAGACTTCTATGAGAATAGAATATATAAGATAGTGAATAGTTAATGAAATCCTCATAATGCTTCTATGATAAGAGACGTGAACCCTAATTCTATACTAATTAATCCAGGTTATTTAGTATAAGATTGTGGCTAAACTTAAATTTTATAAATTACATAATTCCTAAAACAAATTGAAGTAAAAGTGTAAATATAATTTTCATTTATTTGTGTAAGAGAAAAGAATTTTTATATAAGATTATCACTAATTTGTTTATTAAGTTAAAAGAAATGAACATACATGTATAGAAAATATTGAAAAAGAATTTGACAGAAAATTTGAGTTTATAATGAACCTATGATCTGATGCAAAATAAATTTAAACATTTAACTAAAAATTATATTATTAAAATTTATTAAAATTATTAAAACAAATATTCCCTTCAAAGTCAGTTGTGTTCAAAATTCTAAACCTATAAAAATCAAAGTTGACCTAATAAAATAGATTAATTTTTTTTAGTACACCATTTATTTAAAGACATTACAAAAGAATTTAATATACAAAAGCTACAAATTTTGCCACCCCGTACAATACAGATATTGTTCACTAAAGAGAGAATAATGCCAATATATAAAATGAATCAATATAAAGTATATCTAATTAAAATTTTGCACATGTAAACTTCTACAATCACATAAAACTTAAGTGAATGACTACAAATTCTTCTCTTCAGATAATATACAACAAGGTCCTCATCGGTGGGGTAAAAATAGAATCCAAGTAATAAAGAAACTTCCCCCATTTGATTGACTGTCAAAAATTAAAAATTAAAATCTTATTTGCCTCTGAAGGAAGTCAACTTGTGAAACTCCCTACCAAAGCAAAAAGCAAAGAGGTCAATAAATAAGACCATACATAAATTTTATGTCCACAAACTCTCAAACTTTCTTGATAAGTAAATAAAATAAACACAATAATTTAAAAAAACCTACCAACTCAGTTTCATTTTAGTTCAAAAATCTTACTATAAACAATCACATTCAAACTATATGCCAATGAATAATTTGATTATTTTCAATTGCCCATATTAAAAAATAGCAGTTTCAAAAACTTCTTGTAAACATTATCCCAGACCAAAATAAGCCAACCACCATTCTACATTAATATTCAAGATGAGTATCAATATTCAAACCCTTGAAAAGATTAGCATAAATATTCAAGCCATTATCCCCTTGAAAGAATCAACTCACACATTAAACAAATAGCTAAAATCACAAGCCAAACCCCCGCCACAAAGTAGTGAGGGGAATGACATTTTGAGTTGAGGGAAAATGGAGAGAGCTTCCTATGTAAATATTACTAGCTCCTACTTGGGGTAAGAATATTTTTTCAATCATTGTTCACAGTGAGTCATCTTCCATTAAAAGTTGTCCTGTATCATTAGAAGAGTTTATTTCCATTTTTGATAAACAACCCACTAAACATTACTCTTTGGTGTACCTATGTCACTACTAGTTTTAATGATGGTTGCATGAATCGCTAGGTTCATCGTGTTTTCTTAAATAGATATGTATTATTTATACAAGCCTTCCTTTCCTATAGGTATCTTGGATTAGGGTGGGTAGTGTACATGATTTATAATAATATATTGTTTTGAAGTGACTTATTTGCATAAATCTTTATCATAGGTACTTATGTATTAGCCTCATTTTTTAAGCTTGGTAATGTTTTTGTTTTTGGGTTTTGTGTCTACTTTATTTAATGAATTTCTATATAAAAGATTTGAGGAATATTCTTCTAGATTATTTTATTAGACTATATTAGATAGCAGGGCTTCTTTTCCCGCCCTCATACAAAATCTAGAGAGCAAATGCTAGAACCTTACAAATATCCTTCCTTGAAACTGCAATAAGAGATATCTTCATTATGAGGATTAATCATGGAATATTAACTTACACTAAATTTCATTTGCATAAATTGAGATCTCTTTGGTCTAGTTTGAGTAGCTTCATAGACTTGGATTATATGTGAGATCAACTCCTGATGAGCTTCTTCTTTCCTTCTTATAATATTGTATGGACTTTTTTTCATCTTGTAAAATTGATCAAAAGAGAAGGAAGGATCTATACAAAGTCCTTCAAGGGATTTGGCTCTACAACTCCCAATCTTCTAGCACTGGCTTTGTGTTATGCACATTTGTTAATGCTTGATAAAATTGTATTTGAATTGGGTCATTGCCTACCTATCTAAATACCATTTGAAATGTTACAATTGTATTAAAATTGAGTCACAATCTCTGACATGTGTATGTGATACATAAATAGATTTATCTATAATAGGTCGAAGTTGGGCAATGGCTCCTATTAGAATCATAAACATGCCACCAAAAGAGAGTTATCATTGGGCTATAGCTTTACATAGCTAGCCTGTGGTATCGAGGAAGAGATGAAAATAGATTAATTTTTAATGTAATAACTTAAAACTCATTATGAAAATTATTAATTTGAAGTAAGACACTTTAACTCTATAAATTTGTTAATAAAAATTAAAAATATAAATTAAGTTTAAATAATATTTATAAATTACGATCATAATTCTTTTTTTTAAATTTTTTTATACAAGTATCTAAAATATTTAAGTAAAAAGTTAAATATATCAATATTTCAAATATTTATGATTTATTTTAATTTAATATATATTTACTTATCTTTGTTTCTAATAATTATTCAAATGTTAGTTATAAATCCAATGATTTTAGAATTATAATATGAAAAAAAATTGAATTATGTATATATATTGAGTATAAAAACATTTTTAAAATTTTCATTGTTAGACTAAATTGTTAATGTTCTAATTAAAACTATATGCATTGTATATGTGTATTTATTTGTTCATTTTAACGTTTGTTTGTAATTTTTTAATATAAAATCACACATTCTAAATTTTTCTTTAAAAATTATAATAAAAATATTTAGTTATATAAAAAAAGAGGGGAATAAAATAACACAATGCGAAATTTTAATATAAAAATTTAAAATTCTTATGAATGTTCTCATCAAATATATTTTTTAAAACTATAAAGACAAAAGAAAGAAGATTGTTAGATATTTGACATAGAATTTATGATTTTTTATTTTATAGCTTGTAATATCATATTTGACTAATAAAATTCATTATTTTGAGTATTTAGTTTAGATTTAAAGTTATGATATATTTTTTTTACAAATTTAAGTATCTATATTCTACTTATATTACATTAATTTTTATTTTTATTATTTAATTAATCTTTTAATATAAAATTATACATTTAAGTTTTTTTTAAATAATGTATTTTAATAGATAACTTAAAATATCAAATTTTAATGTCATAACTTAGAACTCATTTGGATACATTGATTTGTTTCTGAATTTGATTTGGCAAAGGTAGTGTAATCCATCATCAGGAAGAAAGAGAGCAAGAGATTGAAGTAGGAGCATCTAAGAATCATGACTTTTAACTCAGATGTGGGTTTTGGCTGAAATTTTATGGGCAGATGTGTGAGGAGTATGCCTAGACACTATTCAAGGTGAGTATCTTATGCAATATGGTTATTTATTCAAGGGGAAGTAGTTGTGTGTTCCTGTAGGCTCAATGCGAGAAAATATTATTAGAGAATTTCATAGCAATGGGATAGCTAGACATTTTGGGAAGGATAAAACAATAGCATTGGTAAAAAATAAGCACTACTGGCCAAAGATGAAGCGAGATATCACTAGATTTGTGGAAAGGTGTTGGATATGTCAAGTAGCCAAAGGGCAATCCTAGAACATCAGATTGTACACACCATTACCAATACTAGTAGGACCATGGATAGACTTGAGCATGGACTTTGTATTGGGACTACCACATACATAGTGAGGTAATGACTCTATCTTTGTAGATGTGGATAGATTCTCAAAAATGGCTCATTTCATTTCTTGTAAGAAAACTAGTGATACCACTAGGGTGGCCAAGTTATTCTTTTTTGCAATAGTCAGATTGTATGGGGCTCCAAAAATGATCACCTCTGATTGAGATACTAAGTTCTTGAGTCATTTTTGGAGGACCTTATGGAAGAAGATGAGGACAATGTTATAGTTCAATAGTGCTTATCATCCACAGATTGATAGAAAAACATAAGTTGTTAATTGTACTTTGGGTAATTTTTTGCAATGTATTGTTGGAAAGAAGCCCAAATAATGGAATTTGGCATTGCCCTAGGAAAATTTTTCTTATAATTGCTTAGTGAATAGGTAAACAGGTAAGTCACCATTTTGATGGGGACACAACCCAAGAACAAAATGGACACAACAGAAAAGGGAAAATTATATTAACTGAGAAAATAAGCTAGTACAAATAGTACAAGAAAATAAACTTCAAAACATGCCCTAAGGGCTTACAATAGCATAAATTTGGAGATAATTTCTCCTTTTAGTACCTCCTCTCAAACTCCACTCCGAATTGCCTTTTACAATGCCAAAAATCTCCTTAAATAGACCCCAGAGGGTTAAGGACTAGGAGTACATTCTAGAAAGTGCTAGTAGGCACCCACCGACCAAATAGAAGGTTCCGAAAGCTGCGGTAGAAGTCGGTGCAAATCTAGAAGAATCCAGAATCGGTAACCGAACTTTTGGGAGGCATAACTTTTGAACCGTAGCTCTGATTGACGAACCATTTACATTTTTGAAAAGCTCTCGAAGTGCTCTATAGCCCTATGGACCAGCTTTGCTCATCCTCCATTTTTTGACCCTTTTTGAGGTCATTTAATGCCCCTAACCTGACTTTGAAGCATTCTTAGGAGGTCTCCAAAACCTGAAAAATTGCAATAACTTTCAAACCATGGGGCCTTTTAACCTGATTCTTTTTCTAGAATGTTCTAAATCACAATTACATTCATCTGGCCAATTCACACCTTCTAGGTCACCAAAATGATGGCCAAATTGCATGCTCTTTTTTTTTCAGGATTTTCTAGGACACTGATAGTTGAACTGTGAGAGTTGGAACCTCTATTTGACCCAAATGGGTATCCAAAAATGAAAACACATGAAACAGAAACTAAGTCTAAGTACATTGTTTGGGTGACACAGGATTGCCCTTATACCTCTGGATGCTCCTGCATCAGACACCCAGGGTAGATTGAAAAGTGACCCTGTCACTTTATGAATGGTAGAGGAAATCCCAAATGGGAAACCTCAACTGCTGAAATCCAAGTTGAGTCCTCGATCGGTTGTCCTTTCCATTTGACCAAATACTCTTCATACTGCCTATTTTTGGTACTCCTACCCACACGATGATCTAGAATGTCTTCTATCTCCTCCTTCTTAGAAGCAGGAATTGGACATGGCTCTAACACCAGCTCCTCATCTGTACCATCATCATGATACTCTGCTAAATCTGCAATGTTGAAAATGGGAGAAATGTGAATACTATCTGGCAGCTCCACTTCATATGCATTTCCTGAGTCATGTTTCTTCAAAATTTTGCAGGGGCCAAATTTCTTCATTTTCAGCTTGTTGTAACTACCAGCTAGAAATCTTTCTTTTCGTAAGTGCACCATGACTAAATCTCCTACTGGAATTCCTTATGTCTTCTCCTTTGATCAACCCAGCTTTATACTCTTGATTCATCTTGGTAATGTGTGCTTGAACCTCCTCATGTAGATGCTTGATATGTTCAACAAATTCCTTAGCTTCAGCACTTGTCCTCTCCCCTTGTTCTATCTTCCTCAGCTTTGGTGCAATCCTTAGGCTACTCACATATACAATTTGGAATGGTGATTTTCTAGTACTCCTATTTATAGAGTTATTATAAGAAATCTTTGCCTGTGGTAGAATCAAATCCCATCCCTTGGGCTTATCCCCAACTAAACATCTCAGCAAATTGCCCAGACTTCTGTTTACCACTTTTGTTTGGCCATCAATTTGTGGGTGATGCGTGGAACTAAATTTCAAGTCGGTTCTTAAATTTTTCCACAATGTCCTCCAAAAATACCCCACAAATTTAGTATCTCTGTCAAAAACTATGCTCCTTGGAAGACCATGTAGTCTTACCACCTCTTTGAAAAACAAGTCTGTAATATGGACAGCATCATGAGTTTTGTGCCATGGAATGAAATGTGCTGTTTTGGAGAACCTATCAACCACCACGAATACTGAGTCATTACCCCTTTGTGTCATTGGCAATCCAAGAACAAAATCCATACTTATGTCCTCCCATGGCCTTGATGGAACAAGCAATGGCTGATATAGGCCAGTATTGTGACTAAACCCCTCGGCAACTTGACAAACTTGGCAACTCTGTACAAACTTCTTCACATCCTGTGAAATTTGAGGCCAAAAATAATGTTCTCTAAGAATGGAAATGGTCTTATCTCGACCAAAATGTCCTGGCATCCCTCCACTATGTTTCTCCTTAATCAGATTTTCCCTCATGGAACTCCTTGGAATGCACAATTGACTACCCTTGAACAACATGCCATCCTAAATCAAATAGTCTAACCACTTGGTTCTATCTACAGCAACAGGTTCTTTACAAGCTTTCTATGCTTCAGCAAAATTAGGATCCTCAGGTTACAAATTCTTGAGTTCATCAAACCCAACTACTTCAACCTGCATTACTGTAAGCAACAACTGTCTCCTACTTAGTGCATCTGCAACCGTGTTAGATTTTCCACTTTTATGATTCAACACAAATGTATAACTCTGCAAGAACTCTACCCACTTCATATGCCTCTGATTCAATTTACCTTGGCTATTTAGGTACTGTAATTCCTGATGATCAGTATATAAAACAAATTCCTTTGGCAATAAATAATGCCTCCATTTCTTTAAGGCCTGAACTATTGCATAGAACTCTTGATCATAAACAGAATACTTCTTCTTTGCATCATTCAATTTTTCACTAAAATATGCAATAGGCTTACCTTCTTGGCTTAATACAGCCCCAATAGTGCTGCCACTAGCATCACAATCCACCTGGAAAACCTTTCTAAAATCTGGAAGTGCCAACACAGGCTATTCTGTTACCTTCCTCTTTAGCAATTCAAAACTTCTCGCAGCTGTTGTAGTCCATTTGAACTCTTTTCTATCCCCTCTTATTGTATCAGTTAGGGGTGCACATATGCCACTGAAATTCTTAATAAACTTCCTATAAAAACTAACTAGACCATGAAATGATCTTACCTCAGTAGTAGACCTTGGAGTAGGCCATTCCAAGATGGCTTTTACCTTCTCCAGATCCATTTTGAGATCTTCAGGTAATATAACAAACCACAAATAGACTAACTCCCTTTTTGAAAAGTTACACTTCTTCAGATTAATTAACAGTTTCTCTTCCCTTAGCCTTTCAAGGACACTATGAATATGCAATAAATGTTCTTCCAAAGTCTTGCTAAAAATTAAAATATCATCCAAATAGACAATAAAAAATTTTCCCAAGAACTTCTTAAGTACCTCATTCATGAGCTGCATGAAGGTGCTTGGGGCGTTCGTCAATCCAAAGGGCATGAATAACCACTCATAAAGACCCTCCTTGGTCTTGAAGTCTGTTTTCCACTCATCTCCTTCTCAAATCTGTATTTGGTGATAACCACTCTTCAGATCTATCTTTGTGAAGTACTGAGCTCCACTCAAGCAGTCCATAATATCATCCATCCTTGGCAAAGGAAACCGGTACTTGATGGTGATCCTATTTATAGCTCGAGAATCTATACACATCCTCCACTCTCCATCCTTCTTTGGTGTGAGTACTGCAGGTACTGCACATGGATTCAGGCTCTCTCGAATCAAGCCCTTCCTCAACAGCTCCTAAACTTGTCTATTTAGCTCCTCTATTTCAGTAGGAGTCATCCTGTGAGCAACCTTATTAGGTAAACTAGCTCCTCGAATCAGATTTATCTGATGACTGATTTGCCTTACTGGTGGTAATCCATCTAGAACATTATCAGAGATAATATCTCCAAACTCCCCTAGTAAATCTGAAACTTCAAGTGGCATTTCACTACTACCTTCTTTATCTTTCCTAGGAATCAAAGCATAGCACATATGCTGATGTTTCATGCCATCTACAAACTTCCTTTCATCAACAAGACAAATCCTAGCACTGATACATACCTTTTCACCTTCCTTTTTCATGGGTTTCAATTTGTGGCGAACTCCATCCTTTGTCAGAGAGTATGTGTTTGCATGTCCATCATGTACTGCATGTCTATCAAACTGCCATGGTCTACCCAACAATAGATGGCAAACATCCATCGAAATAACATCACAGATAACTTCATCATGGTAACTCCCTATTTTGAATTTTACTAAACATTATTCACATACTAGGACCTTATGATCATCTTTTACCCAAGAAATCTGATAGGGCTGGGGATGTTTCTCCCTCTTGAGCTTCAGCTTAGAGACCATCTCTTCTGATACCAAGTTATCAGTGCTACCACCATCAATGATCACGTCACAACATTTATCCTCACACTTGCATTTGGTACGGAACAAACTCCTCTGTTGTCCTAGTTCAATCTCACCACTTAGTAGGACTCTTTCATTTCCCAAGGTCTCTCCTCTTTCTGCATCCTCTGAATGTGATGATTGTGCATCGTCATCCACATGAGCAACCCTAGCTTGGCCCTCAACTCTCCTATCCGTCCTTCCTTGTCGTTGAGGGCATTCAAAGGCACGATGACATTCTTCATTGCAATGGAAATAGGTACCACAAAAGCCTCCTCTTCCTTGTCTACGTCCTCTACCTCTTCCTCTTTGATTTCCAAAGTCTTGATCATGGAAGCGGTTGAAACCCTCATTCCTCTGGTTCCTGCTAGTACCCACATCTTCATTTTTCTTTTGGGTTTCATTATGGCCTCCAGATGATCTACTGCTTCCCCTTCCTCCTTGACTGCACCCTCTTTTTCTTCCTTCAAACCTTTTATTTAGCTTCTCTTCAACTCATAGGGCAAACTGGTATGCCTCTTCAACGCTGGTCATTCTCACCAGACTTAATTCCTCCTGGATGCTAGGTCGCAACCCACTGATATAACAAGAAACCTTCTCCTTATTTTCTTCTACATGCCTTGCTCTAATCAAGAGTCGGTAAAATTCCTCTATATAATCTTGGACCGATCTTCCTGCTTGCTTTAACCCATGCATCTTCTTAAACAAATCAAGCTCGTAGTCCACAGGAATGAACTGCTTCTTCAATTTGTCCACCATGCAATCCCATCTTGTGATCTTCTCCTTTCCTCTTTTGTTTCTTTCCAATTGAACCTCTTGCCACCAGATTTTGGCATGGCCTTTCAGTTTGGCCTTTGCAAACTTAACCCTATTTGGGTCCCTTATATCCTCATACTCAAAGTATTCTTCCAGTTCATTGATCCAATCGATCAACTCATCTGGTTTCAGATTTCTTGAAAATACACCCACTTCAATTGTAGGTCTTTTCCCAAACTTAGTAATGGCCCTAAAAAGCCTTTCCTCTGCATGATTCAAAACTTCCCCATCAAATTCCCCTTCTGGTCCAATTACTTCTTCTTCATTGTCATCCTCACTATCGTCACCTGCGGGATCATTTGCTCCTCTATGGAGCTCCTCTTGCAATGCTTGTACCTGCCTTTGGAGGGCTCTAACCTCCTCAAGATTAGCAGCTCTAGCCCTTCCACCATGCTCTATTCATGGAGGCATCTTCTAACTTGAACCCACAACCACACAGTCCTGGTGCAAACTGCCTCACAGTCGACGCTCTGTCTACACACTTAGGAAAACCTGCTCTGAGACCACTTGATGGGGACACAACCCAAGAACAGAATGGACACAATAGAAAAGAGAAAATTATATTAACTGATAAAATAAGCTAGTACAAATAGTATAGGAAAATAAACTTCAAAACATGCCCTAAGGGCTTACAATAGCATAAATCTAGAGATAATTTCTCCTTTCAGTACCTCCTCTCAAACTCCACTCTGAATTTCCTTTTACAATGTCAAAAATCTTCTTAAATAGACCCTGAAGGGTTAAGGACTATGAGTACATTCTAGAAAGTGCTAGTAGGCACCCACCGATGAAATAGAAGGTTTTGGAAGCTACAGTAGAAGTCGGCGCAAATCTAGAAGAATCTAGAAATGGTAACCGAACTTCTGGGAGGCATAAATTTTGAACCGTAGCTCCGATTGACAAACTGTTTACATTTCCAAAAACCTCTCAAAGTTCTCTATAGCCCTATGGACCAGCTTTGCTCATCCCCCATTTTTTGACCCTTTTCAAGGTCATTTAATGCCCCTAACTTGACTTTGAAGCATTCTTAGGAGGTCTCCAAAACTCAAAAAATTGTAATAACTTTCAAACCGTGGGGCCTTTTGACCTGATTCTTTTTTTGGAATGCTCTAAATCACAATTACATTCATCTGGCCAATTTACACCTTCTAGGTCACCAAAATGCTAGCCAAATTGCATGCTCCTATTTTTTCAGGATTTTCTAGGACACTGATAGTTGAACTGTGAGAGTTGGAACCTTTATTTGACCCAAATGGGTATCCAAAAATGAAAACACATGAAACAGAAACTAAGTCTAAGTACATTTTTTTGGGTGACACAAGATTGCCCTTATACCTCTGGATCCTCCTACATCACATTTCAAGTTGTTTATGGTCATAATCCCTAGGGTGTTCTCAATTTGGTGCAACTTCCCTTGGGTGATACAATTAGTGATGATGGAGAAGCCTTTGTAGAGTAGCTCTACCAGTTGCAAGAAGATGTGAGACCGAAGTTGCAGGACAACAATAAGTTGTACAAAGCTCTCACAAATGCTACTCAAAGGTATCAAGTTTTTAGTGTAGGTGATCTAGTGATGGTTTATCTTAGAAAGGAGAGGTTTCCTACCGAGACCTATCATAAATTGAAATATAAGAAAATTGGTCCTTTTAAGATTTTGAAGAAGATTAATGATAATGCTTATGAGGTAGAGCTCCCTAGTGGTCTTGATATATCTCATGTAGTTAATATTTCTAATTTATATACTTTCCATGGTGATGATGTCTTTGTTGAAAAGGAGGATGTGGTATACTAGACACACACCATCCCCATCAATAAAAGGGAAAAGTTTGCACAAATTCTTGACAAGAAGATTGTTCAGACTTGCCAGGGTGACTACAATAGATATCTCATGCAATGGGAAGGGTTGACACTGATAATTAGCACTTGGATTACATAACGGGTTTGCAGAAGCTAAATGAGGAGGCAATTTGTGAATAAAACTTGGAGGAGTTGTGTTCTTTTTTAGGTAGGGGAGAATGATGCAGGAGCATCTGGCGGTCATAACTTTTGACTCGGATATGGGTTTTGGCTGAAATTGTCATGCCCAAAATAACAAGGCACAAACACATGATTTTTTTTTAAAAGTTAATTAATCTACTATGTTAATACCAATTGACTAAAGATACACATAAGCCACCATTAGGGTTTCTAGAGATCCATATTTAATTTCATGTCTTGGTCTATCTCCTAGTTGAATAGGTTTCTCCTCTTCCTTTTGCCTTTACCTTTACCCTTCTGAGCTCTATAATAACCAACCAACATGTTGAGTTGGTGCATTTTTTATAGCCTTACTGGTGACTGAGCTATAAAGGTAGGGATGGTGACCTTTATCCCTCTACCTTTTCATGGACGGGCTTGTGCATGAAATATTACTATTTCAAGAATTGGATCAAGTTTGAAAGGTTTCTTGATCCAATCCTATGTCATTTTGATGACATGCCTTGCCCTATGGTTGATGTCATAATTCTCTTCTCTGTTAACCTCAACATTCATAATGGGTCATTCCCCAATTTTATCCTTGTTGAACAAAGGATCAAGTAACTCCTCTAAGTCTTGCTATAGTATCTTCAATGGAATCTTTATTTTCAAGGCCTTTTCTACTAGATACAAAGTCATCCTACAATAATCCCTTATTTGGATATCATAGTCATTTGTTGTATTCATCCAATGATCTTTGATGGCTTCTTCATGTTGAAATGTTTTACCCACCAAATATTGTACTCTCCCAATATTATCAAAATATGGCCACCAAGAATTGTATTGATCCCTCTAACACTCAAAAGAAGAGATATCTTGGTATTGATCTACTTGGAAAGGTCCTATCATCATAGGCCACTTCCAACATGTTTTATGTTGCTTTCTAACTTTATCATATGCAGACAAGAGTTGTTGGGAGATCTCAAGGAGAACAAGTTTGTCATTGGGATATCTCAAAAGCTTCTTAGTGTTAATGGTTGTACCTACCACCCTAAAATATGTGAATGTCCTGAACTCAATATTATAAGCCCCAACCAATAATATTTGTGTCATTGCATCATCTGATAGTCTCTTCGCATAATCTCCTTCTATGAATCAAATTATAGCAAATATGAAGGTATGATTAACGATTATGTATTCCTTGCTCCACTCTGAGAGCATTTTGTTTACTAGCTAAGGGTACATGATATATGGCCATGCATTATCATCCTGCATGCTACCTCTCTTGTAGAGCCCAGGATAATCAGTCACCCTTAGGGCCAACAAGTACACCAAGTATGATGTCATGTATAATTTCCTTTGGTTCTTCACTGCCACCAACTGTTCACACAAATTATGACTAAGAGTGGAAGCCCAATCTAGTGGCATTTCAGCTTTCTTTATCATCTCAATAAAGTGCACCATGAAGATGTTCAGGTGTCCAACTGCCAGAAAAGCCATAAATCTACTCAAATGTATCATCAAGTATCCAATATTTTCTTTCCTGTAGCCTCTGGTCATGTCCACTTTGCCAATTTTCTTCCCTAGAGGAGTCTTCTCTATGAGGTATGATGATTGAATGATTTTACAAGCCTCTTCAATGTGTTCTCAATACCATCTTTCTGCTTGCTCATAGGTTAACCTAATGAATTGATCTACCCTTGGGAGATGGAACACTTTCTTAATGTTCTTGGGTCAGAGATCAAGAATGATCTCTCCTATTATGCTCTTTACAACCCTCTCCTTGGGAACAATGTGTTTTGCAAGTGTCATAATTAGTTCTAAAAATTGCACTAACACTAGGTGCAATGCCACATTAACAAGTCTTGATTTGATGAGTGTG
This sequence comes from Cupressus sempervirens, assembly GCA_028749045.1. NCBI lineage: Eukaryota > Viridiplantae > Streptophyta > Pinopsida > Cupressales > Cupressaceae > Cupressus > Cupressus sempervirens. The sequence goes on along the minus strand of CM053790.1, from coordinate 235,639,935 downwards.
GATATCATCTGGGACTTCTTAGTTAGTTTATTGCAAATTTTCAAGAATTCCCCCAAGTTTGTGTGCCCCAAATCAATATCTCATATTTTTGAATTGTCATCTCGAAATTGTAATTTTGTTGAAATGCCTTGAAACTTGAACACTAATAGTTTTAATTCCATTTTCTCGCTAAGGGAAGATGATGAGGATGCCATTATATCTACACAAAAAGGAAATCCATTAGTTTGGAATTGAAGAAAAGTAAATTAATGACACCCTATTATTGATATGATCAAAACCCTAAATGTCAAACACTTTGAACACATGAAAAAACCCTATTAACCCTTAGAAAGTGATAAGGCGTGTCTGGAACACTTGGTAGGTGTGCCAGGTGCACTCATTTTTTGAAGAAAATTTCAAATTATGAGGTGGGCATGAGCACGCCTCATGGGGTGTGCTGATGTATAGCTCATGCTTAACTTAAGCATTTTATTTTGTGTTTTGAGGGTGCACACTAGTGCACCTAGTGAGGTGCACTAGTGCGCACCCTAATTCCTATTAGGATTTGTTTTTAGTTTCTTTTTAAGGTTTTCACAATTGTTTCAAAAATTAAAAAATGGTGCACATCAGCACACCAGAGGAGGTACATTGGTGCACATCATTTTTCTTTGACCTTTGTGTTTTTGCACAAGTGGAGGGCCAATAGGTGCATGTACTATGCTGCACTATGGAGGTCTCGAGGAGTCAAATGGAAAACAAAGTGAGGAGGAAAGGGATCCCCTTGGGTTATATAGCCTAAGGGAACTCTACACTTTTTGTACTATGCAGGTGCACAGTGCACAACACAAAGAAGTGTGCCTCTTTTGTATTCACTAATTATGTACACTTGTTGCACCTCAGCGGGTGTGCTGGTGCACTCTTTTATTTTGTAAAAAAAGACTCCCCACTCTTTAAAAACTACAATCTTCATCAACTAGGCTTCTCAGTCAGGTCTCAGACAAGAACTAGGCCACTAGGTAAGACCTCAAAAATGACTTAGACACTAGACTAGGGATCCAAAAAGACAAAAAAGTAAAGTAGGGGGTCCCCATTTCTATTGAAATGGGGTGTGCATTTTTACACCACAAGATTTAACATATATAGAATTTATTGAAATTTATTATAGGTGTTAAATGATGAATATCTATCATAGGTTATTTAATATATTCAGTTGATTCATATTATCATGTGTGGATTTTGTTAGAGGTTAGAAATAATCTTTAGAAATATTATAATTAGTTCTTAGTTATATATAAGATTATTAATATATATATTATATGACATCCAATGAATATGTTTAGAAATTAGCTTATAGATATTTTACTTATTGTATCATAGATTTTAAGTAGTATGATATATGTATGCATGTATACACACACACACACACATATTGTTAGAAAAAAATTTAGCACTCCCCTCAAGATTCATGAAAAGGGCTTAATCGCCTCTTATGTACTATAAGTTGAGTGTTTGTATCGAGCATTGATAGATCAGTCTTTTGGTGAAAAAACCTTATTTTAATGATATATATATATATATATATATATATATATATATATATATATATGTATGTATGTATGTATGTATATATATATATGTATGTATATGTATATGTATATGTATGTATATATATATCTATCTATATATATGTATATATATATATATATGTGTGTGTACATATATATATATATATATATATCTATATATATTGTATATATATATATTCATATATATATATCTATATATACATATAGGTATATCTATATATATTGTATATACATACATACATACATACATATATACATAGATATGTGTGTGTGTGTGTATGTGTGTGTGTGTCTATTGTTGGTATCTCTAACCATTATTGTCTATTAGTGTCAATCACCTAGTCATTTATAAGGTAGAGTCAGATGGTCCTTACTACAACTAAGCTACTCTACATAGGCTGAGTCATGTACATAAGATAGTATGTACCAATCAAGTTCTATAGAAGTCAAGTAAGTATATGGTCATAGAGAAATGGTACATCAATGACTGAGTAAATTCCAATATACAAGTACCAAGTGATATAGTATGTGCTAAGCACAATATATGTTGAGCATCTAAAGTTTAACAAAGGCCAAGCAATAACAATGTCAACCAATAGAAACTGTAAAGACCAAGAAATATAGAGTTTACATAAAAGTTAGGAATGGAATAGAGTTTTAGGCAAAACAATTATTAGGCTGACTTGAAAGGTTTATTTAAGTTTTGAAGAGGTTATAGAATATTTAATACTTGAAGAGGTTGTTACAAAATATTTACATGACGTGGATCACATATCCCTATGTGTATGTTCAATGATCAAGATGAAGATGAAAACCATAGAACCATATGGAAAACTCTTCATTGAAATCCATAATTAGTGATGATCTTAACCTAGATCATATAGATGAAAGAAGAAGGAAAGAGAAGGCTAGAGAAGAGAAGAGAAGTGCAAACATGGAGCATTATACTATGAAGGACTGAAAAGATCAGAAGTCATTCAAGGGTTCTATTATCATTTAATAGAGCAAGATATATATTCATAAGCAGTAAATGTAAAAGGGAAGGACAAGTCTTATCAGATCAAAGGAGAGGATAAATTAGTGAGGAGACTCCAAATCAACTTTTAGAGAAAACTGAGTGTTAGGTACTAAATCAGTTTTAATAGACTTGAATCAGGGTAAATCTCTAATAGAGTGGTCTTGATAGATCTTTGTAAATCTCCTAATAGAGTCAATTTTTAGTTGTAAGTGTCAAATCCTTTAACAAGGTGAAACCTAATAGTTTCTTAAGTCTTTAACAAGATAGACTCCTCACAGGGCAGATCATATGTTATGGTCAAACATTGTAACCTTAACTAGTTAACTTTATTATTATAGTAGTGAAGATTTATGGATGTTTTCCACACCCCAATTTTACCTTCACCTTGGAGGATTTATAAATAACAAGTATTGTATCATGTATTTTATTTTCATGCATGTGATTGAATTGATTTTCATGTTACATTAAGTTTATATTTATAGTTTTGCATGCACAAGTTATTGATAGATGTGGATGAATTTGTGAAAAGTATAAATTGTTCTAGATTTTGATTCACACCCCTCTCAGTATCTAGTTTACACCTACATAAATAAACAATAAGTATTTGAGATATGGTTCTCTAAAAGAATCTTAAAATCTTGGAGATTAGATCTTGGAATATGAATGCTTTCAAACTAGACAAGACTATTTACAATCAGGTGATTGACATCCAACCCAGACTACAGAAACTTGAGAAGGAAAGAAGATTTGAAGGATTCCCTAAAAAGGAGAAAGGAAATTTCAATCTAGATAAAGTAATACTCTTATGAAGAAGTTAAAAATGAAGGACTATTTAAACCAATCAATCCTAATAACAAAGCATATGTTGAACTACTTGAAAGAAACAAACTCCTCAATGAAGAGATAAGGGCATTGAAAAGAGAACATGAAATCCAATAAGTGAGACTATGTGAAGTGACTGAATAAAGAAAGAAAGTTAAAGAAGACATGACTATGGAAGAAGAAGAAAAAAGGGTAATGGATACTAGACTTAAAGAAAGGATATCAAATATGAAAAAGCTCACAAATACACAAATAGATTTGATGAATCAACTAATGACTGCAAATCAAAAACTGAATCATAAGGATGTGGAAATTGTAAATCTAAACACACACAATGAGATACTGAAGAATGAATTGAAGAATCAGAAGGAATCTATGGAGAAACTCAACAAACTAAAGGAAGCAATGAATTACTTTGAATAATTTATGAAGTCATCAAGCTATTTTAATGGGTTAGTACATTCATGTATTGAGAAAGGAGAATCATCTAGGAATGGTGAAATGAGAAATCCAAAGCAAAAAGACAAACCAACACCCTATCACTATGGAAAAATTGGTCATATTGCAAATATCTATTGAAGCAAACATTGTATAAAAAATTCTAAACCTAAGTTTATTGGGTACTATTTTTACTACAAGAAAAAAGGACATCAAATACATGAGTGTAAATCAAGATTGAGGAATACACCTACTACACCTAGATTTGAAGGATATTGTTATAACTACTAGAAATATGGGCATAGAGAATTTGAATGTAGATTAGAGACACAAACCTACTAGCCAAATCAAAAGATGAAGAATTATGCATCTAACAATACATGTTTCAAATGTCACAAGTTTGGACATCAAAGCAAGAATTGCAAGACTCGAGTACATTCATAGAATTAGACAAATGACAAAGGCAAATGCAAAGTGGACATTGAGAAATTGAGGAATGAAATGAACCAAAAATGGAAAAAAAAATAGAGGATGGAAATAGTGGAGCTAATAGAGCCGTGGTCACCCAATCCAATGGAAAAGATGATCATGTCATCTCTAACTGAGTAAAAGAGGTATTTATGGAACTGTATACCTAAATAATATATCATACACTAGTTCCTAACATGAATATGTTCCAAAAGTTCATATCAATGTATATAAGATGCATGAGAATAAATTTTTTGAAAGGTTGTCAAGTATTAGTAAAATTATTTATGTTTGCTAAGCATTGCAACATAGAATGTGCACTCCAATACAAAACAAATTTTACGGAAGAGACTAAGTTGTTATGCTAGTTGGCTTCCACTCAACAAAGTACACAACATTAATGGTGAACCGAATAGATCAAAGGAAAGGTATATAACAAATTTGTAATAAATTATTTCATATTTTTCATCCAAATTTTTGAAGAAGCACAGAGCAATTTAGCAATTCAAGCAACCAACAGAGATCTGAAGGAGTAGTTTGATCAAGTAGTTTGAATGAGTGTTGAGTATCTAGAGAAGGAAGAACAAAAAAACCTATTTATGATCAAGGTAGCTTTGTTAACCACTAGAATTAGTCAAAAGGTTAGTAAAATTCAATTGGTGAGGACTGATGCCTATCCTCTACCTAAATTCCATGCTATTCCAAAGATTGTTGTAAAAGGAGACTCAATAGGTGTGTTATCCTTGATACTATTGGAAATATAAGAGGAGCAATTGAGAGGGGGTGGGTGAATTAGTTACAAAAAAAAAATCCTAGTCCCTTAAGATGTTAGTACAAAACAAAACCAAACTCTACTGAATCTAAAATATTAATGTAACTCAGTTAGCACTAAAACATTCAGTTAACACTAAGAATTACCATCACTTAACAACCACTAAAATAATGTATTCTTAAGATGTTTAGTATGATTAATATTAATTAACTTAGGTGCATAATTATAAATAAAATAACATGAACACAAGAGATGCCAAAATTTAACATGGAAATCCTATTTGGGAAAAAACACCAATCACAACTTGTTAGTGTTTTTCACTCTTCTGAAGTAAGCCCTCTTAGGAACCAACCTTGTTAAAGGTTACAAAACACACTATTAGGTGTGACCCTGTTAAAGGATTTAGTTTACCCTATTAGGAGTGCCCTTGTAAAGGCTCATTAGACACTTTAATCTAGAAATGCCACCTTGTTAGAGGATATGGGAAATAGTTGTTAAGCTAACTCTATTAGGAGATTTGATTCATTGCTACAATTATTAGAGAGTAACAATAATATGAATTTATTGTTGATGCAACTATATTTTCTGATTTTAGATCTCTATTCTATCTTGAATGCTTGATCTTCCTTGATCAGAATGCTCTTTGTAGCTCAATCAACTCCTAATTCACTTGCTTGATTTATCTTTTCAATCCCATGCTTATTCTCCAATTCAATCCTCAACTTGACCTTATACTTATATATTTTACCTTGTCAAGTCATCTTGAATACAATCTCAAATAAATGAAATACATCCCATGAGTCACCCAGAACTAAGCAACAAATCTAATAGATCAAATAAACTAATATGGGAAAATTCTTCATTAGGAAACCCGACTTTGTCAACACTAACTCAGAAATAACTTTCTTGTAGACTTTCTTCAATAACTAAGTGATTTCAATTAACACTCATTCTATGCCAACTTTTCTTTGGTAATCGAGTGATCTTGGTAGACACTATCTTCCTTGAATCTCCCTTTGGTAATCGAATGAGCTTGATTTACACTCACTTTGAACTTGGTTAATGTTGAGATGTGCATCATACATTGGAACTTCTTTTGACTCTTGAGTGAGCTTAGCATACATTGATTTCTTGTTATATACTTGACATTTGTGTAACATCAAAGACAACATATAATTGAATGATTGTATCATACAAATACCACCTAAATTCATTATGATTCATGATGTTAGAAGTTGTTATATGTGCAAAATTGGAGAAGTGGGAGATTATGAAATTAGGGAAGCTTATGAGAACCTCTATAACAAAGGAACTTTGAAGGATGAGTTTCAAATTGTTGAGAGGAAAGGGTTAACTTGAGCCCTAGAGTTTCCAATTTTAAAGAATGGAATGGATCAAAGTTATTTTGAGAAGAGTTTATGGTATGAAGTACTGGTTACAGAATGGACTAGTGAAAATCATCAAGAAAATGGTACATAGGGTTACAGGTTATCCAAACCTAGATGAGAAGAAGACCATGAAATGTTTGAACTAAGGAGAAATTGAAGTGAATATAGGAGTCAAGTGGAATAGAAGTGATCTATCCATTATAAGAATTTATGAATTACTCATAGAATTTTTAGTGAGAGTAATTTCTCACAAATTCTATCAATCTAGTAGATTGAATAGTGTACCATGTATGCTTATACACCAAGCATGGAAGATTGTGATGAAATATCATGAGTATGATCTTGTGAAGTTGCAAATGTTACAACTAGCAAAAACTCTATCATCAATAAGAAAGGCAAAGAAGTCAATGTGTAATTTTGGTTCCCTAATTGTGCGTATATTGTTTTATATCTAGAAGTATATTCTTGGTATAGGTAATATTGTATGGGAACAAGATAAACCAATGACAAGGAAAATCAATGATTTTATTACTCAGTTGGGAGACAATTTTGAAAATGCAATGAATACATATTTTGATGAATTCAAGCTAAGCATGAAATAGAGAATGAGAGTTCTAGAGGAATTGGTCACCAAATATTATAGTGACATATGTTTCCTTGTTGGCATGGACAACACATTTTTACAAGGTGTCAAGCCAAGGAAGGTGTGGTTACAAAGCTTTGAATATGAGATAGATAGTGATGTTGTAAACATTGACGCACTATTAAAAGAAGAAATAGATGATGTAGTACCTCTCTCAATGGATTATGCAAGTCATCCTGATGGATACAATATTGATGATCTTTCTTTGGATTATTTTATGTGAAAGTGAGTGATGTAAATGAATTATTTTAGTATAATTAAATAAATGGTTAAATTAGGTCATTTAATGCAGTTATTTCTTTGACTATGTTATTATATGAAATTGCACTTGATCATGTGGTTTAGTGTGCATGATTTATGTCCCTAGTAGTGGAACATGGAATTAGTGATTCAACTATTCATATTTAACCAATGTTGTCCATGTATGGTTGATGTATCTTATCTAATTGTCTAAATTAAACCTTCTAGTAATTTAAAAAGATTCAAACTCATCTGCATTAGGTTATTAGACCCATGAGCATGTCTATGTATTTATAGGTTCACATTTGTGATAAAAGTTATTAAGAAATTATGTGATTTTGGTTTAAGGGAATTTTAGGCTTTTCATTATTTAATATAATTCCTGACAGCTTTGCCATAGTTGAATTCCAATTACTTAGAATAGCCTATTTTTGTTTGGGTTGACTTAGGGTTTAACTAGGTACCTGATTATTTATCCTAATTGATTATTCACTGAAAAAGTGAATAAGTACCCAAAAAAAAAATTATTCCTCACTTCTCACTTTTTGAAATAAGAAAATTGAGAGCTTTTTTCCAAATCCTCTTTTGTAGGATTGCATTTCTACTCGTTATAGGAGCTATGGGTGTGGGATCTTTGCAAGATCAATCTCATTGGATTTAGCTTAGGGAGATGTTAGATTTTCATGACTTTCAACAACTTTCATGGGTTATTTATATTATTGTGCTGATTCCCATTTTTCCCCTTTTGGCTATCAGGTATAGCTCTCTTGTTTCTATGTTTTAGCTCTGTTTCAACTTCTATTTATGTTAGTTTATGTTAGGATGTTAAGAAATAGTGTTCCCCTCCATTTCTAATTATTGATTAATGTAGTGAAAGGAAGGAGAATCCCCAAAGATGTCCTTGCCCCTAGAAAATAACCACACAGTGGAAGCACAACACAAGATAACAACAATGCAAGATTTGATACCAAATCGCAACTCTTTATTTATAAAATAATTGTTTACATGTAATATTCCCAACTGTAAGGCTTTCTGGGTTAGGGCCAACTACAACAATAATTACAAATGCAATTCTACAAGATCCCTTAAGATCCAACTCAATCCTATCCCAACTAGCCTAGATTTGTAACATAACAACAATTTGGTAGAAACCTCCAAGATCTCAACTTATGCTCACAAGCCACCAAGCAATCTCCTTGCTTCTAAACCATAGCCACTAGCTCTTTTCATAAACTCACAATTCCACCACAATCCTATTATAAACTGCATCACATTTAGTGCTCTATTCATAGACTCAAGAAAACTTACCCTTCAGGTACTCTCCAGACTCACTCCTTCAAATGAATTAATCACTCCATGAATCAATGCCTAAAAGACTCCACAAGACCCCCTACTTATACCCACCTAAGACACAAGTCAACCACAACACAAATTAAATTCCCATACATAAATTAGATTCCAAAAGTGTTGGAATATTCAAATGGGAGGAGTACTTCTAAGAGGGAGGGTGAATTAGAAGTACCACACCTTTTTAACTTTTTTTCTTAATCCTTTAAACATATAATTAGGAAAAAAAATTGTATGTATGTAAACATATAAAAGAACATAAAATCAATCACGTGCAATAACACATAACACTAAAATTGATAACCTAAAAGCCCTCCTTGAATAAGAAGGTAAAATTGGGATAGGGATGATACCCACAAAAATCACTACAGCAGTCAATGTTCAACCACTTTTGAAAGGCTTGCCCTGCTAAAGGCTTTACATTGTGTCAATAGTGACTTGGTTAGAGGATTTACAAACACTTACATGAAGTGCCACCCTGTTAAAGGATTTACAATAGGTTGTTAAACCCACCTAATTTAATAGGACTTTCATGACCTTCTCCAAAGGTTCTCCTACCTAGCTATTAAGCTAACCTATCAACATAGGATTTCAACCTCTAATACAATTGTGAGAGAGTATTAGAACATTTGACCTGATTGAATGCAATCTCAAATTGTTGGATTTAGGTATTAGATCTACTCTTCTTGTTCTGATCCCTTCTTGATCTGATCTCTGAATATATCCCCTACTATGTCCTGATCAACTAGATGTTTATTTGCAGTCCATTTCACTAAGTCCTTGACACCTTTGTTGATTGCTCTGTTCTGCAATTTGATAACTCCATCAATAACCTTCTCAACTCTTGTCTTAGCAATCTCAACAAATTCTTCAACAACTTCAATAGGGTTTCATTGTCTCCTTATAAAGATATTATGGACTTAGGGTTTGCTATGCATTCACGAACTTGAAATTCTCACTCAAATCCTTTGTTTTCACCTATTGGTTGCATGTTGTCTACAATTTTCTGATTGGCTACATGTTGATTTCATAGGTAATTGCAAGGATTCAATTTTATCTTCTTATTCTTTTGTGAGTCATGAAAAAATTGTTTTACATCTTAGTTTGTGATGGCACAAATTCTTATGTTGATCCTAAGTTACTCGTCACATATTGTATTCCTGATGCTCAGCACATACTATTTTTGGATTGCTCAACATCTACTACATTTCTGATTTGCTTGGCACCTATTATATCCTGGTTTGCTTGACACCTATTATATCTTGTATTTCTTGGCACATAAATGTTTTTAGATCACTCGACATCTAAACAATTCTAGATTACTCAGTATACATTGTATACTCAACATATATAGTGAAAATGGTTAAGTGTGTTGACACTCAATTGTCAAGACTATTCTTTTGACCAACAATCTCCCCCTTTGACATGAGTGTCAAAAACACTTAACTAAGCATTTATGAACTTAACCTTATTGAGTACATTCATTATTTGCTTAGCATTCATGTAAAATTTCAAAAATATTGTGAGTAACAATATACCTTATGACTCCCCCTGAGTTGATTACGCCTTGTCCAATCTTGAAACTAAAATGTTGTGCTTAAGTGCCTGATCCTCTCTGTCCTTTGTCTTGTTTTTGCATTCTGAGCCTATATGTTGTATCTGATCTATGTAAAGTTCAAAATTTTTCATCTCCCCCTTTCTCCTTATTACTTGACTCCCCCTTTTTGGCTATTTACAAACTTTCCACTCTATTCTCAAAATGAATGAAAGAATGTAATAAAAAATGAGCAAAATTTTCAAAAATTTGGTATTCTCCCATATTTCTATATACATATCTCCTTATTTCTTCCCCTATACATATTTCTCCCCCTTTTTGACACTGATGTCAAAGGGTTATATAGAGTAATACCATGTTTAGCCAAAAATGTTCTATTTACCTCCAAGAGTATCTTCAGAGCTGCATCCCAATTTTTTAGTGCAATGTCCAATGACTTATGCTAGATGGAAATCTCTACTACTAGATGTACAAGTCCATCTGAGGTAGAAAGATTTGAATTTTTCTTGAGGACTATTTCTATATACATTTTCTCCTTATGGAGTACCTCCAAGTGAGGGGTTATAGAGGACTAGATTTGCATCAACTTAGCTTTTGTACTAGCCTCCTCTATTGTTAATAGGGATAATTCTCTTCGAGTGTGAAGCATTTGAGAAAAATGCTTCTCACTTTGAGCTAGATTGATTGGGAGTTTCATACTAGAAATCTTTAGATTTCTTTCCAAGCTCATTATTCTTTGGCTAGTCTCTTGTGTGAAATTGGAAAAATCACACAACTTTTTGTATAGGGAGAATATATTCCCAAGTACAATCTTTACTCTTTCCAATTTTTTAGCTAGCTCAACTTGAGATAGTCCCATATCACTAGATATCTTCTCATTAACTTTACCTTGGAACTTCCTCTCTGACCATTCCATTAATTTGGCATTTGTATCATGATCTTCATTTTTGACCTGGTTAACTATGTCAAATAGTTGCTCTACTATTGGCCTTTACTCATCAAGTGTCTACAAGTTGAAGGCATCCATAAAGATGTCCTTTATCTCATTCAGTGCTTGCCTATATTTATATTCTTTTCTTAAAACCTCTTGTCTCTTTCTTCTATCTAATGCACTTTGTATCTCATTAATATTTTCCTCAGTGAGGGTGTTGGATTCATAGTAGGGTATTTTAATTTCTTCATCTAGCTGAGGAATTCCATAATGAAGTGTCTTGGCTACCCTTGTTGAGCTTGAGCCTAGTGTTCTAACTTGTAATGCTAGCATGTCAGTGCTTGGCTTCTAAAGAGTTTGAGTGGGACTACCTATTTTGGGTAGTTGAACCAAAGTTTGTATTGTAGATTCCTCCTCATCTCTTATCTCTTCCTTCTCTTCTATTTGTCTTGCTTTTCCACTATCAATGGCTAGGGGTGTACCTGCTAACTTTACTAATTTTTCTTTGTCTTCCCCTACTACTGCACTTGACACTTGAAGTGCATCTATGACTACTTTTGGTGGAGATGGTGAAGGAAGGAATAAGAGTCCATTAGTTTGAGTGGTCAAAGGTGGTTCTTTTTTTTTCACCTTGACTTCCTTTGAGTTTACCACTAACTTTTGCAACTCATTAACACTAACCAATATAGGACTTGTGCATAGTCTAGCTTCTTGGGTTGATTGGTCAAGGATCTTTGTGAGATCCTCTGTAGTCAATGGATTGATGTTTTGACAAGAAGTGTCAATAACATCCTTTATTTTGATACTCTCTATAGGTGTGATAATAGCATGAGGAGGGCTAGGAGGTGATAGTTGTGTGTCTTGCACACTTTGTTCTTGCTGCTCATCTGTACCCTTTTCTTCCTCTTTCTCCTCTTTATTCTCCTCTTAATATTTCTTTTCTTCTTCCACTCTCTTCTCTTCCTCAACCTTCTTCTCTTCTTCCTTCTTTTCTACTCCATTCTTTCCTCTTGTTTTTATTTCCTTTATCTTGATACTTTCTTCTACCTTGTATTCCTTATCAAAAACATCATCAATTTTCTTATAAATTATTTTCCATAACTGTGTAGATTTTCTCACAACATTTTCAATTTTATTTTGCAAAATACTAAATGCCCTATGCTTTGAAGTAAATCTACTATTGTGCCTCTTGACTACATTAGTTATTTGACCCTTAGTCAAATCAGGCAACAATCTAGCTAAAGTAGACTCTCTTATTTCCTTTTCCATTTACAAGAAAAAATGTCATTTGTCTTCTACTATTTTATACAACTCTTTGGGCATTGAGCCATCTAGCTCTAGAGGTGTGTGCTTGTACTCTGCCATCATTTTATATATAGATTCCTCTATTTTATTTTTCTATTCCTTTGTGAGCTTATTGAAATCTAAATTCTTCAAATCTTTTAAGTCTCCATTCCTAATTTTTGCACATAATTTATCAATTGAAGACTTAGGTGGAATACTTACCACTTTGAACTGACTATTATCATCTGCCTCTGTCTTTTCTTCATCTGAGTCAGGTTGAGCTACATATTTTCTTCTCTTGCTTGGATCCTCATCATTCTTCTTGGTGGCTTTCTTCTTCTTTTCTACCTCTTTGTTAGCCTTTTGAGTAGTGGCTCTAGTGGTGGCTCTGGTAGTAGGCTTGTTTCCTATAGGTTTTGTCACTTTCTTTGCCTTAGGTTGCAGAGTGGGTTGAGCTTTAGCCTTTCTTGTAGTGACCTTGGTTCTAATAGGTGCTTCCTTGGCTTCTTCTTCCTCTGCACCTTCTTCCTTGTCCTCACTTAGGCCTTATGTTAGTTATAAAGGATCTTTTTTAGGCTCGTCCTCTTCATTTTCATTGTCATCCTCTTCTTCATCTACTTCCTCTTCATTTGCTATGCCTGCTGCTTCAACACCAAATCTTTTCTTGATTTTCTTGATCAATTTGTCCTTGTTCTTCACTGCAGTGGCCATTTTAAGGTCTATGACCACTCTAGATTTAACATTATCATAAGTTCCAAAATGTTTTGCTTCTCTATCACTATCTTCTGCAAGTAGTGTTATTATTGTTGCTGAGGCCTGATCAAAATCAAGTTCATAACCTAGTGGCCTGAGCCATATCACTCTAGGTATGACTTCTTGTATATCAGTGTAATCAATATCCACAAGCAAACAAATTTCCTTTACATGATACTCAACTAGTGAGACTGGTATCCTCATCTTCTATTTCATGGACTTCTTGAGGTCCTCAAAGTAACTTGTCATCTGAGCATCAAAATTGTCTCCCATTTCATCAATGAAGTCATTGATTTGTGTGACAATTGTCTTGTTAGGATCCCATCTAACCTTTCAAACTGATGGAAATTCCTTCATAACATAGAAAAATATGCAGACCAACAGTGATCCAAATTTGCATTGGGCTCCTTTTGATTTCCTTATGGCTCTCAAATTTTCATTGATTTGTTGTAGCATGAGCTCTGCTAGATCATATGTTTGGTCCTTCTTTACAAGTTTGTATGCTACATCCACTACTATGCATGGCACACTGTTCAATTTGCTTGATTGATAGAATTTTTTAGATATGACTCTAATAGAAAAATCAAGTAGTGGATCAGTAATGGTATCAATGGTCATTCCCCTATTATTCCATTTGGCACTAGTGTTCTTCTCTATGGCCTCCTTTTTATCACTTCTCAAGGTCTTGGGCTGATCTAGGGTTGGAAAACCAGTAACCCTATGAACAATTTTCTTTGTAACCTTCACTGGCCTTGTTTCTAACTAGAATGACCCATCATGAATTTGACTCAACACTATACAAATCCATTCAGTCTTAAACACAAAGGGGAAAACTAGGGCTTTAGTTAAACCCTTCTTTTCAACTATTTGAAACTCGTCCTTCAATATACCTTTGTCACATAGCTTATCAAAGGCATTGAAAATTTCTAACTCACCTATGGCTCCAATCTTATAGTTATAGCATTTTCTAACATCTTGGACCATTAAAACTTTGTCCAGAATGACTAACAAAGCACCAATAGGATCATTTTTATAGGCAACTTCAGGGATGGGCCTAAATTTTGGTTGTTTGACTTCATTACTGACAAGTTGAATTTCATGACTTTCCTTCCCCTTAGTGGTTTTTGACCCAAATGCCATCGTTTACTAAACTAGGGTTTAAAATTAAATAAACTTTCAAGTTCTACGTAGTTCGACACTTTAGTGAAATACCCGTTGATCGATGAACTGGAGTTGAATCATGGTTGGAATTATTGCAAATCACTACTAAATCACAATGTGATCACCTATTCACTCTGCTTGACTTCATTTTTTGTTTGAATGGCTTGAAAATGAATGATTTTCACATTTATTAGGTTCAAAAACCTAGCATTTATTGCATTTGTGCTTACAACTGTACACTCAACTTCCACTAAAGTTCATCTACTTAGCGGCTACTATCTAATTTCACTCATCATCAACTAAACTTTTCAATTTCTTGATAGCCACTAACATCTCTTACTCGACATCCACTAGTTTGTTCAACTCGACATGTACTAAAGTTTTACTCAGCAACCAAAGGTAGCTTGACATCATCTTCTAACTTTTAACTTGGCATATTTTCTCATGCATATTTATCCTTTGTAGTACTTGTATGTTTTCTTGGGTTGATGTATGATACATCTTTATATGTATTAGCCTCATGTACCTATCTTGTGCTTAATTGGATGAGATGTGATCACTTGACCTATTGAGTGAAGTGATCTCTCCATTTGATGTGCTACATTCACCTTTCTTCGTCCATGTCTTGTTCATTTGTCCTCTTCTTTGTTCAACATTAATCTTCTATTTTCCTTTGTTGACTTTATTCTTTGGTGCTTTTGACTTTCTAGGATAGTTTCTACTAATATGATCAGTCTTCAAACAACTAAAACATGTAGTTTGGTTTAGCCAACTACCATAACTTCCCTTGAAATGTGTCCTTATGCAATTTTTAGGAATGTGTCCATACTCTTGACAATAGTGATAGCTATACCTAGTATTGTAATCCCAATTGTAGTGATGTGCATGATTGTTTCCTCTTGTAGGATGATTAGGTGTCCACAAAGGCTTTGATCTGCATTCAAATGCTCTATGTCCATACTTTTTGTAGTTGTAGTAGCGACCTTCAAATCTTGGTGTCCTCATGGTCTTGGTTCTACAGTCTTGTATTGAATGTCCTTACTTTTTGCACTTGTGAAAAAAGTTTGCATTTGTAGGCTTATCATGCTGATGACTATTTTTGCTTCTACACACATTAGAGGTATGTCCCTTTTTACCATAGAAATGAAAAGTAGGTTTAGTGTTCTTACCTTTTTTTCTTCTTTCTTCTGCAATCTTGGATGATTCTCCTTGTTCAGTGCTGATGTAGCCAAGTCCTAAAGTATCATTACTAGCCCTTGGTGATTTTAGCAATTTCTCAAAGTACTTGATGGCCTCATTGGGTTTTTTGTAACTTTCTACTATTTCCTTTTCTCTCTTCAATTCATTCTGCATCTTCAAGGTGGAGATCTCAATGTCCTTCATGTTTAGCTCATGATGAGCATTCATCATCTAGCTTAAGGTGTCTAGCTGCATGTTTGAGATCTTTTCAAATTCAATTGTCTTCTCTTATAGCCTACTGGTGAGATTTCTCTTATCATCTTCTATCTGTAGACACCTAAATTTGATTACACAACTTTGGTAATCCTATTTAGTTATCTCTAAAGGCATCATTAATTAAATTTCTATTTAATTAATCTTTTGCCATCCCCTAGCTGATTAATTTAATTAATCATCTATTGTCCTAATTGATAAATCAAATAACCTATAATTTATCAATTAAATCCTATTCTTCTATCTAATTCCAAAATCCTAATTTATTAAATAAATCTATTTGATAAATAAAGCCCTCAAATCTAATAACCCCTAAACTATCCTAAACCCCCTTTTTAGCCTAATCCACCCCATCCACCCATACTAACCAAGCTTAGCCACTAACTCACCCACCCTCATGAATGACATCCACTTGCAAATCTCTAACAAGCCTAATCTAATCCTAAACCATCTCTAATCCACCCCCTAAACTTGTCACATTCCCTAAGCAAGCTTAAGACTTTCCTAAGCCAAGCAAAGTCAACAATCTCAACTCCCTCCAAAATATCCTAACCACCCAACAGTGAATGCTCTTACAAAGGCAATAAAGACTCTTACAAGCTCTTACAAGCCATTATGAAGGGTCTTTATGAAGATATTATCCCTTGAGCCTCCTTTGTTGACTCATCCATCCCCTTTCCTCCATCCACTCACCCTGTGACATGTGTCACTCCTTGATTGGTGCTAAACAAACACAATCCATGTGCTCTCCTTTGAGTGCATCCTAGCCCTTCTTAAGCTTTCATCTCTCCTTGCATCTTAACCCTCCATCCCTCAAGCCCTTAGCCTATAAATTGAATCTCCTCCCAAGCCATATCATCACAACCTTTAAGCCAAAGTTATAATGCTAGTTTGAAAACCAAAAGCCATCAACCATACCCTTATAATGCCAAATTGAGAGCTCACAAAGCTATCAATTTTCCATTACCCATCCAACATCCATTGAAGCAACTTTTGAGCACTTGAGCATACATCCCAATTCTTAGACTCATCTACCAAGCAAAGAGCTAAATCCTATTGGGAGAGTTCATTCATTTGGCTCACATTTTCAATTGGAGTTTTCTCTTTAGTCTCTCATTTATGTTATGGTATTTTAGTTTGTAAATGCTTTTGATTTCTTAATTTAGTGTTTCTAACATACTAATATAGAATATACATTTTGGCACGCCCGGTGGGACCCCACTATGGGTCATTCATTCATCCATTTCAACCTATGTTTTGTTCTTATAAATTAACCATCTAATGTTTGTTGTTATTTGAGTGGGTTGTAGGGTGTTTTGCTTATTTTTGCAGGTTAAAGAATTCACTTAGGAAGAAGACATACCCTCTAAAAATCCAAAAATAACCAAAAAATTGAAATTTTTTTGGAAAAATCTGTGCATTTCTATTCTTTTCGTGCAGTGTCATCTTCGCAGATTGGCGTTTGCACCTGCAAACTGTCATCTCCAACAACTACTCTGTCGTCTCTGAAATCAAATTGTCATCTTCGCAATTTGGCATCTTTGCCTAGTTTTTTGCTACCAACGCCGCCACTAGACTATCATCTCCACAAATTAGCATCTCCGTTAGCTACTTTGTCATCTCTACAACCTAAACTGTCGTCTCCACCGCCGCCAACCCGAACTGTCATCTCTGCAAATTAGCGTCTCCACAGTTCAACGTCTCTGCCTAATTTTCTTTTTTCTGTGCCACCAAACTGAACTGTCATCTCTGCCTCTTTCTCTGTCATCTCTGTAGATCAACATCTCTATAGATCGACATCTCCGCAGTTTGGCCTTTGTGCCTGATGAACTATCGTCTCCGCCTGTCTTTGTTGCATTCTTGCTTTAACATCTTTATTTCTGCACTTTGTAATTTAAAAAAAAAAAAAAAAAAGTATAAATCAAATTTTAACTTTTGGTGGTTCCATACAGTAGAGGTTTTTCTAAGCGTTTTTATGCCTAGGAAAAAGAACAAAACAAGTTGATTTTATTTTCCCCATAGTTAAAGCTTCAAATTTTGAGATTTTTGGAGTTACTAATCAACTTGAATTTTTTTTGTAGCTATTGCAAGTTTGAGCACATATGAAACCACTAACCATATTTTTTGCAAGTTCTCATATTGCTAAAATGAACTTGAATGCTTAAACACATCTTTCTTTGAATGAATGTTGCTCAAACACAATTTTGAATGCAACGGATTAAAATCAATCTTTTTTGGAATGCATGCTTAAAACAAACAAACTCAATCTTGAATGCAAAAGATCAATCAACCATTGCAATATCTCACACTTCAATTTTGGACATAAAAAGAATCCACATTTTAGAAATCTTCTAAGTTATAAAAACTAATAAAGACACTTTGAGTGAGTTTGTAGTTGGACTCACCCTCTTTAATCACCCATCAATTTAACCATTGGTTGCAATATCAACGCCATCTATGGGGATGGGTCCACCTAAGAGGGTGTTAAGTGCTCCATGCAAATCAAACTCCACTCACTTGGGTTTTTAGTGGTTTTTCTAACTTAGAAAATTCCTTGAATGCACATTAGCTTCACTAACACTTCATTTGGGTATAATAATTGAACAAATCTTGACGTGGAGGGCCTTCGGGCGCGCGCTTGACAAATAAAGTTTCACATATCTTTGTTTTGGGCTTAAAATAAACTCACACTCAATCTTGAATGCCTAACAATAAATGAACATCACATGGTTTTGATGCATTTTCAATGATTCTCGCATTTCTTATATTGAAGATCTCTTGACTTCCATTATGTTGACGATGCTGTCAACTTGGAATGAACATTGTATGCCATAATCACAAGTGTCTTCAATCATAACTTGCAAAATTTAAATCATCAATTGGAATGAACGCATGTCTTTTAAAACCCAAGATCATGTATGTGGTCTTGTTTTACACTTTTTAGGAGGCCTACTTGGGGATTCCATCACCCCTTGGATGACCTCAACTCCAGTGTTCTGGCAAAATATAAAGATCGGGAGGTGAATCCAAAGACACCTCTCTTGGGATAAAGATTTTGTCACTCAGGCTAAGCCTCAAGGAACTTTATACTTTTGAGAAGTGAAAGAGGAGAAGTGGGTTACCGCTCCTCTCAATTGTGTGACATCTTTTTGGTTTCATCTACGGATTTGGGCCTCACGTACCTTGCGTATATCGAGGACTCCCTAGCTAAACCAAATTTCATCCTTGTAGAAAGCTTCTGAGAATGTTGGTGTGTTTGACGTGCTTGCTCCAAAATTTTGTCTACTTGTTTGTTCATAGCTTTTGAAAGAATGTTTGCCAACTTTGGTCAAAATCCTAGAAAAGCAAAAATCTTCCAGCTCAAGGCATACTTAGCGTAGTCACTGACTCATCAGAAGATCATCCAATATCGCTTAGTTCTTTGCCTTAGAACAATCCCAAATCCAAAGTCCATCCAAATCATCCTCCCCAGCCAGCTAGCAACCCAATCTAAAATCACACCCAAGCCTTTAGATAGTTGTTTTCACTCTGCCAAAATTTGCTATCTAATCAATCCTACCAATCAACCAATTTCACCAAGGCTATACCTCTGACAGAGCATTGTCTAAGGTAATCCAACTTTCTCACTTGTATCTCTCATCACCTTGAGCTAAAGGTTGGGATCCACAAGTGGTCAATCTCATGTCATGCCCATAGGATCATTAGTCTATCCTTAAGTTGACACAATCTCCACCAATCCAGTGCATAGAAAAGCAAAACTCTCACTTTTTAACAGCATGCCCTTGAAGTCTTCCATCCATAGGAAAGCCAAAAATCCTAGCCAATCCTCCTTAGGTCTGTCATATAGCTTTGACTCTCCCTAGGAAATCCTTCATTAGCCAATCCAAAATTTGCGCTTAATCTAAATCCAACCATGAGCTTCCGTGTTCATCCATATGCAAGACCCCATCCCCATCTGACTCATCATCAAAACATGAAATCCCAAACCTATCATGATGTGTTCGGTCGTATTGTCCTTGCTCCCACCACCTCCTATTCCAATGATGATGAAAATCTTGTTGACTATGATGAGTATATTGAAAGCCTTAGAAACATTCCCCCAAGCATCCCCCAAAATCCACGTATTCTTCCAAACTATGTAGTCATGCCATCTGATATCCCAGCTTCTCCTCCATCACCCAATCAACCAAGCTTCCAATCTTCCACCCCCATCACACTAGCTATTCCTGTCAATCCACCTCCATCTCCGACACATGAGTCTCCAAGGAATCTCCTAGAGGAAATACAAGACAAGCCACCTCCAGCAGTCGATAACCCATGTCATCTAATCCAACCATGTGAAGTAGTCAGTGATGAAGCTTCCCCATCTATAATATCACCTCCATCTCACATAGCCATCATCCCCATACCATCCATCAAATTGCTTAAAATCCTTCCACTTCCCACAAGCATCAAAATCCCAACACTTGTCAAATCCCTCCAAATCCTATCCACATCACCTCCAAGCCTTTCCCAAATCTCCCGTAATGACCCTTATGCATCCATCTTCTACTCACCCATCTCCACTACCGA
This sequence comes from Cupressus sempervirens, assembly GCA_028749045.1. Lineage (NCBI taxonomy): Eukaryota > Viridiplantae > Streptophyta > Pinopsida > Cupressales > Cupressaceae > Cupressus > Cupressus sempervirens. Next base: position 235,619,526 of record CM053790.1, on the reverse strand, counting down.
ATCTCCCATCTATCCATCTGCTACCTTTGAAGAATCCATCCCTTCGCCTCTTATTGCACCATCCATTCCAATCCAATCCTATCAAGATCCTACCCAAAAGTACGTTGACATCCCCCAAAGCATAAATGAAGATATCATCATATCATGTCTTCCATTCATAGTGCAGTCACCATCCCCTCCATCTCCAAAACCTCAAGCCATACCTCCTCTACTATAGGATATCTTTTCATCCCATCAAGTAAATCAAGATCCTATCCTACCATCTCCTCCACTCCATGCTTCCATATTACCACCTATCCAAGCTATTCCACCATCTATAATCTACCCTCTTGGTTCACATACATTCATCCATGGTGGCCTCTTCTCAACAGAAGAATTAAGAACAATATCTCCCTGTTGTAGTACATCTGATAAAGTACTTCCACCATATTTTGCAAGCAAAAAGTATCCTCAACTAGTTCAAATGCTCAATCAATGGCATTATCAAGGTCAAGGTTTAGGACCACAAGAGCAAGGAATCAGAAAGCCTATTATTGCATAAAAAAATCTAGGATTTTATGGTCTTGGATATGTATCCAAAGGCTCACCATCTAAAGGTGTTGGTACACCACACCCCCAAACCAAACCTATCTCCAAACCCACAATGCTAGCCTCCCATCACTCCTTCAAGAAATCTTGGGTCATCCCCCCTCCACCATCTTTGCAACCCAAAACAACCTGCCATATCCCCCCTTCATCTTCTAAATCCATTTTGGGTCCCTATGTCCCAAAATCTACCATCCTCCATCCTCCTATCAGCCATCATAAAAATCCTATTCCCTCCATTCCTACACAAGATCAACAAAGGCACATATCAGGGCACATCATCCATCATCATCCCCCTACATGCTCTTCCATATCCTCTCCATCTCACAAAGCTTCTCCTAACCATCTTCCCAAAGCTTACCACAACAATGTAAATGCCAACTTCAAAATGCATAAAGCTAAAAATCCACATCCTAGGCAATCATATGTCTATTCTAAAAGACATACTCCAAAAAGGAAAAATCCAATCAAAGAATGCAAAACAATGCAAAATCCTATGAAAAGAAAATCCAAAACCATGTGGATCCCAACGAAAAAAGTTGAAACCCAATACATAATGGCATCCACCATTGCTAATCCTCCCTCTAGTGACTCATGTCCCCCATCTCCTAACTCCATTTTGGGTGCCTATATCCCCAAGCGTGCTTCCACAAATCCACCATCAAACCCGCATCTACCATCTATCCCCCATATGCTCTTTTCACACGTATCCCAATATGTGCCAATGTTGATCCTGCAAGCATCCCCATCTCATGCTCCTTTCCAGCCTTTTCATCCCTCCATCTCCTACCATCAATCCCATCTAATCCAATCTATTGCATAAATCACACATCCAGTGTACCAACAGCTAGCAACAAAATTGAACATTCTAACAGCCAGTGAAAAATCCCAAAAAAGCCAAAAATAGTTGAAGAAAGCCAAAATCATTCCAGCTAAGTCCAAAGTCAAAAAAGTCAAAAAAATAAAAAAAAATAAAGAAAAATAAAGCGTCCACTAGTGAAAACTTGGCAATTCAAGCACCTTGGACAAGTACCATGATGAAAACTTGGCAAACAAGCGTCATGCGTAATCTAGCCACCCCCAGCTTAGCCTATCATCCTCATGCTTTTGGTCACATCTTGTCATCCAGCTCCATCTTCCAATCTATCCACCTATCTTTCATCATCCACCTTTTATCTATCACCATCCACTTATCTTTTGTAGCTTCAACCAATCATCCCAGCTATCATCCATCTCCCTAGCATCTTCAGCTTTTCCATCCTAGCTTCAATCCTATCACATCCATCATAAGACCTCCTTTTGCATGTCATCTTCTGAATGGGGGCACTATATTCCTTGCAGATCTTGTCTTGTCCATCCTCCCTTGTCATTAGTATCTTGCTCTAGGCTATCCTCATGCAAATCCAATGTCATCCTCTCATTAGCCATTCACTCTAGTGCCATCTATCAGCTCAGCTACCACAAACTTTAGCATTGTCCCCATCCTTGGTCACACATCTATCATCATCATTGGATGCATCCTACCAAATCCATATCTTCTGCTATCACCTCGTCCTTAGCTTTTGCATCTCGCACAACATCGAACCATCCCGCTATCCTATCATCCTAAGCTTTTGCCTGCTTGTACCATATCTTGGTCAATTAGCTTGTACATCCTCTTTTTCTTAGTACCATTGTATCTATCTAGCTTTCGTGTCAATTCCTCCTTGATCAAAATCTTGCACACATCGCACAACCCTTGGTTAGCTATTCCAATGCATCCTTTAGCTAGACCTCCTGTCACCAAAGTGTTATCCTTCTTAGTTCAGCTTGCCAGACGCATCACTCATCTAAATCCATCAACTTAGGTGCTCTCTGATAGATCCTTGCAGGATATAGATTTCCTCATGTTTGATCTTGGTCTGTTAGTACTTCATCCTACCCATCTCATTGGCAAACGGTTCTCTTTTGGATTTTCACTTTCTTTTGATTTGGAATCTTCCCTTTTGGGTCTTGAAGTATCTTTTCCAAAAAATCTTTTTGTTCCCTTCTCAAAGTTGCCACAATCTTCCATATCATGGTATACTACGAATGGGGCAATCTAGGTGTAAGGTCTTGATTAGGTCTTTTGCTTGTTTTTCTTTTCTGCTTGTGGGTTACCCAGTGCCATTTCCACACTGCTTCCTCTGAGATTCATGTGTGATACTGGGGAAATCCTTGTGTGTTTTTTTTGAGTCAATTCGTCAGTCCTCTGGACAGTTGGTGAAAAGGCCTTGATGTTCTTGGTAACCTTGGCAATTAACCAACAGTCCTATAGCAAATCTAGTGCTCAACTACATGGTGGTACTTCTCTTTGAAGTATCCCCCCACTCAAAAAGCTTCAATGGAATCCCTTCATCTCCATTATCCCCCATCCATCTCCAGCAACTGTCCCTCCTACCCCAGCTTGTGCAACTGTATCTCTTTGAATTAATCATCACTCTTAGCTTTAGGGATCCACAATCCTAGTCTTAGGGATCCACCAATCCAATCAATCCACCAAGCCTCATCTTTCGAGATCCACAATCCTAGTCCTAGGGATCTCCGAAACCCATCTTCCGCCAATCTGACTCTTTGAAATCCTGTTGCATCAACTTTTTAATCCCCTCATCCATCTCCCTACCTTGGATTCCTTTTTATAGAGTTCTACTCCTTCATCCTCCCCCCAAACCTGAAAGTCTTAAGCTTATTTACTCTTGTGCCTCTGATTTTCCCCTTTATCATTCTCCCGTAGTGAGGGTTTGAGCTAATTTAGCCTCTTCTCCTAAGCCACTCTTCGTCCTCCCATCCTGAATTCTTGTATTTTTCAAGAATTCATCAAGCTTCATTTTCTCTCCCCATCACCTTCTTGAGGGGGCATCTCTACGTCTAGTCTCTCCTCTTCTTATTCGAGACTGGGGCAACCTTGTTGCTAAAACATCTTCCTCGTGTCTTCTTCATTAGAACTTCTTTGAAATAGTGTTGTCTCAACACTATGTCAAAGAGGGGAAAAATGTAGACACCTAAATTTAATTACACCACTTTGGTAATCCTATTTAGTTATCTCTAAAGGCATCATTAATTAAATTTATATTTAATTAATCCTTTGCCATCCCCTAGCTGATTAATTTAATTAATCATCTATAGTCCTAATTGATAAATCAAATAACCTATCATTTATCAATTAAATCCTATTCTTCTATCTAATTCCAAAATCCTCATTTATTAAATAAATCTATTTGATAAATAAAGCCCTCAAATCTAATAACTCCTAAACTATCCTAAACCACCTTTTTAGCCTAATCCACCCCATCCACCCATACTAACCAAGCTTAGCCCCTAACTCACCCACCCTCATGAATGCCATCCACTTGCAAATCTCTAACAAGCCTAATCTAATCCTAAACCATCTCTAATCCACCCCCTAAACTTGTCACATTCTCTAAGCAAGCTTAAGACTTTCCTAAGCCAAGCAAAGTCAACAATCTCAACTCCCTCCAAAATATCCCAACCACCCAACAATGAATTCTCTTACAAAGGCAATAAAGACTCTTACAAGCTCTTATAAGCCATTATGAAGGGTCTTTATGAAGATATTATCCCTTGAGCCTCATTTTTTGACTCATCCATCCCCTTGCCTCCATCCACTCACCCTATGACATGTGTCACTCCCTGATTGGTGCTAAACAAGCACAATCCATTTGCTCCCCTTTGAGTGCATCCTAGCCCTCTTTAAGCTTTCATCTCTCCTTGCATCTTAACCCTCCATCCCTCAAGCCCTTAGCCTATAAATTGAATCCCCTCCCAAGCCATATCATCACAACCTTTAAGCCAAAGTTATAATGCTAGTTTAAGAACCAAAAGTCATCAACCATACCCTTATAATGCCAAATTGAGAGCTCACAAAGCTACCAATTTTCCATTACCCATCCAACATCCATTGAAGCTACTTTTGAGCACTTGAGCATACATCCCAATTCTTAGACTCATCTACCAAGCAAAGAGCTAAATCCTATTGGAAGAGTCCATTCATTTGGCTCACATTTCCAATTGGGGTTTCCTCTTTAGTCTCTCATTTATGTTATGGTATTTTAGTTTGTAAATGCTTTTGATTTCTTAATTTAGTGTTTCTAACATACTAATATAGCATATACACTATCATGGCCTTGTCTTAAATAGCTCTTTTCTTTTGTTCAGTCACTTCACAAAGCATTATGGCTTGTGATTCTTGTCCAAGCTTGAGTAATCTGAGTTCTTCAGTTTGTGCTCTATTTTTCTCCATTAATTCTGCTATTACTACATCAAATTTCTTGGAATCTCCATTGGAAAACACTTGTGTGGTGTCAATATCCTTGTAGTGTATTTCATTTTCAGCTATGGCTATCTCCTTCCTTCTTTTCAAAGATTTTCTCAGTTCCTCATTGGCTTCTTCTACTTTGTGTAGAGCTAGTTGCACATCAATCAACTAATTGTCAATGATCATCCCAAGTTTGAAGACTTCCATCTTCTAACCTTTTTCTCCGAGTTGTTAGGCTTCTCCTTGTGAGAACCAATGATTTGATCCCAATTGTTGGAATATTCAAATAGGAAGAATACTTCTGGGACAGGGGGGGTGAATCAGAAGTACCACAACTTTTTAATTTTTTTTAATCCTTTAAACATATAACTGAAGAAAAGAATTGCATGCATGTAAACATATAAAAGAACAAAAAATCAATCACATGCAATAACACATAACACTATAATTGATAACCCAAAAACCCTCCATGAATAAGAAGGTAAAACTGGGGTGTGGATGATACCTACAAAAATCACTGCAGCAATCAATGTTCAACCACTTCTAATGGTCTACCCTATGAAAGGCTTGCCCTATTAAAGGCTTTACACTATGTCAATAGTGACCTAGTTAGAGGATTTACAAACACTTACATGAAGTGCCACTCTATTAAAGGATCTACAATAGGTTGTTAAACCCATCTAATTTAATAGGACTTTCATGACCTTCTCTAAAGGTTCTCCTACCTACTGTTAAGCTAACCTATCAACATAAGATTTCAACCTCTAATACAATTGTGAGAGAGTATTAAAACATTTGACCTGATTGAATGTAATCTCAAATTGCTGGATTCAGGTACTAGATCTACTCTTATCATTCTGATCCCTGCTTGATCTGATCTCTAAATGTATCCCTTGCTCTATTTAGATCAACTAGATGTATATTTGCAGTCCATTTCACTAAGTCCTTGACACCTTTTCTGATTGCTCTATTCTACAATTTGATAACTCCATCAATAACCTTCTCAACTGTTGTCTTAGCAATCTCAACAACTTCTTCAAAAAGTTCAATATGGTGTCATGGTCTCCTTATAAAGATATTTTGGACTTAGGGTTCGCTATGCATTCATGAACTTGAAATTCTTGCTCAAATCCTTTGTTTTCACCTATTAGTTGCATGTTGTCTCCAATTTTTTGATTGGTTGCATGTTGATTTCATAGGTAATTTCAAGTATTCAATCTTATCTTCTTATCCTTTTGTGAGTCATGCAAAAAAATTTCTACATCTTAGTTTGTGATAGCACAAACTCTTATGCTGATCCTGAGTTACTCGACACATATTGTATTCCTAATGCTCGACACATACTGTTTCTAGATTGCTCAGCATCTACTACATTTCTAGTTTTCTTAGCACTTGTTATATTCTACTTTGCTTGGCACCTGTTATATCCTAGTTTTCTCAGCACTTGTTATATCTTGCATTGCTCAACACATGAATGTTCCTAGATCACTTGGCATCTGAACAATTTTGGATCACTCGACATACATTATGTTCTCAACATATATAGTGAAAATGGTTAAGTGTGTTGACACTCAATTGTCAAGACTATTTTTTTGACCAGAAAAAAGTTGGCTCATAAACAACTCGACACCAACAGTTTCCAAGACCAAACTGAGTGTCAAAAAAACCAAGCTGAGAACTAGTAAATTCCCAAGAATTTTTAAACTCTAGAGACCATGCCAAGAAACCAAATACCATGCCAAGTTCCCAAACCATGTCGAGTTCTATAGACCATGCCAAGTTCCATAGACCATGCTAAGTTCCCAAACCATGCTGAGCTCCCAGACCATATCGAGTTCCTAGACCATGCCGAGCTCAAAGACCATGCTAAGTTCCCAGAGCATGTCGAGCACCAGTCCTTCTTTGACTGAGTACCAATCCAAGAACCCTCCAAAGAAACTATAGAGCCTCATCCCATGAACTCCAAAGTAATCAATAAGCAAATCCAAGATTCTCCTACATTAGACTCCCTAGGTAAATAGAAAAGTGTGTCCCACACTTTGATGCCCAAGGAAAGATTAAAAAAACCTCTTCATCTTCACCAAAGGCTTCCACTCTAATATAAAAAAGAAAACTAATCTACACATCATCCACATCTGCATTATTTTGTCAAATAGCAAAATCCTGACCACCCAATCAACATGCTCACTCCCAAGAATAAATTGAACATAATGATTCATCAACAAAACCTCATCCACACCAACAACTAGTGAATCCACACTAGCAACAACAAACTCCATATCAGTAGATAGATCTCTGTCAACACATTCCAAAATCACAACACTAGCATTCTCATTTCTCACAACAAGATTCTTTGCAACATACAACTCACACCAACAACAACCGGATGATCTATGACTAAGTGCTCTACAATCTCCATGTCAGACCCAAAATGATCATGAAAACCAATCTCCATACCAGCATCAATAAGATTAGGAATATCCTCAGCAACAATCTTAAGTTACTTTGTAGGTTTTGCATCAGCCTCTACAGATTGATCAACAAAGCCATCCTCTTTCACCTTGACTTTTTTATGCCATCTCTCTTGAACAAGTCTCCTAACTGGCTAGATAGCTCTCTTCTAGATTGATAGACTCCAACTCCACAAACATCCATGAAATGCCTTCCTCATCTCATCTTTAACTTGATTTGCTGATCTATCTTTAAACTAAGTAGAAATCTTAGAAAACTTCCTTTCCACCGCATGATGAAGATCTACAATCATCTCAGGGTTTAATCCTCTCATAACCATCTTTCAAGATCTTTGAAAACCCTTTGCAACAAATCCTTCCCATGCTCCTTGTGACAACCTTAAATTTTCTACAAGTTAGATCATAACTTGCCACCTCATATGAATAATTAAGAACCAAATCAAAAGTCCACAAATATGGATCTACAATCCACAAACTCCCTACGATCATGCCTCAACAAGATTAACCTTCCATCTTTACATCCATCGATCCCTCTACAAGCCCTTTATAATTGAATGTTAGAACTACAATCGACCATCTCACAACCAAGAGATCTAGAACTCTAGAAAGAATAACCCACCACCAAATCAAGATCTTCTTAGATCAACTTCTCTCAAGCCATGTCCTCATGCAAATTGCCTTAGCTTCAATGATCTATCTATATGCTCAGGAACAACTAGGCTTTGATACCACCTGATGTAGTGCACGAAAGGAGAATCCCCAAAAGAGATGTTGTAGCCCCCAACAAATAACCAAAAAATAGAAACACAACATAAGATAACAACAATGCAAGATCTGATACCAAATCACAACTCTTTATTTATTAAATAATTGTTTACATGTAATATTCCTAGCTATAAGGCCTTCCAAGTTAGGGCCAACTACAACAATAATTACAAAATCAATTCTGCAAGATCCCTCAAGATCCAACTCATTCCTATCCTAGTTAGCCCAGATCTGTAACATAACAACAATTTCATAGAAAACTCCATTTCTCAACTTGTGCTCATAAGCCACCCATCAAACTCCTTGTTTCTAAACCACAACTACTAGCTCTTCTCACAAACTCACAACTCCATCATAATCCTACTATAAACTACCTCACATTTGGTCCTCTATTCATAGATTTAGGAAAACTTGCCCTTCAACTACTCTCTAGACTCCTTCGAATGAATGAATCACTCCATGAATTAATTCCTAAAAGACTCCACAAGACCCCCTACTTATACCCAATTAAGCCACAAGTTAGCCAAAACACAAATTAAATACCCATACATAAATTAAATGCCAAAAGTTAGCTCACAAACAACTTGGCACCAACATAAACCAAGACAAACTAAGTGCCAGCAAAATCAAGAGGAGAACCAGTAAATTCCCAAGCATTGTTGAGCTCTAAAGACCATGCCAAGTTCTAGAGACCATGCCGAGCAACCAAAGACCATGTGCTAAGTTCCTAGATCATGTGGAGTTCCATAGACCATGCCAAGTTCTAGAGACCATGTTGAGTTCCCATACCATGCCAAGCTCCCAGACCATGTTGAGCTCCCAAACCATGCTGAGCTCCAAGACCATATCAAGCTCCCACAACATGTTGAGAACCAGTCCTTCTTTGATCAAGTACTAGTATAAGAACCCTCCAAGGCAACTACAAATCCTCCTCCCATGAACTCCAAAGTAGTCATCGAGAAAGCCCAAGATTCTCTTTCATCATTGGTTCTACCCAATTGGTCAGGTATGAATGTTTTCCTAGTATTTGAGATGAGGGTTTGGGGTTTCACACTATTATATTGGTCATTATTATATACAATATTCAAACCTAATTTTTATTGGATTTTTGTGGCTTATTCATCCTTGAGGTGAATGTATTTTCTTTTTCTTTTTTAAAAATGTTTGGTTTTTGTTGTTTTTACATTGATTTATGTGCCTATTACCTAATTTTCTCAAGTTTTCTTAGCATGATTTTGTTTGTGGACTTGGATTATCTATAGGATGCCAATCTAATCACTATTACACTTTTTGGTTGCATTGGGATGTGTGCCACATTCATACTCTTGAGCTTGTATTCAGTTAAGTGTTACTTTGGTTGTGTTCTCATCCAACCCTTATTTTATGATCCTCATGTTACTTGTGTGTCACACACGAGCATGTGTGCATGCATTTTTTGGGTTCTTATGATACCATATCTCCTGGTTGTTATTGGTGGAGTTATGTTCTTTGGGGATTGGGTTGGGAATATGCATTTCCTTTGGACACTCATCATGTGATGAGCATGGGTATGTAGAGTAAGTGTGTGTAGTGGCTTCTCTCATGTACCTTGGCCCGAAAGGAACCAACAAGGTAATGTCAAGAGGTTCTACCAAGTGATAACTAAATTAATAAATGGGTACTAAAAATTAATAAAAGATAAGATTTTAGAACACCTAGCCTCCTAAGGGAGTTGATCGAAGGTGTGTGTGTCTAGCTTCCTAAGGGAGTTGATCAAAGGCATAATATTTGGCATCCTATGGGAGTTGATCAAAGATACATTATAAGTCTAGCCTTCCAAGGGAGTTGATCGAAGGATTGAAGTACTTGTGCTAGACAATGGTAAGTAGTTACACTCCACTAGAATCCCTATATAGTTATCCATATAGTGTTTGACTATGACCTATTGTACTTGCATTGTCTGATGATCTTGGTTGTAATCCTTTTTACTATCTGGCATGAGTGTTACCATGGACTTTTTTTTATTTTATGTTTTTGTAGTTGGATCATTACCTCCATTAGTATGATGGGAGTGGACCTATGGGTTCCACATGGTTAGAAGGCATAGCTACCTATACTACTACTAGGGACCAGTGTATAAAGATGGTCTATTTCCAGTTGCAACCGATGCTTGATGTTCACTTGGTATATTCAGGTTTCTAGAGTATGTTTCATTGTGATTTATGCTTTAATTAGAATTATTGGATATCATATTTAGATGATTTTATTTTATTTGACACATTCATATATTATGATGGTTTGCATATAGTTAGATGATGTGATTCACTTAGTTGGATTATCTATTGCTTTATTAGATCAACATGTTAGATCTTCCTATTCTTATGTTGTTATTACATTGTAGAAGTAACACCCTTGTAAGACAACTCCAACTATCTAATTGGTAGCTTTGGATGTTACATGTGGGGGATGGCTAGGGCCTTTGAGGTCTCATGATGCTATTATGGTTGGGAGGAACTGTACATGAGTTTAGTTGTTTATGTACACTACGATGTTGTTTTCCATATGTCTTTCATTTACTTATATGGTTTAAATGGTTAGTTGCATTTTTGTCATGCTATTCTTGTATTCAAGTGTACAAGCCTCAATTTATGGACCAAGTACTCCCCAGTGTGGAGGTTCTTACTCTATTTTCTTCTTTCTAAATGTTTGTTGGAATGTTTCTTACATCTTGGGTGACAATGCTTTGGCATTGGGTAATACTGGAAAGTATCACATGCCCAAAGGTAAACTATTGTAGGATACTGTAAAGTATGGCATGACCAAAGGAATTCCATCATATGATATTGAAAAGTATCACATGCCCTTTGGAGGACTATCATACAGTACTAGAAGTGTATCACATGACCATAGTAACTCTATCACCCATACTCTGAAAGTATCACACAACCATTAGAGAAATGACATTTGATACTAGTAAAGTATCACCTAAGCTATTTGGAAATATCGCCTAGGTTTTTGGGAAAACCTTCTTAGGTGACTAGCAAGCACTTTTTGACTTGATCAAAGGATTTCAAGGGGTGATTGGGATACCCTATATGGAGCTCTTAAAACCTTGTGTTTGACCTTTAAAATCTAGGATGTTTTAGATTCGAATGAGTTTACAACCTCCATAATTTTATCATTTTGGTTTTTAGTGTCGCTTGGAGATGTTTTGGAATCCTAGATTGGTTGTTAAGTCTTCCATTGCAATATTTGTGATCCTTCTATGTTGATTGTTGTGTGCATACATACTTGTTTTTAAAAAATAAAATTATCTTGGCTTTTATTTGTCCTTGTTCCAAGGATCTTCAAGTGGGGCATTACAATGTTAGAAGCTATTATATGTGCAAAACATTGAGATAATGGGTGTTCCACACATTGCATAATATTATTATTTTATTTTATTTATTTATTATGTAATGTTGTACCTAGATGGAAGTGCAACATGTAAATATTCCCATGGGATATACTTTATGAATTGTGTTGTAACATTGTGATAATATTTCATGTAATTATTCAATATTGGGGAAAAGAATTAAATTTTCAATATTAAATGTGGGGTCAATGGGTTATGTGTCACATGGTTTTAGCACATGGTTTATGTAATACCACTTGGTGGTTTTGTAGGACTTGCTACTATATAAGTAGCCACAAGGGTGGTTGTGAGAAAAAAAAGAGAAGGCAAAGAGATAAGAGTTAAGTGGGACAATGCTTGATAGGTTAGCCAAGGGAGAATTTGTGATGGGTGGAAGCATAGCATGGGATGTGTGGATTCATTCTTGTTCACATGAATTTCTTGGTTATGGCTATAGATTTGAAGGATTCTATTGTTGTATTGCAATGATATTTTTGTTGAATAATACATGGTCATGGATGCTTTTGGAGGCTTGGTTTTCTTTCCCCTCAATGAGGGTTTCCTAGGGTATATCTTGTGTCACAATTTTTGTGGGTATGTTTCCTATTCTCTTGCATGTGGATTTTAATTATATATTTATTTCAAACCTATTATGGGTTATGTGGAAAAAATTATATTATTTCTTGCAAGTTTTCTTATAAGTGGTATCAGAGCTATGGTTTTATTATTGTAACCCTAGATTGAGTCCATGGGAATGCATGAGAAAATAAATGAAAGGGAAAGATATATGAGTTATTTATTGTAGATCTAAGGGTTTTAGGTTTTCTATTATGATGGGATATTGGTAGATTTTTGGTATGTGAAATTGTTGGACAAAATATTTTTTTGGATGTTTCATTTAAATGAGGGTAATAGAAGGGAGTTTACAAAAATGACCTCTCGGGTAAAAATAGACCTCACTATTGGATCTGGGTCGACATTTCAATAAATTTTGATATATAATATGCCCTAGTTTGGCCATGTTCAAAAGAAATGAAAGAGTTTTTTAGTATTAACCTATGATGGCCATCAAATTTAACCTATCAGAATTTTTATCACAAAAAAATTGCAATAAAAATGGTAAAAAGACTGTCTTAGTAAAATGGCCATAACTTTCTCTCATGATATTAGTTTTTAGACTACTTATAGGTGTTGAAATGCTAATTCAAAGCACTACAACTTCGTGTAGGTTTGGTTCTATGATTTTTTGACAATTTTTCAAGATTTAAAAGCCCAAAAGTTAGATGTTGTTTATTTTGAGCACAAATTAGCACATAACTTAGGAATACAAAGTTAGATTTTGGACATTGAATAGTTAACAGAAAGCTCTCCACACATTGGTTCATATTAGGTGTAGGTTTGACATGGTTTATTTGGTGATGTATTATTTTGAATAATTTATTGTATATATTGACTATGGTAGCATTGTGAGTTTATGACATTGTATGTTTAGAGATTTAAGATTTGATGTCATTATATACTCAGTTCATATTTCAAATTAGTCTCATGATGATAAGGTTATCAGTGTTTGGTTTGGATATGTATGATGACTTGTTGGGTCTACAAGTTGTGTAGTTTTGTAAATAATCTATACTTATAGGTTGAATTTATAGCCTGGTTATGGGTTATCTTTGCCCATTGATCTTTCATTATTGATGCATATTCATATTGGTGACTTGGATTTGGGTTATCTATTCCCTAAGTCACATTATTTTCTATTTTTTCTTTATGTATAAGTGTTGAGATGTTGTTACCAGGTACAATCATGGTGGAGGATTGTGGTTGACTATTTTATGTTGACAGGTTAGACATATTGAGAGTAAATTGCTCGGTTCATAGATGTAATCATGGTGCCATGGAATTTTTCATGACATAATTAGATATATAGGTACATCCTTGATGTTCATTGGTTTAGATTCCTAATTTGGTTATGGTTTTATATCTTCTTGGTTGAGGATCATGGTTATTTGGTTTCTTTTGAGGAGCTCATGATGTGCACTTTGAGTTCTTTGATAGTTTGATACCTTGGTTGATTCTAATGGTTAGAGGATGGTTTTTTTTATCATGATTTCATATATAGCTTGGATACATAGTTTAGTGAGAGCTTGTGACAATGATGGGGTGTCAGTACATGATTAGTTCTTGGTTTGGTTTGTATCTTCTTTATTTGGAGATCTTGGTTTCACTTGGTATTGACACTTTGGTTGTGTTTATAGACTTGGAGGATCTTCATGTAGGAGATGGGTTTTATGATGCCTTGGAACCATGGTTGAGTGGGAGTTATTAACATTGATATAATTATTGAGTGTTTGCAGATGTTGGAGGTTTTCCTTAGATCTAGTTGCTACAGAAGCATCTTAAACATTTGCATGGTGCACTTGGTTATCTTCATGGTGTGTGAAGATGGTTAGATCTTGAGGATTTATGAGGTTCTTGGTTATCTTCATGGTGTGTGGAGATGGTTTTCTACATGGTGTGTGGAGATGGTTTTTCTTCATTGTGTGTGGAGATGGTTTCACCTTGAGGACTAATGGGGTTCTTGGTAAAGGTGTGTTTAATACTTTTATTTGACATGTTATCCTTGGTGTTTGGATGGTTTAATTTTTATGTCATGTTCTACTCTTGATACATGTTTGGATTTTTGACATGTTATAGTATATTAATATGGAGCATGTTATGTCTTTGGTTGAGATGGTTAGATCACGTTGTCATGTTTATGTTCCTAAGGCCATGGTTGGAACTTTGACAATGATCTTGGTTTAGTTTCTTGGTATTGAATACATTGATTATAAGTTGGATACTTCATGATATTGCCATGTTTCATTTGTAGTTAGCATGGATTGATTGGTTATAGGTGCTCATGGATACTTAGAGATGGTGATGATGTTGATTATCTTAGATTAGAGTGTTATTTGTTATGATAATTATTTGGTTTCAATAGGAAGTCAAAGTGACATTCACCTGATTTGGATTTGAGAGGAGATTGTTTTGAGATGAGTCTTGGTTAGAGACTTGGATATCTTGATGAGCATTCTCATTCCCCACTCTTGTTCTACTCATCAGTTTTCTACTTCAGAGGTATAGCCCATTGTTTCTTTCAAGTGCATTTTGTTTATGCTTATCTTTTTTTGATATGGATTTTAAGCTATGGTACATGAGTTAGTTCTAGAGGATTCATTTGAGAGATGGTTCAGTATTGGTTATCTCCATTTTCATATGTTATTATGTTGGTTGAGTTTGGGAGATGGTTTTATATTGGGCATATTCCTTAGATTAGGAATGGTTTATGAGTTTGATCTTCTTGTGAGAGGCTTACATCCATGATTAGTTATATTGTATGGATTGGGTGTTGTTGAGCCTTCTTCTTTGGAGTTTTATGGAGGAGATAATACTTGCATAGTTTACATCTAGAGGTGTGTGTAGAAGGACATGATATAGGTTATGATTTGCATGGTTTCTCTTTGGTCTTGGTTATCTTCTTAGATGTTTAGTTTTGCTTATATTTGTTTGAGATTGGTTAGAGATTGTGATCACTAGTTTATGCTCATGTATGTCATGTGAGAGATGGAATGTTTATTCCTTTATCTCTTTCCTCTATTGGTTGTGGATATCTTGGGAGACTGTTGGAGATTTTTTATGAGATTTGTTATTGTAGATTATTGGTTTATGTATTATGGATGTCCTTGATACTACATCGATTCACTTCTTTGAAATTTTGTGAGTGGATTGGTTATAGATTTGACATTATCTTTTTGTAGTGGAGATTCTTGGTATATATGTGAGAGGTATTGCTCTTGAGGCTTGTGATTACAAGTTATAGATTGGATATGTTGATGATGCAAGATTCACTTGTTATACCTTTGGAGGTATGGATAGTTTGATGGGTTAGCACTTGTTGTGGGTGTTATTCTAGCTATGGATATTTTGACAACTATGGATACATGTAATTACCTTTGGATCAATTTTTTTAGCTTGGCATTTGAGTTGGTACAAGATTTTATGATTTTCTAATTTAACAGGTTGGGTGGCTTTCTCTTTGGATGGGTTCTATGAATGTCCAATGGCAGTGGCATAATAGGAGGTGGTATCATTCATGTTTGAGATACCAGATACATTGATTTTTTTGCATGTACTAGGATGGAGAACTTTGTGTACTTTGATCCATGATGTGGATGTGCTAGGAGGGATTGTTCCCTTGTTCATTTATGTGGCTACAAATTGATCCCATGCAATGTATAACACAAGTGGGAGATTTTTGAGATAATGGGTGTTACACACATTGCATAATATTATTATATTGTATTATTTTATTTTATTATGTAATGTTGCACCTAGATGGATTTGCAACATGTAAAGATTCCCATGGGATATACTTGATGAGTTGTATTGTAACATTGTGATAATATTTCATATAATTATTTAATATTGGCAAAAGAATTAAATTTCCAATATTAAATGTGGGGTCAATGGGTTAGGTCACACATGGTTTTAGCACATGGTTTATGTAATTAAACTTGATGATTTTGTGAGACTTGCTACTATATAAGTAGCCATAAGGGTAGTTCTAAGGAAAAAAGGAGGTAAAAATACAAGAGTTGATTGAGACAATGCTTGACAGGTTAGCTAAGAGAGCATTTGTGAAGGTTGGAAGCATGGCATGGGATGTGTGGATTCATGCTTGTTCACATGGATTTCTTGGTTATGGCTATGTCTTTGAAGGCTTCCATGGTTGAATTGTAATGGTATTTTTCTAAATAATACATGGTCATGGATGCTTTTGGAGGCTGAGTTTTTTTTTCCCTCAATGAGGGTTTCCCAGGGTATATCTTGTATCACAACTTTTGTGGGTATGTTGACTATTCTCTTACATATGGATTTCAATTACATATTTATTTCAAATCTATTATGGGTTATGTGGAAACAATTATATTATTTCTTGCAAGTTTCCTTTCACAAAATTGGAGAAGTGGGAGATTATGAAATTAGGGAAGCTTATGAGAACATTTGTAACAAAGGAACTTTGAAGGATGAGTTTCAAATTATTGAGAGGAAAGGGTTAACGTAAGCCATAGAATTGTCATTTTTCTTTAAGAATGAAATGGATCAAAGTTATTTTGAGAAGAGTTCATGATGTGAAGTATTGGTTACATAATGGACTAGTGGAAATCACAAAGAAAATGGCACACAATGTTATAGGTTATCCAACCCTAGATAAGAAGGAGAGCATGCAATGTTTGAACCGAGGAGAAATTGAAGCTGATATAGGAGTCAAGTGGAATGGACATGGTTTGTGCATTACAAACATTTTTTATCCACTCATAGAATTTTTAGTGAGAGTTATTTCTCACAAATTCTATCAATCTAGTAGATTTAGTAGTGTATTGTGTATGGTTTTAGACCATGGAAGATTTTGATGAAAGATCATGAGTATGATCTTGCTAAGTTGCAAATATTAGAACTAGTAGAAATTTTGTCATCAATAAGAAAAGAAAAGAATTCAATGTGTAAGTTTGGTTCCCTAATTATGTGTATATTCTTTTATATCTATAAGTATACTCATGGTGTAGGTAATATTGTATGGGAACAAGATAAACTAGTGACAAGGAAAATCAATGAGTTTATTACTCAATCAAGAGACACTTTGAAAATGTAATGAATACATATTTTGATGAATTCAGGCTAAGGATGGAATGGAGAATGAGAATTATAGAGGAATTGGTCACAAACTATTATAGTAACATATGTTTCCTTGTTGATTTGGACAACACATTTGTACAAGGTGTCAAGCCAAGTAAGGTGTAGTTACAAATCTTTGAATATGAGATAGATAGTGATGTTGTAAATATTGATGCACTATTAAAAGAAGAAATAGATGTCAAGGAAAAACCTTTTGGAAGATATTAAGAAGCCAAACAAAGGATAATAGTGACAATGAAGATAGCTTCCAAGGAGAAGAAAAGGAAGAAGATGATTGAAGACCTAGAAGCTATACTAGGCACCCTAGGCAAGGGAAAAGAACCATTGCAAATAACACAAGGTCTTGGTGAAGATGAAAAATAAGATAGTGGTGATGAGGAAGATGAAGCAGAAGAAGCTAAAAATGGTAAAGCCCTCACTGTTGGCATGCTACTAAGAAAGAAGGCTCAAAGTACAAAGAAGAAGAAGGTAGTGACACCTCCACCACCAAATAAGCCAAGGACCAGGGAAACTGCTATTGCTAAATAGTTTGCAAAGAAGAAAGTAGTAGAGACTACTAAGCCAAGTGAACCTCAAACTAGAAGAAGGAGATTGGTTAGAGGACCACCTTAAAGGAAACATAAGTCTATTGATGAGGTATGTTTAGATATAAAAGGTTGTCTAGGATTATCTAGTTTTAAATTTGTGAAATATGACACACTAGAAAATAATGTTGAGAATAGAATTGAAGAAGATATGATAGAAATGATGTAAAATTTCAAGATAGATCCTAGTGAAATGGAGAATAAGATACCTCAAGATCTCTTGGAAAAATTAAAGAGAAGATGGCATCAAGCAGGGGAAGTAGAAAATCAGATAAGAATTGACACATTAGTCAGAGTTATGCCTAATCTATCACAAGAGTAGAAGGACACATTTTTAAAGTAGTATGAGAATAAATTTGTCCCAAAATTTAGAATATTTTTTATATTGATAAATAAAGAGGAAGTTCTATGACGATAAAGTGAGTTGCTGTGGAAGAGAATTTTTGGGCTAACTATAAAGAAGGTAGAGATTGTAAATATAAATGATGAGCAGAATAGTGGAGAAAGATTAGGTGTCCCAAGTCCACAAGGAAACATGTCTCCTATACATGCTGACACCCTTGACACTCCAAAAGTTGAGTAGTGAATGATTACAAATGAAGAAGGTGGTGAAGATAGAGAAACTATTGAAAATGATAAGATTGTTTCAGCACCTCATATTGAGGAAAAGAATGAATTAAATAAGGTTGAACTAAATAAAACTATTTTTATCTTGAGACTAGATGCATAGGAAAGACTAAGTGGTAACAACCCCTCACTTACTCCTAAGGTAGTGCCGAGTAGCAACACCCCTTCACTGAATAGGAAGAAAAAAGAAATAAAAGATTTTTCACCACATATTGAGGTTAGCCTAGATGAAATCATTAAGATGACACAATTTGATCTATAGAATCTCAGCTTGCAACAAAACTTTTTGCTACAAGAAATTTTGAAGAAAAATAAGAGACAAGAAGAGCTGGGGAAAGAGAACAAGCAAAAATAGGTATTACATGATGTAAAACATATTCTGATTGTCATTTGTTCTTTAGCTAACCTAGATAACACATAATGCCTTATATATATATATATATATATATGTTTACTTTTATTCATATATCTTCTTGATGAGAGGAGGAGGTCATAGTCACTTCTTTGGGAGATCTACACAATGTTGCACTCCTCCTTCCTTGTTTGTCATTGTTTGTGTGTATATATAGATGTGTATGTATTGTATCTTTTTCGTTGGTGATGTAAGTGTGTGCAAGTACCAAGAATCAACTCCACCTAGATACATAGGTTTGAGCATGCCTTAAAATCCTCAAACCAATTGTTAAAAAGAAGATGGAACCATGATCCATATAGGCATCTTTATACCTTTAGAAATCTAATAGGAATTCAGACACCTACCTAGTCTAGGGACTATGTTTTAATCATTTTTTTAATGGTTTGATCGATGAATTCCAATATTTATAAATATGTGTTTATGATCTCAATATTTTTATTTTTATGTACATTGTTTATGATATTTGGCTAGTATATTTTCATAAGCATATATGTGTGCACACATATATACCTATATAGATATACAACATTATATAGTTAATATATTTAACTATTTGTGTATGTTATTAATTATATGAGTTATTTATTTATGAACTTAGATATAAAGAGAAATTTATCAAAATACAAAAATAAATTAATTAAAAGATTAAAATAAAAATAGATTAAAGAAATGTCTAAGAGGTTCAAACTTTAAACCTTCTACTTTTCAATTTCACCTCAATGAACTCACTTATACAACTCCTTGAGACTCTTTTTAAATAATCAAGCATTGAGCTCAAAGAAAGGAAAATAAAAATTGAGAAAGGATTTTTAAAGAGCAAGAGTAGAAAAGTTCACAAGAATGGAACCCATGAATATTGAAACAAGACTACATAATTTAACTAATACACCACAAGATGCCATTAGGATTTGACATCCTTGTACATCTTGGTAACTGGGAGCAATTAGAAAATATTTTAAAAATTTCAAAACATAAAAAATAAGGAGATTTATTAAATCAAACTTTAGCAAATGATTATTTTAATAGACACAACCATACACAACCACAATTTACTCCATATAAAAGAGGAGTTTTATGGAAAATAGAATGGAAGAAAAGATAGTCAAAAATAAAAACTTGGAAAATTCCAAATGATTAATGAGTGTTAGAAAGAAAAAGTCTAAGTTGATGGAGCAATTTTTAGTTACACAACTTTTTAACCCACTGAAATTCACAATCCTTCTATTATTCTTTAGTAAAAGATTCCAATCCAATATAGTTGGTAAATAGATTTGTCACTATAAAATTACATTTATAAATGATCATGTTCACCCTGTGAACAATGACAATTGTGCCAATAGTTGGAGAGATTGTAATTGATCACTATTAGATTACAACCTACCTCTACATTTGGGAGGAAAAACTCCCTCATATGATGGGTGTATTTGATATTTCAATAAAATATATTCAAACCTAAAGGCTAAAGAGAAAGCTACTTGCGACGAATGCACCAAAAAAATTTAGAATTTTTTTAATTAAAATAAATTAATAATAAATATAACTAAGAACTACACTTGAACATAATCATTATTATCATGCTGATTCATGATTCATAAACATTCGCACAACATTGTGAGAACATTCAAAACAATAAGATTCAACAGTTTTATGCTATGATAATCCAAATTTCAGAAAAAGAGCCAAAGCACATTTCCCATGATATTTTCTTGCACCAAGAACATAAGAAAGATTTTTAATTTCAAAGAATAAATTTGTACATACTTTCCAAAAATTGTCTTCTCATTGAAATTTTAGTAGAAGTGTTCTCTTATTGCAAAGTCAAAAAAGTCTCCTATTACAATGAGATTTGATAATTTATAGCCATTCTAGCATAACCAACTTTGTTGAGTTCATAGTCACTCAAAAAGTTAGAGTTTTAAATTTCTAACACATTTGAAAACTCACTCTAACTCCAAATCATGCAAAATTGGACTTTTAAAGCTTATCCTTAACTAAAGGAAAGCTAAGATCCTAACTTATGACTTACTAGAAATGACATGAGTAATTTTTACAAATGATAATATGGAAAATATGACTCCACAAAAGAACAAGTTGTTGACAAAGATGAGACATCTCTCATCTTCATCATCTTTGTTGAAATTTGATTGAAAAGATCATTATTGAAGAAGGGAGATTGTTGATAAAGAATGTTTTCAATCATTTTTTTGTCACTAATGTCAAACCTACTATTTTCTAGAATGATGTAGCTTATAAGATCCAAGTGCTATCACTTAGTTGATTGATGAAGAGGATTTAATCAATAAGATGTAACAAAAGAACCTAAGGGAAAGGTTGAGTTATGGTTTTGTAATGAAGTACAAGGATTAGTTAAGACAATGGTAAAATGATGTATTGATAATACACTTGAAGATACAAAGGTTGGCTACACTTAGAAATTGTAGAAGAATAAGTTACAACAAAACTGTCTGCAAAGCTTGACTAAATTCAATAGTGAGTGTTGAGCAAGCTAGTTCATGCCAAGCAGATTATCAATAAGTGTCGAGAAAATTAAAAATCTAGTGTGTAATGAGTGAAATAGAAGGTGCCAAGAAATTTCAAGAGCTAAGCTAGACAAAATGTAATAGGTGTCAAGCATCAGTAAAACTTAGTTGATACCGAGTGAATCCACAGTAGGTGTCGAGTAACATAGTATGTGCTAAGCATCAAAAAGTCAATAGTGTCAAGCTACTGCATTATTTGAAAAGCCAAAGGTTTTCTAGATTTAAACCAATAAGTTTGTTACCTTGAATTTTTTTAACTAGATGGCAGATAAGGATTATGAGCTGGTGGCATAGAATTTTAGGTTAATCATTTTTAGGCAAATATAGGGGGATTCTACATGATGTTTCTAGAAGAAACAAGATAAGGGGTAGATACATCATATCTTACCTAATCCATTCAAACCCAAAACAAGAGAGGGAAGATTAGAGTGGGAAAAGTATTCCAAACTTCTATTTAAGGAGTTACAGGTCAAGAAGCAAGAGAGGTTAAAGAGAGTGTGTGGTGTCAAGGAGAAGGCATTGAGAAGGATGAATAGAGTACAAAGACTCTACTTCGATAAGTGACCACGAAGGGGACTGCATTGGCACAACGAGCATGGAGACTCAAGGAGACAAGGCTTGAAAGGAGGACAAGCTATCAAAGCTATAGAGATTGAAAGCTAGGAAAATTTGTGGACTAATTTGAGATCTCGAATCTACAAGTTATGTTGTGAGTTATATCAGATCAAAAGCCCTTATTGTTACTCTCTAGAAATTGTATTAGTTAGGGAAAAATCCTATGGACTTAGGTTGGTTTAACAACTATTTTGTAAATCCTTTGATAGGATGACATTCCAAGTTAATGTTCTAAAGTCCTTTAACTAGGCCCACTTCGAGGAGGGTGGTTGAAATCCCTTAACCAGGTCACATTTAATAGTGTGTTTTGTAGCCTTTAATAGAGTAGGCCTTTCACAAGGCATCACTTTAGAAGAGTGAGAAAGGAGTAGCATGTTACTGGTGGTTTTTCTCAAATTGGGTTTCCACATAAATCACTATGTCATGTGTTGATTTTTCATGTCTTATTCCTACATGTTGATTTTTTAGTAACTTGCTAAGAAGAATGTTTAGCTTGGATGCATGGTTAGTTTAAATGGGCTCACTATACTTAGTAAAAAAAATTTATTAGGACATTTAGACCTTGAATAACTAATTCACCTCACTCTCAATTATTCTAAAGTATTACTAACAATTGTTATCAGAACCATCTACTGATTTGGTTTAAAGGTACTAGAAATAGAAAGATCAAGATGTCCAAGAGAGAAGTTCCCAAGCTCAATAGAGATAAATTTTCTATATGAAATTTTTTAATGAAGTTACACCTAGGATCAATAGGTGATCATGCATAAACCTCAATTGAAGTGGAACATGTTGATCCACTTGGTGTCCCTACTACAGAAGATATGAAGAAAAAGAAGGAGCACAATCAGGCTATGTTGGAGATTGCCTCTTCTCTCAACTATGCTAAATTTGATGACATCAAGGGATGTAACTCTACATTAAAGATATGAAAAGCCTTTTCAAATATTTATGGAGGAGATTAGAATGTCCAAAGAGCAAAAAGAGAAAGCCTCGAAGGAAAGTTTGATGACATGAGAATGGAGGAAGGTGAGAACATTGCCCAATATGCCTCTAGAATAAAGGAAGTAGTAAGTGCAATAAGAAGTTTGGGTGGTCATTTAGATGATGAAACTATTATTAGAAAATTTTTAAGAACCTTGCTCCCCATATATGTTATTAGAATATCAACAATCCAAAAGTTGAGATGCACACTAGGAAATAAACTTACTCTTGAAGGTATAGTGGGAAGACTTACTACATTTGAGTTGTCCAACTTTGATAACTACAGACTTGAGAATCTTGAATCTACTTTCAAGGCCAAGTTGTTGTTGAAATAAACTAAAGAGGTGAAACCAAAGAAGAAGAAAAGAAAGATAAAATAAGCATCCAGTGACAACAACACAGATGAAGAAGATGTGAAACAATTGGAAGCATTGCTGGTTAGAAGATTTCACAGAGGAAAAGGTAAATTCAAAGGTAAGCTGCCTATCATATATTTTAATTGCAATAAAGTAGGACATATTTCTGCAAGGTGCACATAGAAAAAGAACTAAAATGAAGGCAACAAGTACAAAAATAGAAGAGAAGATGGTAGCAAAGATTATAAAGACAAAGGAAAAAACTACTACATTGTTGAAGAAGAGAATTTTGATGAAAATGATGATGAGGTAGTCTATGTAGCCATGAAGGATGAGTAAGATGAAGATGACACAACATAACTGGTAACCTATGTAAGCAAGAATGATAGGTGGATCATAGACAATGGGTGCTCACATCACATGATAGGAGACAAAAGTAAGTTTGTTACCTTAACTTAGTATGATGGGAATAGTATTAGATTTGGAAATGATGCTCCATGACTAATCAAAGGAAAAGGTTCCATTAAGATTATAGAGAAAATTTCATGTGATAATGTATATTATGCTGAAGGATTGAACTAAAATTTATTGAGTGTGTCACAGTTAAGAAATGTAGGATGCAAAGTAGAATTTAGAAACAAAACTACCAAAATCTATGACACTGATGGAAATCTAATAGGAAAAGGAGACAAAACTAGGAGTAATCTATTTTACCTAGATATGGAGGATGCAACCTGTCTTCTTGTAAGATTTTATGATGTGTGGCTATGGCATAAAAGGCTACATCATGTCATCTTTGATAATTTGATTAACATTAGCAAAATGAAAAATGTCAGAGGATTGCCCAAACTGAAGAAGCCTGACAATACAATGTGCAAATAGTGTCAGCTAGGAAAGATGACCAAGTCAAGTTTCAAAAGAAAAACCTATACTTCCAAAGAAGTACTAGAGTTAGTCCATACTGATTTATGTGGTCCAATAGAAATGAAAAGTTACAAAGGAGACATATATATAATGTTGTTTGTTGATGACTACTCTAGGATGATGACTGCCATGTTCTTAAAGAAAAAATATGATGCATTTCAAATGTTTAAGTGGTATTTGGATAGGGTTGAGAAGGAAATAGGGAAGAGTCTGAAGTGACTAAGATTTGACAGAGGAGAGTTCACATCAAAATAATTTGAGACATTCTTCAATGATAGAGTAATTAAGAGAAAAACATCAGCACCAAGAAGTCCTCCATAGAATAGAATTGTAGAAAGGAGCAATAGATCAGTGATAGACTATGCCAAAACATTAATGATGCAAAAGAATGTTTCTCTAAAGTATTGGAGAGAAGCTATAAGTACAGGTATCTACACCCTAAATCGAGTACAAATCAAGAAAGGTACAAATGCAACACCTTTTGAATTATGGTATGGTCACTCACCGAATGTAAAACATTTCAAAGTATTTGGTAAGTGTTGTATTCTTAAAGACTCTAGAAATGGAAAGTTTGATGCAAAAAGTGATGAAGGTATATTCCTTGGATACTCCACTAGAAGTAAAGCATATAAGTTTTTAAATACTAACACTGACAAAATTGTGGAGAGTGCCAGTGTAAACTTTGATGAGCATGTAGAATTTCAAGTTGATGAATCCATCAAGAAACTCTAGAAGATTATAGATCCTTTGTATACTTCTATGAAGGAATGCCTATTGAAGAAGAAGCTACCAATCAAGTTGGGAATCATCAACAAGTTTTAGTATCTACCAAGTCACAACTAGTGAATGTCAAGTTGCATTTAGAAGTTGAGTTTTAGAATGAAGATAATGCACATTCTGACTCTAAAATTAGTACACATGAAATAGATGTTGAACTACCTAAAAGAGATGTGCACAATGACTCTGAAATTGAAAGACCAAACATGGAAACAAGGACAAAACCAAGGTTATCCAAGTATATGAGAAGACATCACCCTACTGAATAAATCATTAGTGACAAGGAAGCTAGACCAATGTCAAGGAATAGACTAAGAAATGAATCATGTCTGCTAAGCAAGATTGAACCCAAAATAGTGAAAGATGCACTACAAGATGATGATTGGTGTAAAGCTATGGAAGAGGAGATTGATCAGATAAAGAAGAAAAAAACTTTGACTTTAGTTCCAAGACTAGCTGATAAGAATGTGATTAGTACCAAGTGGGTATTTAGGAACAAGCTAGATGAGAATGGTGAGATCATAAGAAATAAGCCTAGACTAGTCTATAAAGGTTATGCAAAAGAAGAAGGATTAGACTATGGGGAAACATTTTCCCTTGTTGCAAGGATGGAAGGAGTAAGAACTCTACTTGCATATACTACTTACAAAGGTTTTAAAGTCTACCAAATGGATGTAAAGTCTACTTTTTTGAATGGTATACTAGAAAAGGAAGTCTACACAAAACAACCAGAGAGATTTGTTGATGACAACAACAAGGATATGGTTTGCAAACTACATAAAGCACTCTATGGTTTGAAACAAGCACTTAGAGCATGGTATGAGAGACCTCACAAATATCTTGTGAAGATAGGATTTGAGAGGGTAGATGATAAAAATAACCTATATATCAAGATAGAAAAAGGTAAAGACATTTTGATATATGAAATCTTTGTTAATAATATAATATTTGGAGGAAAAGATGCACTATGCAAAGATTTTGCTGATCAAATGAAACATGAGTTTGAGATGTCAATATTTGGGTAAATCAAATTCTTTATTGGATTGCAAGTACACCAACTAAAACATGGCATATTTGTGACTCAATCAAAATATATCAAGGAGATACTCAAAAAATTTGGCTTAGAGTATTCAAAATTAGTCAATACACCAATGGTAATAGGACATAAGTTATCCAAGAATGATGAGTCAGCTGAAGTTAATTAGACAATGTATAGATCAATGATTGGAAAGTTATAGTATGTTGTACATAGTAGACCATACATTGTATTATATATTGGAATAGTGGTAAAATTTTCTACAAATTCAAGAGAAAATTATCTTATGGTAGTAAAAGGAATAATGAGGTACCTAAAAGGAATAGATGACTTTGGTTTATAGTACAAGAGGACCGAAAAGTTTGAGTTGAATGCCTACACTGATGTAGGTTGGGGAGGTAATATAGATGACAAAAAAAGTACCAGTGGTTGAGCACTCTTCTTAGGTAAAATATTAGTCACTTGGACTAGTGAAAACAAAAGTTGTACCTCATAGTCCACAACTGAAGCTGAGTATGTTGATGTTGCCATCAACTGCACCAATATTGTATGGATCAAGCACCTATTGAAAGGTATGAAGCAAGAGATAATTGAACCTATGATACTCTATTGTGATAATACAAGTGCCATCAATATATCAAAGAATCATGTGATGCATGCTAAAACAAAGACGTTGCAGTTAAGTATCACTATGTAAGAGAATTGGTTAAAGAAAAACAAGTGAAGATGGAATATGTCAACTCAAAGGATAAAATTTCTGACATCTTCACAATACTATTACCTAAAGATGCATTTGAGTATCTTAGAGGTAAGTTAGGGGTGATACCCCTATCCAAGGCTACTTGAATAACAGCAAGACTGCCTTGCATCAAATGAGTTGATTGCTGAAATGATATAAATTGATGCAAACAATACTAACTTTAGGTTTGCCTAAAGTAATTAAAATATTGAAATCCCAAATAAGTCATAATCAAGGTGAAAGAAGGAGAAATTGGAGTTCCTATAAATGCTACACTTGCATGATAAGATGCTGAAATAATGTGTCTTTGGCATTGTTGTCAAAGAGGGACAAATAGCATGAACTAATCAAATCTATAGGATCAAATGTGCAAAGGAATAAATAGCAAAAAGGAAGGAGAAGGGGAATAGTAGCTTAGAGGGAGAAAAAAACACAAACAAGAATAAATCAGGATGACAAGATTAGAGAGCGAGTAGAACAAAAAGGAGAAGATAGTGTATCAACAAAAGAGATATCCCTAATACTTTGAAAGAGGGAATTACTTACAAAATTTAGAGGAAGTCATAAGAAATTCAAATTTATTGATAGAATAAATAATTTTGGATTGAAAAAATTCTTTTTGGCATTTGACTTACTATTTTAACCTAGTTAGCATTTTGATAACTTGGTTGATCAGTTTGGTTTGCAATCAATGCCAAAGAGGGAGATTGTTGAAATCTAATTGAAAAGATCATTATTGAAGAAGGGATATTGTTGATAAAGAATTTTTTCAATTATTATTTTGTCACTAATGTCAAACCTATTATTTGCTAGAATGACAATTGCTTATAAGATCCAAGTACTATCACTTAGTTGATTGATGAAGAGGATTTAATCAATAAGATGTAACAAAAGAACCTAAGGAAAAGGTTGAGTCATGGTTATTTAATGAAGTACAAGGATTAGTTAAGACAATGGTAAAATAATTTATTGATAATACACTTGAAGATACAGAGGTTGGCTACACTTACAAACTCTAGAAGAATAAGTTACAACAAAACTGTCTGCAAAGCTTGACTAAATTCATTAGTGGGTGCCAAGAAAGCTAGTTTATGCCGAGCAGATTATCATTAAGTGCTGAGAAAATACAAAATCTAGTGTGTGCCGAGTGAAATAGAAGGTGCCAAGAAAGTTCGAGAGGTGAGCTAGAAAAAATTTAATAGGTGTCCAGCATCAATAAAACTTGGTGCCGAGTGAATCCATAGTAGGTGTCATGTAACATAGTATGTGTCAAGCATAAAAAAGTCAATAGTGCCAAGCTACTAAATTATTTGAAAAGCCAAAGATTCACTAGATTTGAGCTGATAAGTTTGTTACCTTGAATTTTGTCAACTAGATGGAAGATAAGGATGTTGAGCTGGTGGCATAGAGTTTTAGATTAACCATTTTTAGGCAAATACAGGTGGATTCTACATGATGTTTCTAGAAGAAACAAGATAAGGGGTAGATACATTGTATCTTACCTAATCCATTTTAACCCAAAATAAGAGTGGGAAAAGTATTCAAAACTTCTATTTAAGGAGTTACATGTCAAGAAGCAAGAGAGGTTGGAGAGAGTGTGTGGTGTCAAGGAGAAGGCATCGAGAGGGATGAACAGAGTACAGAGACTCTACTTCAATAAGTGACCACAAAGGGGACTACATTGGCACAATGAGCATGGAGACTCAAGGAGACAAAGCTTGAAAGGAGGACAAGCTATCAAAGCTACAGAGATTAAAAGCTAGGCAAATTTGTGAACTGAATTGAGATCTAAAATTTGCAAGTTATGTTGTCATTTATATTAGATCAAAAGCCCTTATTGTTACTCTCTAGCAATTGTATTAGTTAGGGAAAAATTCTATGGACTTAGGTCGGTTTAACAATACATAAATCCTTTAATAGGGTGACATCCCAAGTGAATGTTCTAAAGTCCTTTAACTAGGCCTAGTTCTAATAAGGTGGTTGAAATCCCTTAATCGGGTCACATTTAACAGTGTGTTTTGTAGCCTTTAATAGGGCAAGCCTTTCACAGGGCATCACTTTAGAAGAGTGAGAAAGGAGTAGCATGTTACTAGTGGTTTTTCCCAAATTGGGTTTCCACGTAAATCACTATGTCATGTGTTGATTTTTCATGTCTTTTTCCTGCATGTTAATTTTTTAGGAACTTACTAAGAAGAATTTTTAGCTTGGATGCATGGTTAGTTTAAATGGGCTCACTATACTTAGTGAAAAAGTTTCATTAGGACATTTGGACCTTGAATAACTGATTCATCCCCCCTCTCAGTTATTCTAAATTATTTCTAACAATCTTTTCTAAATTATTCCTTTAGAACCTTGAAAATATTTTTAATGCCAATATCGACCTATCTTGTTTCTTTTAACATGGGGTTCACTCTGCACACCTACATTCCTTGTATTAACATCTTTTAGAAAAATCTACTAGACCTTTTGTGAATGTTGTCCATAATTTCACATTTTGAATACCTTTGAAAAGCCTCTTTCCTTAAATCTAGATGTTCATTCTTCAAATATCCCTATTTGAGCAAGCAATGAGATCTTTGAGATAGAATGTGATGGAATTATTCCATTGAGTTTGGATAAAAGTGGAAAGGGATCATGAAATAAAGCTATTCTATCAAGACATTACATGCTAGCCACAAATTGTTGCTTCAAAATGACAAAAAAAACTTTGATCTTCAATCATTACACCCAGCTATCTCTTCTTGAATTTTAAGAGATGATCCATCTTTAGAATAATGATATTTTTTTCACACACTTCATAGCCAATCTTTTGTCTCTATCAAGAATCTTGCATACATGTTTATCACAATATTTTATGAACACTTTCTGTATAGATCACACGCTCCCTATTCTAAGGCATATTTTCAAACAACTCATTATAATTTCTTTGTTTCCACATATAGTCCATTATCAATCAAATCTTCTCAAGATCTACATCACCAAAAGCATCTTCCCAAGTACTCAAAAGTCCTTTCCTTTCAAAAGTATAAAACATGAGACCACATTTCATAGAGGCATTGGATCAAACAATTCATACACCATCTTTAAATGGGTACATTAATGATAGCTTTGTCTACCTTTTGAGTGAATTAATAGCAATTTGTGAGCTCATCAATTATTGCAATATGCTTGGAAATTACCACATTGCATGAAATGAATTTGATCTAATTAAGGCTATTATAAAAGAAAATATCTTCTATGTGGTTGTGTGCCTTAAAGAATTTTTTTCAAACATATGACAGACATTTCCAATACATTGTGTTCCAACTATTGTGCATTTTTGTACACCTACAATATGACACATATTTTCCTTTATTGTAGCATCCGATCATAGACCTGCTTCTGTTTTGTTTTGAAGAGTGTTGATAATCCACTGTAGCTTTTATTGTGATGTAGACAAGAAGGATCCTCAATAAAGTTTATTCAGTTCATCTCAAACTTGTCATGAGTCATTAGCTAATTGAAAATCTTCTTATAACATCTCAAATGAAAGATATCATACAAACATTAGAGACTACTTTCCAATCACTCTATCTCTATACTACTCTTACTAAATTAGGTACAATTTCCATACATCTTTAAATTACATCACACACACTCAACCACATCATTAGGACACAATGTAGAACATGTCCATGACTTTGCATCATTAGACAATCAAAGCCTTTTCTATATAACTAAGATCTCTTTGCTACTCTGTCAATCTTCATAGACTTATTGCTATGTTGACATCAATGACAAACACAATCATGATTGCAACATGTCAATACTCTCCAATGCTTAGGATACTCCCCCAAAGTAGTACCATTAGCATTCATGCTAATAGTAACATCTAATAATAGACCTTCTTATTTTTTTATTTGAAGAGTGGCAATACTCCATTGAAGCTTTTATGTGATGCATAGAAGAAGGATTCTTAGTAAAGTTTATTTAGTTCATCTTAAACTTGTTAGTAGTGCTTTATTACATGCTCTCAAATCCCATTTAAAAGTGTGTTAATAGTCTCATGAGCCATCGTACACCAAGACACTATTTGTCTATGTAAAACTTCCAATAATTATCTCATGACTTTCCTTTTGGTTCATGCACCTTCCTAAATTAATGTGTTTTGGGAGCATGTGCTTTGGGAATGAAGAAGACATACTCCATATGTAGGTACTTGAAGCATGATATTTGGCTTCTTCCTTTAGGAATTTTTGTCAAACAACTCAAGTGTAGGAGCTCATGATTTCATAATGACATGCGACGGAATCTGTAGTCACATATGGTGAAATGACATATTATCAAATACTTCACATTCATTGTCTATAATTCTACCATTTATGTACTCATCCACCATTGACTGCAACCTATTGATCATCTCTATCATGGAAATTTCAACTTTAGGATTGTGCAACAATAGCATTTATTTGGCTTTCCAATTCAGTTAAGTATGTTGCAATAATGGTATTATCAACAACTCTGCTTCATGAATCTCTTAAAAACATTACTTATCACAACTTTTTGATTTGAGAAATCTTGTCAAAATGGTGTAGCCTACATATGTTATGAATGCACTCAATAACCATTTGCTTCTCTTTCACTATGAGTGATATTTAGGGTATTTTTAGTGGTGAATATTCATAATTTTGTGAGTTTTAGAAATTTTGTGCTAGTAATTTGACTAATAATTTAATATTTAATGCAATCTAAATCACCACATTTTTATTAAATTTATATCTAAAATATTTAAAATTTCTCAATAATTTATTTTATTAAAAAATTCAAACTCAAAGGTTCACCAAAATATTCGATACATGATTAGATTTGATTTTCCTAAATGTTATATATTATTCAAGAAACTAAAATTAATTCACCAATAATTATCATAATTATTAGTTACTTTTGGGATATATTACCAATATTTAGTTTTCATTATTGATTTAAAATATAATGTAATTATCCTCATAATTTTCATGAGATAAAACATGTTCAATTTTGATTTGTAATATTCCATGATGATTAGTGAACTTCCTATTATTGTTGAGATTCCCCAATATTTTTTACTCAAAAATTATGATTCCAAAATACTCGCCAATGTAAATAATATTTAAACTTTAAAAAGTTGAGAGATTCGCAGATATAAATAATTTGATTTTTCAAAATAATGAAAGATTCACCAATAATTTATATCTTTTTATGGAGGAGGGTTTCTTAAAGTTTACCCTGAGGGTTATTATAACCTCTTTGGCAAGTCATCATTTGAGAAAGGGTAGATATATGATACAAACTTGTATTGACTTGAACCTAGATCATACTACTTTGAGAAGAGCACTTAGTAGACAAGAGAGAATTGATGATCCTCTTCAAAATGAAACATGGGCTTTTGGTGGGAGACTTTCACATTTTGATAAGAAGTTATCCAATGTTGTGAAGGAAAAAATTACATGATTTTGGCACTCTAGCTCAAGAGTATCACCCAATGCTAAAGATGTGTTAAAGTTAAGAACTAGCATTAGAGGCCACAAACCACATCCTAAACGTTATTTGAAGGTAAGTCAAACTATGTTGTTCAAAGAATTTAGAGAGAGTCATCCAAGATTGCATATATCACAAAGGGATTTTGAATCTTTGATGCAATTTTATTATGTGCCACTTAAAATTTGAAATACATGTTGTTGCAAATATCATGTTCAGCTTTCTATGCACCATGAATTATTATGCTCCATTTGTTCTACTTTTCATAGTAAAGAAATGTTGAAGAATTGTGATGCTAGTGGGCTTCCAAAATCATCAAGAGACTTGCTAGATCAATTTTTATGTCATAGATTTGATGGTTGTTTCTTTTATAAAAATGCTTGCTTAAATTAGAAGTGTTCAAAATGTGGTGGCTTATCCAAGTTTGACACGTGTTTCCATGAGGGGTGTGAACAAGATCTTGGGAAGACAATAATAAAAAATATAGTATATGAAATGGTGAAATACACATTGAAGAATGAAGATGAGATCTCTAGATGTGAATTGGTTGCAAAGGAAATCAGTGTGGCTAGTTTTATTTCAGATTTCAAGGAAAAAAAATTATAAGTATGCAAGACATAGTCATATGTCTCGGTGGTTGGATCAAAAATTTAGAATGTGTAAGGAGACTTTTCCCATTGGTGCTATTATATCAGTTGTTGAATTTTCTAAGAACTACACATTGCATCCTCAAAATGAGACACAATCTTAGCATTACAACTCCATTTATATTGCTATTTTTGTCAAAATAACATATAGACATGCCTCTAATAGGGTGGATGATAATTAGAAGATTATTAAAGAGTTCCATTTTTATATGAATGATGACAGATCTCACTCTCACAAGTTTGTGCAACATTATTTTGAGAATTATTTTGATTTCTTATAGGAGCATGCAATTGCTATGGATAGACATATCATTTGGTCAGATAATTGCATAGGTCAATTCAAGAATGCTCACATATTGTATTGGTTGTGTAGGATGCAAGTAGGGAGGGGGGTGCCTCATATTTGGAGTTTTTTAAGTCTAGCCATGGGAAAGGGGAACATGATAGAGTAGGGGCATGTGTGAAGAGAGATATACTTAAGGAGCAATTGAATATTTCAAGAGCAAAGCTTCTTGATGCTTGTAGCATTGTTGATTGGTGTAGTTCAACATTATCACAAGGGGGGAATCTTGATTTAGTAGTACATAGGTTCTTTTGGTTGGTCAAGAAAGGGTCCATAGGTGATAGATCAAATTGTGCTATAGTGAGAGACTCATAAAAAATGCATTCATTTCAGAGCTCTCATTCTAGTACATGGACCATTTGGATATGACAACTTGTCTTCTTTTTTCTTAGTTGTTTTTAGTGTGATTGGGATCACTATGAGTTGAGTGAGTGGGTGGATACATGGGCTCCACATTATCTTACTCCATTTTCTATCATACCCTCTATCATAAATGATGACATGGAAAGTTCACTTGAGCATAACCATCTATTAGATCTTCTTTAGCTAGGATATGTCTTTGCATTGGTTACACCATAGGGGAATGATGAGAAACCAAATTATTGGTTAGCACATTGTTTAAGAGGTTAGAAAAAGCTTGAACAACTGATAATAGATGATGATGGATTCACATATCCTATTGGTTCAGTGGTTGTTACTAGAACATGGTTGTTTACATACATGCTTAGAAGGAATGAAATTCTTGCATTCAAAGATTATCAAAAGCACAAAATATTTCTGATATATTCACATCTTATTATAGCAACAAATGTGAAGTTGTTGAAGCATCAAGGAAGACCAAAAGTAAAAGAACATATTATTATTAGTAATTCTAATCATGAAGCCCTATTGGAGACCCTAAAACAAAGAGAGGAACCTACTAGAACACTCGACTAGGTATATTTACTTTTTATGCTATTTTGTTCATAATGATTTGGTGAACCGATAATTAACTTGTTTAATAAAATAAGTTACTAATATTTTTTATGATATTGGAATGTAGGTACATCATGAAGAGTAGCCATACATGAAGATGAAAAAATAAATAAGGAGCAGAATGAAGAAAAATCTATTTTATTTTTGACACATCATTTTTTGATAGTTTTGTATTGATGTAATAATGAAGAAATATTTCAGATATTGTAAATGTAAACTTGTTGATTTAATATAAGAAACAAAGATGATTTTACTTAATGCAATTTATGTGGAGAGACCTAAAAAATTATGATTTTAATATTTTAATACATACATCAAAGTTTGAATGCCCATAAAAAGAAATAGTCTTGACCTATATTACATGAAGGTCTAATTTTACTCATTGAGGGTTTTTGTAAAAATAAGTCCATTGCTTCATCTCCGTCCACTGGTAAGCATAAGATTCCTAATCCTGTAAAA
The DNA here is from genome assembly GCA_028749045.1 of Cupressus sempervirens. Taxonomy (NCBI): domain Eukaryota; kingdom Viridiplantae; phylum Streptophyta; class Pinopsida; order Cupressales; family Cupressaceae; genus Cupressus; species Cupressus sempervirens. The sequence goes on along the minus strand of CM053790.1, from coordinate 235,584,785 downwards.
GGTAAAATGCATGAGAGTGGTAAAGAGAAAATTAAGGCTAAACTAAAACCCTCTAGCTCTCGAAGACAAATTGAGAAAGAGGATACAGAGGTGGAGAGCATTGAAAGCTCAGATAAGGATGCCCCTAAGGAAGAGGAGGAGACAGATGTCGAGGAGTTTAGCTCTAACCTAGATGGTTACCCAGATTTGAAAGACAAAAATATGGATGGGAGAGAGGAGGAAACCACTAAGATGAATTTGAAATAGAGCAAGTTTGAAAATGAGGAAACTCATATCGTATCTAGGGGAGGTGATAAAGAGAAAGAAAATTTAAATGATGATCTAGCCATCTTGAGTGAGGAGGAAAACATGGGGAAAGATTCCACTCTTGTAAAGGAGACTAAGGGACATGATAAGGAGGGGTAGAGCCACCATATTCAAGCAATGTCTGGTGAGGAGGAGCCATTGGATGGAGGGATTCATATTGATAAAGTTGGCCCCTTACCTCACACCACTGCTGATGACAAGGGTGACTCCTCGATGAGGGAAACCAAACTCTCCTTCCTTCACTCTGCTAAACATAAAGCTGACTCTTTCCTTCAAGTCGATTCTTGGTTATATAATGAAATAATGGGGCTGAAGAAGAAAGTGGATACCTTGCAACAAAACTAGGAGGCTGACCAGGTTATTATTCAACACATGGAGGTGCAAATGGGAGATATCCCAAAAAAACTAAAGGATTATGAGCAGAATCTTAGAGTGCTCATCAGGGAAAGTGGAACAAAAATGGAGCAAGTGACCTCAAGCATCTATGTAGCTACAACAACATTGGGCAAAAGAGTTAATGAAGGAACCATATCTTCAGAGGGCCCAAGCAAGAGGACAAGACAGAGTTCGAGGAAGAAATCTTTGATTGTTGTTGCTTGTTCAACTGCTAACTCCATCTAGGACATAGGTAAAATTGGTAAGGAGGCTGTGAAGATGATAATGGAACTGCAATAGTTTCTTGGGTCTTCTTTTTGGGTCAGGTTCCTATTCTGGTCCTGTTTGTTGGCTGGCACTTCTGGTTCCTGTGTTTGGTCCTATTTTTTGGCTTTTAGTTTGTATCTTGTACTATAGGTTCCAAGTCCTTGTAAAACCTGGGTATTTTATCTAGACTTTTTTAGTGGTTTTAGGTCCTTTTAAAACTTGATTTTGGTTCTACTTTGTAGTAAGTTTTTGGGCTCTTTCCTGTTGGATGGCTTGTTTTTTCCTTTTTTTGAGGATGTGAAAGGGTTTCGAGGTCCCTTCAAAACTTGTTTTTACCATAATCTAAAACATTGAACTTGCACTGTCCCCAATGTCAAAAACTTGAGAGAGGTAAAAAATAATGTTTCTACTTAATACTAACCCTAGTGAAACTTTTGTGTTGGCTGCAGAGAGTTTCCATCATACCTAAGAGTTTCCAAGGTGCTCTAAGTGCATTTTGAGTTCTATCTTCCAAGGATTGTAACTTAGAGCTCATGGGGGCTATCAATGAAATGTTGAATGCTACAAGACAATCATACCAAGGCATAAAGTAACCTATCTTATTTTTGAGAGATCACTTTCCATTTGGATTTGGCATAGCAATCTTGCTCGATGCCAAAACTCTCAATGTGTCTCAGTTCATAGGTGCATCACAACATAACTTTAAAACTGCTAATCTTGACATCAAATTGTCAGTGTCATTAGCTCTAGATGAGTGAGTGAACCCTAGTGACACACATTTTCTAGCCACAGAGAGTTTCCATCATTCATGGCCACCCCATACCAAAGAGTCTCCAAGTTGTTCTAAGTGTATTTCGAGATTGATCTTCTAAGTGTCATAACTTAGAGCTCATGGGGGCTATCAATGAAAAGTTAAATGCTACAGGACAGTCATGCCAAGGCCTAAAATAACCTATATTTTTTTTGAGAGATCACATTCCTTTTGGATTTGACAGAGCGATCACACTTGATGCCAAAACTAGCAGTGTGCCTCAATTCATAGGTGCATCATAGCATAACTTTGAAACCATTGATCTTGACATTGAATCATCAATTCCATTAGCTCTAAATGGTTCGGTGAACCCTAGTGACACCCTTCTTCTAGCCATGGAGAGCCTCCATCATTCACGACCACCTTATACTGAAGAGTCCCCAAGGTGCTTTAAGTGCATTTTGAGGTCAATATTTTGAGGGTCATAACTTAGAGCTCATGGGGGATATCGATGAAACATCAAATGTTATAATATGATCATGCTAAGGCCTAAAATAACCTATTTCATTTTTGAGAGATCACATTTTGTTTGAATTTGGCACAGCAATCACGCTCAATGCCAAAACTCATAGTGTGCCTCAGTTCATAGGTACATCATAGCATAACTTTGAAACTGCTAATCTTGGCATTGAATCATGAATTAAATTAGCTTTAAATGAATGGGTGAAGCCTAGTGACACCCTTTTTCTAGTCATAGAGAGCCTTCATCATTTGTAGCCACCCCATACCAAAGAGTCTCCAAGGTGCTCTAAGTGTGTTTCGAGATCAATCTTTCGAAGTTCATAACTCAAAGCTCATGGGGGTTATCGATGAAATATAAAATGGTACAATATGGTCATGCTAAGGTGTAAAATAACTTATCTCATTTTGGAGAGATAACATTCCATTTGGATTTAGTACAACAATCTCACTCAATGTCAAAACTCGTAGTGTGCCTCAATTCATAGGTGCATCACATTGTAAGTTTGAAACCACTAATCTTAGCATTGAATTGTCAATTCCATTAGCTTTGGATGGGTAGGTGAACCCTTCTAACACCCTTTTTCCAGCCAAAGAGAACCTCCAACATTCACAGCCACCCCGTATCGAAGAGTCTCCAAGGTGCTTTAAGTGTGTTTTATGGTCGATCTTCTAAGGGTTGTAACTTGGAGCTCATGGGGGATATCAATGAAATATTAAATGTTATAGGATAGTCATGCCAAGGCCTAAAATAACCTATCTAATTTTTTAGATATCTCATTTAGTTTGGATTTGGCACAACAATCTCACTCAATGCCAAAACTCATAGTGTGCCTCAATTCATAGGTGCATCACAACGTAACTTTGAAACCCCTGATCTTGGAATTGAATCATCAACACAATTAGTTTTGGATGGGTTGGTGAACCCTAGTGACACCCTAAAATAACCTATCTCATTTTTGAGAGATCACATTTCGTTTGAATTTGGCACAACAATCTCGCTCAATGCCAAAACTCATAGTGTGCCTCAGTTCATAGGTACATCATAGTGTAACTTTGAAACTGTTGATCTTGGCATCAAATCATTAGTTCCATTAGCTTTGAATGGATTGGCGAAGCCTAGTGACACCCTTTTTCTAGTCATAGAGAGCCTCCATCATTTGCAGCCACCCCATATCGAAGAGTCTCCAATGTGCTCTAAGTGTGTTTCGAGGTCAATCTTTCGAAGGTAATAACTCAAAGCTCATGGGGGCTATTGATGAAATGCCAAATGGTACAAAATGGTCATGCTAAGGTGTAAAATAACTTATCTCATTTTTGAGAGATCACATTCCATTTGGATTCGGTACAACAATCTCGGTCGATGCCAAAACTCACAGTGTGCCTCAATTTATAGGTGCATCACATTGTAACTTTGAAACCACTAATCTTGGCATCAAATTTTCAATTCCATTAGCTTTTTATGGGTAGGTGAAACCTTGTGACACCCTTTTTCTAGCCACAGAGAACATCCATCATTCGTGGCCATCCTGTATCGAAGAGTCTCCAAGGTGCTCTAAGTGTGTTTTGTGGTCGATCTTCTGAGGGTTGTAACTTGGAGCTCATGGGGGATATCAATGAAATATAAAATGTTATAGGATAGTCATACCAAGGCCTAAAATAACCTATATATTTTTTTAGAGATCTCATTCAATTTGGATTTGGCAAAACAATCTCGCTTGATGCCAAAACTCATAGTGTGCCTCAGTTCATAGGTGCATCACAGCATAACTTTGAAACCACTAATCTTGGAATTGAATCATTAGCACCATTAGCTTTGGATGGGTGGGTGAACCCTAGTGACACCCTTTTTCTAGCTATGGAGAGTTTCTATCATTCGTGGCCACCCCATACCAAAGAGTCTCCAAGGTGCTCTAAGTGCATTTAGAGCTTGATATTCTGAGGGTCATAACTCAAAGCTCATGGGGGTTGTTGATGAAATGTTGAATGCTATAAGATAGTCATGTCGAGGCCTAAAGTAAATTATCTCATTTTTAAGAGATCACATTTCATTTGGATTCAACACAACGATCTTGCTCGATGCCAAAACTCACAGTATGCCTCAGTACATAGGTGCATCACAACATAACTTTGAAACCATTGATCTTGGCATCAAATCATCAGTTCCATTAGCTCTAGATGGATAGGTGAACCCTAGTGACACCCTTGTTATAGTTGTAGAGCACCTCCATCATTCATGGCCACTATATACCGAAGAATCTCCAAGGTGCTCTAAGTGCATTCGGGTGAGTGAACCATAGTGACATCTTAAGGGATTGTAAAGATTATTTCAAATTAAACATATATGATAGCATTTAAAATTAGACATTACATCAAAATTTGATAATAAAGGTTTTTAAAATTTTATTCAAAAATTATTGGATTTGAATTGAATATAACAAACCAAATCAAAATGAATGATATTCCATAAACATGAACAATACACATGATTCACGATAAATTGAACAATACTATACTAAATTAATGTGTATATCATTATGCACATAAATGACAAAAATATATATCAAAATACATGTATCCATAGACAAATTACAATATATATATATATATATATATATATATATATATATATATATACATACATATATATCACAGTTCATGTATCCATAGAAAAATTACACTAATATATATATCAAAATACATAGATCCATTTACAAAATGTGGCTAATCATGCCATCGAAATGTGTATAATACCAATGTTTCTATATACAATGTGGCATATGCCATCTCAAAATGTCTCATGACGCATCCTATGACAACTATACTATCCTATGCTATTGGTGGATGATCAAATGTAGCCTCTTTGGTACACTAGGTGGATCAAATGCCTCCTACATAAACAAAAAAGGAAAACCCAAAGTTAGACTAATAAATTTATATGATTCTATGTATCTAACATTGAATTACTCAAATGCATAATGATCCTTTTTTAAATGAAATTTTATAGTATTAAAATTTCATCATAAATACCTCTCTCGTTGACCTCCTATGCTAGTCAGGAGTCCTCTCATATGTCCTTGGCAATGCTTGAACCTTGTTGATCATGGCTAGTGTATCTTCAAGTATGTTTTTCAGATGAATCTATAACTTAAACTATAAAATTATAATTCATAAAATGCTAAATTTATAACATATGATCAAGAATTCAAACTACAACTTACCTCTTTCAACTCCTCCTCTAGATATAATGGTTGCATTAGCAAAGATACAAAACTCTAGCATCTAGCCTCTTATGCATTAGGCATTTCCTATGAGATACAAAATACTAGTTGTTAATATCATGAAAATTAGTTTTGAATTTATTAATGAGAATAAAGAAAATAAAAAATAAATGATACTTATACATACGATGGGGCTATCACTGTGAATGGAAATGCCAGAGGGTCTATGACATGGAATCTTCCTAGACTGATCACCAGTAGCCATGCCCTATACAATAAAGAATATAATTAAATTTCATTACCACAAACATTTTAGAAGAATGCATTGATATTTAGTCAATTTAAAAGCACCTAATTACCTTTCCCTTCTCAATGGGTTGTGCCTCATCCCTTGCACTCTAACCCCCACTGATAGGTGATACATGCAAGAGAAAAGAAAGATTAGAAACCATATATGCACCAATATCAAATAGAAAAAATAATGAGAACACAACATAATGTACCATAGATGTCTCAAGGCTAAATGAAATAGATGAGAGCATGACATTATCAACCTATCTAAGATCCTCCTAAGTCATCAACTAAACATGAATGAAGATCACATACATGTATAATTTAGTATGGGTTAAAAATCAAAATTACACTATTATAAAGATTAACTTTAAATTGCATATGTCGTAACAAAAAAATGTATACATGTACTGACATAGAAATATTCCATGCCTCTACATGCCCCTCCTCTCTCACATTAGGGTGAGTAGCCTCTATACACACATCTTCTCTATCCTCCTCAAATATAAACTGATACTTTGAAAGATCACCTACAAGATCCAAAAAAAATTCCTTGCACATTATGCAAGTATGGGGCACATAAACATGTGATGAGCTCACTGATAATGAACTCACGCCAACATCATCAACATGGGGAGGTAACACTAACCTAGCCTGGGATATCAATATGCTACTCAATCTATGGATGAATCTAATAGTCAGAGAGCTAGCCTCCAAAATAATATTAGGATGTTGCACTAGAGGGGGGAGACATCAATAGGGGGACAAAAGTGCAAGCTTTCTTTTGTTGGCAAAAGGGTCTATTCTAAGGAGATCCTCCTCCTACACCCATGTTGGGTCTCATGCTCTGATAGTTCACCTTAAGGGACAACACAAATTTGGCATACAATTTTCTAATAAAATAAAATGGCACCTCTAAATTGTTGTGTGGAGGGATGTCAAAAGCCATCCACCAGTGATCCCAAAATTTTGCACGCATAGCCTCATTTTTGCACCATTTAATTAATAGTTGGGCTTTCTGTGTTCTACTTGTTTACTAGTTTTTTGGTCCACAAAAAAGCTAACTATATCATCTTTAGTTATATTTAGGCCTACAACCTCATCATAGTCCAACCCATTATCAAATATAGCATGCATTTGGCCACACCAGTGAAGAGCAACATTTTGTTCATTAGTAAGTGTTTCACTATTATCCACTATGGTGTTTAACATGGATAACATGGGAGCCAATGTAGGTATAGTGTTATATGTGGCTCGTAAAACCATTAGTTCATTGATATTTTCAAATATCACATCTTCAATTTGAGGAGGGTTTTGAGGGGGTAGGGGATCACTTGGTGAATGGTTTTGAGAGGGTACTATATCATTTGGTTGAGGGTTACGAGGAACATTGTTTCCTACCTCAGTATCATCATTTAGGTCAGCCATACCTATTAATTTTCAAAACATAATTTCTATTAAAAACAACCTAAATTTCAACAATTTCTATTAAGAAAAACCTAATTTTTAACAAATTCAATTTAAAATAACTAATTTGTGATAATATACATTCAAAACATTAAAAAAAACTTTTAAAAAATTACCCTTATCTAATACTCATTCGGAAATCCAATACCTGAATGGAGGTCAACAATCAAAAAAAAAAAAATGCAATGTAAATAGAGTTGTCGGGTTTTTTTTTTAATCTTTGTTATAGGTTTCAGGTATCCAATTTCATATCGAATACCCAAAAAGGCTTGGTCCTAAATTTTTAGCCTTGGTATCAGGATGGGTGGAAAAAAATCAAAGCAGATTTTGAAACACTTTTGGATGTTTTCAAACTCCACTTTTTTCACATCACCACTTTTTGGCACACCGTGATACCACACATACCCGAATATGTGAATACAAAAGAACATATAGCTCATATATTCACAAAGGCTTTACCTAAGGATGCACATGAATATCTTAGAGGTAAACTTGGGATAATACTCTTATCCAAAGATACTTAACAAGCAAGAGTAATGCCCTGCATCAACTGAGTTGATTGACATATTTTAAAAATTGATGTAGTGGATCTTACTTTAGGACCTTCCTAAATCAAAGGAGCTGAAAACAAAATATTTATAGTCACATGCAAGGTGATAGAGGGATAACCTAAATTGATTATATCTACATGTACAGATGACAAGTCTTTGGCATTTTTGTCAAAGAGGGAGAAATAAGAGAAAGAGGGATATAAGAGAAAGAGGAAGAATATAACAGAGAGTTGTACTTGAAACCTAAAGAATGTATTGAGAGAGATATCAGAGAGATCAAATCCAAGAAGGAAGGAGAAAGATTATCAAAGAGGGATAAGAGCAGATGAGGGAGAAATTTGAGATCATAATATATAGAAGAAGGCTTACATACTAATAGAGGAAGAGATTGTAATAAAAGGTATTAAGTTTATTTAGGTATTTTTTTCTAGTATATGTTTAACATCAATGCTAAAGAGGGAGATTGTTGAAGTGAAGAAGATTAATGAAACCTATCATGGAGCAATTGTTATCTTGTCACTTATGTCAAACCTACTATTTTTTGGTAAGATAATTACTTACTTTGGTCTAAATGCTATTGATTAATTGATTGATGAAGAGGATTTCAAAAGAACCTAGAGAAAGGTTGAGTTATATGGTATATAAAAGGAGTACTAAGATCAACCAAGACATTGATGATATAGTGTATTGTTTATCTACTTAAGGATATAGTGAAAGGTTACTTCAACAAAGACTAGAAGAAGGATAAGTGAAGAAATGTGTTTGTGAGACCTATTGAGAAAATAGTGCAAGCCAAGAAAAGTTAGTGCAAGATGAGAAAAAAAATAGTTGAAGTTGAGTAGTAAGTTCAATATGTGTTGAGAAAGAGATATCTTGTTGGTGTTGAGTGAAGCAATTTTAGTATGAGCCAAGCAAGAGAAATATAGTTGGTGCCAAGTGAAAAAAAATTAGTATGTGCTGAACAACAATAACAACTTAGTCAATACCTAGCAACCTAGTGTTGGTTGAGTATCAGAAGATAGTGTTTGTCAAGAAAATAGAGTGTTATTGCCAAGTACTAGTAAATTGGGTTAGATCGAAGATTTAATGAATCTAAGCCAAAAAAGTTGATTTCTTGAATTGTGTGAAGTGTGTGGAAGATTACTATGATGAGCTGGTGGCATACAATTCAAGATAAACTATTTTTAGAAAAATTCAAAGAGGATTGCAGAGGAAGATTCTAGAAAGAGGTAAAATGGAAAAGTGGGTAGATTCATTGGAGGTTACCTAACCCTATAATGGAAGATTGTGGTTAAGCATAAAAATGCCTAAATTCTCTATATAAGGAGATAGTATACTAGAAGCAATAATTGTCATGTACGAGAAGCTAAGGAAGATAAGAAGTCTAGGGTGTTGCTTCATATGGTGGCTAAATAGAAGAGTCTATAGTTGGCATACAAAGAAAGAAGGCTTAAGGTGATGAAGTCTTGAATGGTGAACAAGTTTCTAGAGATGAAGAGGATGAATGCGAAGAAGAATGGAGGACTAAATGTGAGATCTGTAATCTTCAAGTGAGTTGTTACTGTTATCATATGAAGTCATGTTTTTACTCTCTAAAAATTGTATCAGTTGACCTAATAATCATTAGTAAATCCTTTAATAAGGTGATATGCTAATGAAATGTTCTAAATTCCACTGACAAGGCTCATTCCTAATAGGGTGATTGAAATCCTTTAACCAGGTTACATTTAATAGTGTGCATTACAACCTTTAACAAGGTTGGTCCTCATAGAGCTCACCTCAGAAGATTGAGAATTGGTAGCATGTTACTGGTGGTTTTTCCCAAATTGGGTTTCCATGTAAAAATTTTGTGTCAAAAATGTGTGATTTATTTTGTGGTATTGCATGTTTACATTTCTGCAAAGTTATTTTGACATAAGACAACAATATACATATTTTTAAGATACTTAATGGTCAATGCATTCATAAGAATAAATTGTAGTACTGAAAATTTTTATTTGTACATTTGGACCTTGGATAATTGATTCACTCCCCCTCTAGGTTATTCTAAAGTATTCCAACACATAACCTAGTAAACCATCTTTTAAATTTTCTCACAAAAAAACTAAGTTAAAAAACAAAATCCTAAATGAGAATCTACAAAATGTTGTAAAATAAATGAGAACCATTTAAATTCAAAAAGGAGACAAGGAATATTTCCTAGATACCCTCTTAAATCCATATAGAAATATATAAATGAAAATCTAATTTATCCTATACTTGTCTCTCCCCACAAACCCACTTGTAAACCTTTAAAACATAAATCCTTTGTCCATGTGTACTTGTAGGTTGAGGTCACCCTCCACTTAACTCCACCTCAATCCCAAGGAAAGCATGTTGCACAAGTCAACAAGGTTAATCAATAACAAAAAAGAGTGTAAAATAAAATTTTAAATATAAACCTTCAAACTTACCCTTTTGTTTCACCTTCTCTCATGTAATGGGAAGGACTTAAATACCTTTGCAACCCACATACTCTCCACCTTTTTCCATTTGCCACACATGTACTGGCTGATGGACACTTGGGAGGGAGTCAAACTTGGCAAATAGAATGGTTGCCTTAAGAAAATCCTCTACCCACCTTCTATACTTACCATCCTCCTCTCATACCTTCCTTGGGCAGCATTTGTCTCCCATTGGGAAATGCATAAGGATCGTTGGGGAGCACATGAGCCTAGGTATATGTGATGGGGAGAGTATGGATAGGTCACTTGGCCACTTGGGAAGGGTAGGATGTGTTAGGTGTTAGAAAGAGTAATAAGGATTAGTTTAGGGTTAGGATATTAGATTAGTGTTAGTTTTAGTATGTAGTAGTTAAAAAATTGTTAAGAGTTATTTAAATATTGTCTTAGGTTGGTTAGATCAAATTAGTACTTGTTTTAAAAGTTACTTAAGGTAAAGGTTTAAATGGTAGTTAGGATATAAAGTAAGTTTAGTTAGTAAGGCTAGTTAGATAGTTAGGAGATTAATGTTTTAGTTTGTTTGTTGATCTCTTTTAAATATTAATATTTATGGGACTTTTAAAAATTAAAATTCATATTTAGAATATAATGTTTTTTTAATAAGTTGTAAAATTATTATAGGAATATAGTTTTTACATGTAATATTAGGGTTAAATCGAGATAGTGCTTGAAGTATGAAGTTATGTTAGTTGACTAGGGTTCAGGGTTGGTTTAATTTTAAATATTAAAATAGCATGTGGAACTATATTATTTTATTAGTAAGTATTTAAATAATGTGTTATAATACTTTTATATATTCACTTAAGGGTTCATTTTATTCAAATTTCTAAGGTTGTAAGATAGAAGGATTATTGAAAGGGTCTTAGATAGAAAACCTAATAGTGATCAGGATTATGGTTTAAGAGTGAAACGAAAGTTGAAATTAATTAAACTATGAATAAAAATGAGTTAATTTATTAAATTAAAGTATGATTTTTTTTAAAATCAAGTATTAAGGTATTAGATAAACTATTGAAGATGCAAAACTTATTCACCTAGGGGATCAAATTAACACACTAAATGAATAATAGATGACATAATAACCAATGTAACTTGTGAAATTATATGAATCTAATCTTACTCAACTAAACATGTTTAATTTAACTTTAACATAAGAACTATGGAAGCCTAATGTTTCCTCAAATAGGATGTCACCTCTTAACTATGGTTGAGTCAAATTGAGTTGTTCAACCTAAGCTAAGTGTTCCTATAGCACTAAAACCTAAAGATTCATCATGGTGCAATAGAGTTGAGATGTCGACTCTACATCATTATGACTTGCAACTAAAACTCACTTCAGTCCTATTTTAACTTTTCATAACATATTCAATTTAGTATGTGCTAAAATGTGTTTATTAACTTTTTTTTTTAAATGTTGTATTTTTGGCCTAAATTTTGGGCATGATAGTTTGGTATCAAAGCCTAGTTCATAACACTTGGGTAAGTAATGGGTCCATGTTTAAAGTAGAAGTACAACTATTACTATACGAAGTAGGAATTTCTCATTAAAAAATTTTAAGAAGCTAATGTATATTTATAAACTATGACACTAATAAGTCAACATAAGTAAAACATGGAAATCGTATTGATGATTATAAATGGTTAACCATATTAGATAACCTAGTCTTAATGGCTTGAAAAAAATGATTAAATGAAATAATGATATATTTTTATTAAGGTCAATTATGATCTCATAAAGTATTCAAAAATTATACTGAACATGGTCACCTTGGGGAAAACTAAGTTAAGAACCCTAAAACATTTTCTAAACATGTGACTGGAAATGAGTAAATAACCTAGTAATAAGAGAGAAACTATTTAGCATCACCTTTTTTAGAAGTCAAATTATTCCTGACCATGTCACACACAAAAGTATTGTAGTTTGTATCAAGTATGGAGTTGATCAAGTAGGCTAGTATTGATTTAGACATTACAACATAAATAAATGGAAACCTATGATCTTCGTAATTTGATTTTATTCCTTATGACTAGAATATTGTAAGCATAACATAAAATGGTGAGAAATATGTAACATAACATATTGAACTCGTAAGATAGAAAACACAACTTCTAAATCAAGGTTATTTATGTTAGTAGGATTATTATATAAGCATGAGTGATAATAAATTATAACTATCAAGCATATAATATTGGACCTTAGTATTGAAATTATTAGATCAATTATAACCCTATAGTATAGAGAAAGTAAAGTTATGATGAGATTGTCAACCTAATATGAAATAAAGGTTCAAGTTTTAGAGTTAAGTAATAAAAGGATTACAAGCCAAGTGGCATGATAGAAAAAGTGATGATGACCTATACATTGGTAAGGAGATGGTGGTAAGAGTGTAAAAGTAAACATTGACAACATCCTTTTAATAGTTTTATACCTACCTATTCGCCAACCTACAGCCTAAGGGTGAATTCATAAGTCATTTATGATTAGGAGATGTGAAATATGTGTTATTGATAAGAATGGTAGCATTTAGTACATTCTCTAATGATAATTAGAATTTTTGTAATCAATAAAATAATATAGGAAAAGGATGTATAAGTATATAGGATCATACCTATTTTGGTGAATTTCATAGCACAACTTGAATATGTGTATTGTGGTGAATTTGACCTAAGAAAGATGGAGAGTATATTCCCTAGTATGTAATTATAGTGAATTCAGGATAAGAGAATTGGTATTATAAATGCAACCCAAAGTACAAATCTACTTACACTAATCCCAACATGTCTATATTATTTGAAAGGAGACCCCTATAACAACAAGAGGAAAGAAGGAAACTCATTTTGATTATCCTCACATTTGCATGCTATAATGGGGTTTCTAGTCTAGACACACCCCTTAATAGAGTAAACCCTAACTGTTGGGCAATTTCAATGAAGATAGTTATATATTTGTATATGTAAAGGTAATAAGGTAAATATGTAATCATTTTTTAGTGCATATGTGAATTATAAATCATTCTTTTTGTATCAAACTAATTTTTTTGAATAAAGTACATACATGGTCTATCTTGGGATGAACGTCATAGTTGTGTGACTTCTAGGTGGAAGTCAAAGGCTAGTGGGGGAGGATGTAAGACTTCTCCTCATGTGTACTTATTTAAATATGAATTTATCTATTAAATCCTTTATAGGAGATTTGAATTGATGTTTGAGTACGATAGGGAAATGGTATGGCGTAATGTTGTTGTTCCTTCCTAGGAAACATGTAGAGGACATTATGATGATTATGGTTATCTTACATATAATAATTTGATGATTATTACAATAATATAACATAATTCATACTTTCTTATGAACCATTTGAAACTTGAAGACAAGGATTATCAACTCTCTAGAAGTTCCCTTAAGTAGCTTAAATTTTAAATATTATAAGTACATTATCATGTGTTAAGGTTGTTAGGGTATCATGTACAAGAGTTTATACTTTTTTATTAGGGAGAGTTATCTAGTTACTCGATATTATGGTTTAAATCATAAAATTGTGTGTGTTCTCTAGGATACATCTACATAACTAGGTGATCGAAAGTTAGGGACTTATATGATTATGATGATGGATATGAATTTAGGTTTTAAGGTTTAGGTGTCCTAATGCAAATTGAGATCAGTTGATATGTTTATTTTTTGATACCACGTGATTAAAGACTAACTACATTGTTTGATTGTTTAAACATTCATATGTACTAATGACGTTATGATTTATTTCACCTTGTGATGATGATGGTTATTTATGGTATCTTGATGATTAGGTTATATGCATTCAGATAGTTTGGTATGCTCTATTGATGATATCTATGATGTTTAGGTATATGCATGCATTACAATGATTATTTCAGCATTTTAATTTGAACTAATGAATATGTTATGATGATTCAATTATGAGATTAGTGATGTTAACCTATGTGTGTAAATGGGAAAAGTTTATTAAAATGAAATTTTTAATGTTCTGATCAACCATGATTATGGAAATTTTGTTTAAATACATGAATGTGATGTTATCAAACTCCTGATATTTGAATTGAATATGCAAGATAATTAACCATGGAATTAATTTGAGAATCAGTAATTGACACTATGTAGAAACTATAAGATTGAGGTTTAATCCAATAAAGTGATTCGAATCTCATTGTCAAGTGTCTAATTTGTATCATAATCTGAATATATGTGTATCATTATATATTTTTTGATATGTTGAATGTTATGTAAAAGTAAATCTTAGGATCTAGCTTGACACTCATTATATGTATATGTGTATTGACATGTCAATTTAGGGTTACCAATGTAATTCGTTAACCTAAGACTAATTTATTTAGTAACCTAAATTAGTTTCCTTTAATTAGGATTTAGTGGATAGGTTGCATCCTTAGGGTTTTTAAGATCAAATATTTCAAGTGACTTGTATAGGTCATAAATTGCTCTTAGAAGCCAAAACTAATGTAATTCAAGTGCCGAAGTGGTATGTGTATGGGTTAGAAACCATTTCCACCCTTCTAGAACTTCCTAACAATATTTATGACCCCTAAAATATCCAAAGTTCCCTTTTTTACAAAAATGGATCATATCCATGAGGTTACCCAAGTTTACATACTTCCTAAGAGGTTTCCTTTATGATAGGGTCAAGTGGGAAGACCATAGGAGGCTTCAAGTCAAGATTAGAGTTATTGCCATTTTGGATAGATAAGTTTATAGGCTATTTAGAGTCCCTCAAAAGAGTTGAGGGCTGTTCACCCATTCTCTAAATATAGGGAAGTTGAGTTTGGAATTTTTAGACGGAGAGGATTTATCTCATGTCAAAACTCAATCTTGCCATAACCTGTTTGAAGGTAGGTTCTCCATTGCCATGGTTATGTTTATTGTTCATTTCCTATATGTGTAAATGTCTTGCATATTGTAGCATGTTTCCATTTTTTATCATGTGAGGGATGGGAATTGTGAGTTTTTACTTGTTTTATTTTCATATTTTTCTCTTTTTTCTTTTTGGGGAAACTATGAAGGGTGTGTTTCCATTACTCACCCTCAAATAGGGTAGAAGTTGCCATGTATGGGAGAACATTTTTAGTTGGAATCTAGGTCAGTGCAGAGTCTCTTCTCATGATTAGAAGAGGAAGGAAGCAAGGTGTTATGGGTCCTTACTTGTCATTACAAAATTGAGTTTTTTTTGGGGAAATAAGGGGAGAAAGAAATGAAAATTTCTGTGATTTGGTAGCCCTGGAAGATGCATATGATTTGTGTTCTTCATTGACTTCTTCTTCTTGGAAAGGTCCACTTTCTCCCTAGTCATAGGGTCATTATGAAACCTATTGTGCATACCTTGGATGAGAATTATAAGTTGATTTGCATCATTGTGTTTGGATTCTAAGTGTCATCGAGTTGGTTACTAGTTCTTATAGCTTGGTAGGTGGCCTTTCAAGGCCTCATATGGGAGGTGAGCTCTCCATGGTTGTTCTTTGTATTTTGAATATTGTTTGTGTATGTTCTCATGATGGACCAATCCTATTAATTTCAATATTGATAAATAGAAATTCAATTATTGTATGAAATATGCAAGTTATGTGATCATATGTTATTAGGTTGTAAACCATATCTTACTTTCAAGTTTATTTCTTTGCAAAAAGTGCAAGTCAAGTACTCTCTATTCCTCCATGAAATCTTCTATATAAATAGTAAAGTAGAAAAAATTATTTCAATTCATAACTCAAATTCTTGCAACCCTAAATTTCAATCATAAAAGAATTTTATTTGATTATGGTAGAATTATCACATTTCAATTAGAAATCAAATCCAAAATTGATAAGTTTACCTTAGTTCATAACTTAAATCCAAAAGATTAAACTAGTGTATTTATCTGTAGTTACCTATTAACTTAATTTAATGGTTAAACATTATATTAAAACTAAATTTGAAAAACTCAGTATACTACCTAGTAATTCACCCCTGAAAATATTTGAAATCCTCCTAAAAAAAAAATCCACATAACCCATTAAACAATTTTAAAAATTTCTCACCAAAAAACTAAGTTCAAAACAAATTCCTAAATGAGCATCTACATGATGTTGTAAAATCCATGGGAACTATTTAAATTCAAAAAGGAGACATGAAATATTCCCTAGATACCCTCTTAAATCTATATAGACTTAATTCAAAGAAAAAAAATGAAATACATACATATACATATACATATACATACATATATATACATATCTATATATATACATATATATATATATACATATATATATATACATATATATATGTATATATGTAAATGTATATATATACATATATATATAGAATATACATATACACATATACATATGTATATTTATATACATATATGCATATGTATATATGTATATATATATACATATATACATATATTTATTTATATATGTATATATGTATGTATGTATGTATGTATGTATGTGTGTGTACACACACACACACACACACATACATACATACATACATATATATATATATATAAATAAATATATATACATATATACATATATACACATATAGATATACATATACAATACACATATACATATACATATATATGTATATATGTATATGTATATGTGTATATGTATATCTATATGTGTATATATGTATATGTATATATATGTATCTATACATACATACATACATACATACATACATACATAATATATATATATATTATGTATGTATGTATGTATGTACACACACACATATATAATTTATCCTATGGTTATCTCTCCCCACAAAGCCACCTATAATCCTTTAAAACATAAATCCCTTGTCCATGAGTACTTGTAGGCTAAGGTCACCCTCCACTTACCTCTACCTCACTCCCAAGGAAAGTACACTACACAATCAATAACAAAAAAGAGTGCAAAATAAACTTTTAAATACAAACCTTCAAACTTACCCTTTTGTTTCACCTTCTCTCATCTGTTGGGAAGGACTTAAATACCTCTACACCCAATTTACTCTCAACCTTTTCTCTATTCCCCATATATGTGTTGGTCGATGGAGATTTGGAAGGGAGTCAAACTTGGCAAATAGAATGGTTTTCTTAAGAATATCCTCTACGTACCTTTTGCACTTACCATCCTCCTCTTGTAACTTCCTTGGGCAACATGTGAGCCTAAGTAGATGTGATGGGAAGAGTGTGAATAGGCCACTTGGCCACTTGTCAAGGGTAGGATGTGTTAGGTGTTAGAAAGGCTAATAAGGATTAGTTTATAGTTAGGATGTTAGATTAGTGTTAGTTTTAATATTTAGTAGTTAAAAAATTGTTAAGAGTTATTTAAATATTAGTTTAGGTTAGCTAGATAAAACTAGTAGTTCTTTTAAAATTTACTTAAGGTAAAGGTTTAAAGGGTAGTTAGGATATTAAGTAAGTTTAGTTAGTAAGGCTAGTTAGATAGTTAGGAGATTAATGGGTTTTAGTTTTTTTGTTGATTGTTTTTTAATATTTCTTTTTATTGGACATTTGAAAATTAAAATTCATACTTATAATATAAAAAAAATTTAAATAAGTTTTAAAATGATTATATTACTTTATTATTAGGTTTAAATTGAGATAGTGCTTGAAGTAAGAAATTATGTTAGTTGACTAGGGTCCAAGGTTGGTTTAATTTTAAATGTTGAAATAGCATGTGGAACCATATCATTTTATTAGTAAGTGTTTATATAATGTGTTATACACACACACACACACACACACTCACACACACACACACTTAAGGGTCATTTAATTTGAATTGCCAAGGTTATAAGATGGAAGGATTATTGAAAGGGTCTTAGATAGAAACCCTGATAGTGATTAGGATTATGGTTTAAGAATGAAATGAATGTTGAAAGTAATTAAATGATGAATAATAATGAGTTAATTAATTAAATTAAAGTATTATTTTAAATTAAATCAAGTATTAAGGTATTAGATAAACTATTGAAGATGTGAAACTTATTCACCTAGGGGATCAAATCAACACACTAAACAAATAACATATCACATAATAACTAATGTGACTTATGAAATTATATGAATCCAATATTACTCAACTAAACATGTTTAATTCAAATTTAACTTAAGAACTATGGAACCCTAATGTTTCCTTGAATATGATGTCACATTTTAACTACAGTTTAGTCAAACTGAGTTGTGCAACCCGAACTAATTGTTCCTGTAGCACTAAAACCTAAGGTTCCATCATGGTATAGTAGGGTTGAGATGTTGACTAGATACATGATTATGAATTACACCTAAAGCTCATATCAATTTCATTTTAGCTTTCTATAACATATTCAATTTATTATGTGCTAAACATTTGTTTATTAACTTTTAAAAAAAAATTGTTGTGCTTTTGCCCTAATTTTTGGGCATGACAAATGATTTCTCATTTGTGCATTCTTTCAATGAAGAGGCATATTGTATGGAAAGTTTATTTATACCTTAATAATTATCTCCAACTATAACTAGTGTGTAACTTTCTCTCAACCAACTATTTCTCATTATCATGCCTCTTCAAGACCAATTGGTTTATTACTTAATGCTTCTAATAAGTGACCAGTTCATTTCATTTGTATAGTTCAACAACTAAACCTCCTCTTAATTAAATTGATAGTTGATGGTAAATGACTTGATTGGCTTTTTAATCACTGATATAATTATTATTTGTCATTGATCACATTCATACCTCTTCAAAATATGAATATTTATACATTAACGTCAATTATGAAAATTATTGTATTTTCCTTAGTAAGGCAATGATGAGTCACAACTAATATTATAATGAAGGCATCTTATTAATCATTGTATTTCTCATTTTAATTGGTCTTTGTTCTTTTCATAATCCTTGCATAGGATCAACAATACAAGAATTGCTATTTTAGTTGTGATCCATGAAATTTTGATCTAGGCCTTAGCAACTTTATTTGAACATCACTAGGTCCTTCAACATTTATCATAGCAGATTCATGACTGTGATGCAATTTATAACTCAGATCTTTTGATATGCTTTGTGGACAATTTAATTAATAAGTTTTTCCTAGTAATTGATTTTATATATATATATCTATATATATATATATATATATATATATATATATATATATATATATATATATATATATATATATATATCTATTTGACTATCAATACTTGCCTGGTCCATTACTTACTATTTAATTATGAAAATGATATATCCATTTAAAAAGAAATTGAGAATGATTTCTCATATAATTGACCTCTTATTTGGCATTGAGTACTTCACTATGCTATGGTGTTTCTCAAAGCTTGATTGGATGTAATGGCATGTGTATCTTACTATAGATGATAATGGCATATGTATCTCCCTTCATCTTATGGGCTGCACAATTTAGGGTAAGCGTGTCATGATTTATCTTTATTCGTAGAAATATAACATCACTATTGTGCTTGGGTAACCATTTTGTTCGTGTCAGATATTTATTCCTTCCTAAATTTCCTAAAAAATAATCCAAATTCCACACTATCATTCTATCCATTTTAGATGAAGACTACATTTATAAGTTTGATTTTTCTTTTTCTAGATCAACTAGTTTATAGATTTTTTTTTCATCAATAGGTTATATGAGTGCCAAAATGTATCCTATGTAGAATTATTTTTCATTAGGAGAGAAAATGTGGAAAGGTAGATTCTCTAGCTCTTTCTGTGCCTCCATTTTTTTTAGCTATAGGACTTTTACATGAGGAAAGCATCTATTTGCTAGACCTGATATATTCTTCACATGAATGATGTCCTCCATATCTACAATCACTCGTTAATGATAGACTCTCTATAGTTCCTATATTTTTCCATCACCTATTTTCATTTTCAGGATGGCTTTGATACCATGTTAGAGTAACATGGATCATTTTTCACAAATCCACTAACATAACCATTATAATTGATGTCTTCCAAATATATATTTGAAGACTCATAAATATGAGAGGAGGAGAGACATGTCTCTATAGTTAATCATAATTAGTTAATATATTAATTATATAAATTTATAGTAATTTTGATATTGCTTCCTTCATGTTTAATGTCCATGACATAGGCCTCACAATATTGTAGGGGAAAATTCTCTTGGAATTAGCCAACTACGAAGAAGAAGTGCATAGTGTGGAAAAGAAAGAATATTTGATGACAATTAATTTAAGAGGAATCTATGCCCTTGTATAAAATAAAACATTTTATGAAAGTCATCCAATCATATGTAGAGATTAGTGCTATTTTGAGTATCTGCATGGTAGACTATGTTTGTGTCCATGATTGGCCACAATTGTGAATGGGAAAGGAGTCATTGCTCAAGACACTGAATTCAAGAACAAAAAAAGAACAAGCAAGGGTTAGGTCATTGAACTCTACGCGAGTTTAGATCAATTGATCTATTATCAAATTATGGGTCAATTTTGGTACAACTAGTGAAATTCAATTCTTCACTATATTTTTTTAGAAGATACTATCAAAAACATTGATTCAAATATATACAACTATTTTCAAAAATAATATTGTGAAAAGATAATGTCAGTCTTAAATGATCAAGTATGATGGACTTTAAAAAAGGTTATCTTGTATTTTATCCCTCAATCTTCATTTTCATAGAATTGTCCAATTAGAATTGGAATTTTTCCAATTCCATCTATTGAGGTGGAAGATTAAATTATAATATTTGGGGTTGAATGGGATTATTGAATCCAAATCAATATAAATTCTAATTTCTATTCAGCACATACAAATTGGAGATTAAAATTTTTAAGAATTAGTAATGTTAGTTTCTGTCTAATTCCAACAACCAATGCACCCTAAGTTCCCATTTGGTTGATGAAATATGATTTAAGAATTGACATTCAAAGTCCTAGATTTTTTATTCTAGAACTTGAAATCTAGATTACAATGTGTAGAATTTAATTTCAGACTATTTGGTTCAAACACAAAAATATTTGATATTCAAATTTTTTTATTCCAAGCATATTTGGTTACATATACAACTATGTGATTCAAAAAAATAAATATAAAATTTACAGTAAAAGAGGCAATTCATATCTCCAATTAGGGTTTAGGGACCTATTCATGATGCTTCCAACTCTATCCATGCTGACAATGGAAACACAAATTTCTTAGTTAAAGTCACTTCTGATTTTGTAGCCCATGATAAATGAAACTAAATGGAGGGTTTCTCTACATTACTCCCAAGAAGAATTTGGGCAAAAAATTTAATGAAAAGTTACCAAAAAATGGGGTTGTTTAGTGTGTCTACATGTGAGTTTATTTACTAATAGATTCAAGTCACTATAGCTCAAGGAAAATTTGGCTACTAATGATTCTTAGAATGGAGGCCTACAAAATTATGTAGATACTAATAGAGAAAATATTTCATGATTGAGGGCTTCTAAATCAAATGTCCCAGATTAGAGGAATGTTGAATTAGAGCTTCAAAGGAGATCATATGTTGGGCTCAAAGGAATGTACATATGAGATTCCAGCTATTGAGATTAGGTTTGTGATGGATCTTGGGATCTATGTGGATCTTTGATGAGTGTAGATGCTTGGGGGTCAAAGAACACATTTAGTGAACTCTATGATCTAGTTTCAATGTAATGTCTTCCCATAGCTTGTGCTAGCAAGGATCTCAATGAATAGAAATGCCTCAATGGTGCTACTATTGAATAATGGGAGGCGCATGTGTTTGATTCAACAACTATTATTTGATGATGTTATCTTCTATAAAAAGTGGATCTACATATTTTGCATCACCTCTATCCATATGTCAAACCTAATGAAATTCCACTTTATTTGGAATCCTTGTTTTCAAAAATGAGATTTAAAATGTGGATTCCAAATAAAAATTGTTTTGAGGGTAGATGGAATTCATTTTTTAGGGGTCAAATGGGGATACCAAATCCCCATTTCTCCAAATTCCAATTCCTTCTTTTCAGACAAAAATAGTGGATTAAGAATTTTTGAGAATTCTAAATTCTAATTCCTATTCAAAAAAATGAAATCCAAATGGACCCTAATAGTATTAAAATTATAATTTCAATGTAATGAATATACTCACAATTTTATAGTTGGTGAGTTGTATTTTTACCCTTAGTTCAAATCAATCTAACAAAAACTCATCTAGTTTTTAAGAATATATGTGGCTAATTGTTGTAGGAGCACCTAAAGTACAAGAACATGAGAAGGTTAAGATTCCTTATATGAGATATTTAAATCCATTTTAGTCATTTATGTTGTATTTGGGTCAAGATGTAAAGGCTAGAAATTCATTTAGTCATAAAATTGTAAGAGTTGTTTATTTGCCCTAGTTGTCCTAGTAAGGTCATGAATTGGTCAAGAGGTCAAAATTTGTTTGTAAACCAAGGAAGGGTAAAATAATTGTAAATGGTGATTAATATTCCATTATTACATGTTTGTAAGGTTGGAAAAAAGTTGTGATGTCAAAATTTCTAAAATGTAAAAGTTGCTTAAATGTTGTAACTTTATAACTTTGCAAAAAGTGCAAAATAGGGTTAAAGAATGTAATGGGTTGGTTTAAAGGGTGATTTGGAAGTTATAACCAAAAATATATATATATGAAAATGGATGTACAGTTGAACCAAATAATTAATATAAAGTAAGAGATACATTGGAAACAAATCTGGTGAAATTCTGAGTTGTTATTTTGATTCGTTTTTTAGTTTTAGTATTCATTCTAGGTCTTGTATGACCATGTACAACCTAGAAAAAATGTAAAATTTGTATACATGGATAGAGTAGTGAATAAAAGTTCTTTTGGTTTTGGTCTAGATTTATTGCATATAGAAATTAAGAATTTATGCGAGTTTTGGCAAAGCTTGTAAATTTTAAATTTGAGGATGCCCAACTATAATAGTCAGATTGCAATGTTTGATATAGAAAAATTTGGATGAACCAATAAATATATTTATATTTATTGTAAAAATATGTAAACTAGCTTTCATTTCCAATTGGTTTGAGTCATCTTTATTTATATTTGTGTAAGCTATGGATATTTGAGTGAAGACTGGTTTTTAAGGATCTTCATTCAATGTGCAAAAAAAGATTTGATCTTATAAAATGATTTATGTATTGGATAAAATGGATTATATATTATGAAACTATATTTATATAGGATCAATCTGAAATTGGTTTGGTTTCATTTGGAGTCATTTTGAGTAATTTATTTGATGCCCTAGGATAGGTTACCAATTTTGTTTCTAGTTTACGACATAGAAAATGGGACGTGCTACAAAGACCATAACTTTTAATTGGTTAATTGGATGGTTATAAGATTTGGATATGAGTTAAAAGGAATAATTTGGAAAAATTACACAAAAGGGTTTTTCAAAAAGACATTTAGAACTAAAGTTATGAACAATGGAATCAAATATAGAAATCAAGATATGTAAATGAAGAAGGGTTGATGTTTTTGTATTAAAACATGTTGTGTTTTACCTCGCAAGATTCCTCTATATAATGAAATTATTTCATAGATTTTGAAGGGTTCAACATGTATCCCACTATTTGTTGATTTTTAAGATGCTTTACATCAGATTGGTATTAGAGCTTGAAGATTTTGAGTGTGTGGGTAAAGCGTTGAAGGAGGCAATCCACACCAGAACCTTAAATATTTGGTTTTGATTTTTTGATGAGTTTTTGGTTGCAAGTGCTCATCCATCTTGCTACATAAAGGAAGATGTTGTGTCATGTTGACAAATATGTAAGTTCTATCAAGGGTCATGGGAAGGTCCAATGGATGCTAAGAGACTAGGGAGAGAGGAAAAGAGGAGGATTCCTACATGATGCACATGGAGAATTTTTTTTGGTGAGTTTGAAGCAGCATGGTAAAGGCGGATCTTTGATTGATAAGGCAGCATGAAAGTTTCATCCACTAATGCTCTACTGGTAGGAGTATTTGAGAAGGTGATTTTGAAGGAAGTCATGTCTCCTTAAAGGAAGATATGATGGTGATATAGATATGAAGAGGAAAATAAGTTGAGTGAAGAAAAAGGTGAAGACTTTTGGTCTAATTTTTTTTTGCAGGTTATTGGTTCCATCTTTCCAAGAGACTTGGAAACTTTTCAAGGTTGGAAGTATGGTGTAGGAGCACCTAAAATAAAAGAACATGAGAAGGTTAAGATTCCTTATATTATATATTTAAATCCATTTTATTCATTTATGTTGTATTTGGGTCAAGATGTAAAGGCTATGAAGCCATTTTGTCATAAAATTGTAAAAGTTGTCAATTTGTCGTAGTTGTCCTAGTAAGGTCATGAATTGGTCAAGAGGTCAAAATTTGTTTGTAAACCCAAGGAAGGGTAAAATTATTGTAAATGGTGATTAATATTCCATTATGACATGTTTTTAAGGTTGCAAAAAAGTTGTGAGGTCAAACTTTCTAAAATGTAAAAGTTGCTTAAATGTTGCAACTTTAAAACTTTACAAAAAGTGCAAAAAAGGGTTAAAGAATGAAATGGGTTGGTTTAAAGGGTGGTTTGGAAGTTATAACCAAACAAAAAATCTATAAAAAATGATTTATGGTAAAAAAAAAGCATTAAATGAAAGTAAGAGATACATTTGAAACAAATATGGTGAAATTTTGACTTGTTATTTTGATTTGTTTTTTAGTTTTAGTGTTGGTTTGAGGTATTGTATGGCCATGTACATCCTAGAAACCATATAAAATTTATATATTTTTATATATTAGTGAATTAAATTTCTTTTGGATTTGGTTTTTATTTATTTCATATAGAATTGAAGAAGTTATGCAAGTTTTGACAAAGCTTGTAAAGTGTAGATTTGAAGATGCCCAACTATAATCAGATTGCAATGTTTAGTACAAAAAAATTTGGATGAAATGGGAAATATATTTATATTTATTGGAAATATATTTGAACCATCTTTCATTTCCAATTGGTTTGAGTCATTTTAATTTATATTTGTGTAAGTTATGGATATTTGAGTGAATACTGGTTTTTAAGGATCTCCTTTGAAGGTGCAGACAAAGATTTGATCTTATAAAAAGATTTATGTATTGGATAAATTAATGGATTATATATTATGAAACTATATTTATATAGGATCAATCTGAAATTGTTTTGGCTTCATTTGGAGTCATTTTGAGCAAGTTATGTGATGCCTTTCATTTCTAGTTTATGACATAGAAAATGGGTCTTGATACAAAGACCATAACTGGTAATTGGTTTTTTGGATGGCTATAAGATTCAAATATGAGTTAAAAGGAATAATTTTGAACAATTTAACCAAAGGGTTTTTCAAGAAATCATTTAGAACTAAATTTATGAACAATGGAATCAAATATAGAAATCAAGATATGTAAATGAAGAAGGGTTGATGTTTTTGTATTAAAACATGTTGTGTTTTACCTCGCAAGATGCCTCTATATAATGAAATTATTTCATATATTTTGAAGGGATCGACATGTATCCCACTATTTGTTGATTTTTAAGACTCTCTACATCAAATTGGTATTAGAGCATCTTAAAAATCAACAAATCGTGGGATACATGCAGATCCCTTCAAAATCTATGAAATAATTTTATTATATAGAGGCATCTTGTGAGGTAAAAAACAACATATTTTGATACAAAAACATCAACCCTTCTCCATTTACATATCCTAATTTCTATATCTAATTCCATTGTTCATAATTTTGGTTCTAAATGTCTTCTTGAAAAACCTTTTGGTGGAATTTTTCCAAATTATTCCTTTTAACTCATATCCAAATCTAATAACAATCCAATAAACTAATTTCAAGTTATGGTCTTTGTATCAAGACCCATTTTCTATGTCATAAACCACAATCAAAATTGGTAACCCTTCCTAGGGCATCAAATAACTTGCTCAAAATGACTCCAAATGAAACCAAACCAATTTTAGATTGATCCTATATAAATCTAGTTTCATACTCTTTAAGCCATTAATTTTTCCAATACATAAATCATTTTATAAGATCAAATCTCTATCTGCACTTTAGTGGAGATCCTTAAAAACCAATCTTCACTCAAATATCCATAACTTACACAAATATAAATATAAATAACTCAGACCAATTGGAAATGAAAGCTAGTTTACATATATATTTCTAATAAATGTAAATAGAGTTCCTATTTCATCCAAATGTTTCCTTACCATACATTGCAATCTAACTATAGTTGGGCATCCTCAAATCTGCAATTTACAAGCTTTGCCACAACTTTCATAACTTCTTCACTTCTACATGAAATAAATCAAAACCAAAGCCAAAAGAAATTTTATTCACTACTCTATCCACATATACAAATTTTACATGGTTTCTAGGTTTTACATGGCTTTACAAGACCTAGAACCAACACTAAAACTAAAAAACCAATTAAAATAGCAACTCATATTTTTACCAAATTTATTTCAATATATCTCTTACTTTTCATTAATGCTTTGGTTAGACCATAAATCCATTTTTATAGATATTTTGGTTGGTTATAACCTCCAAATCACCCTTTAAACCAACCCATTACATTCTTTAACCCTTTTTTACACTTTTTGCAAAGTTTTAAATTTGCAACATTTAAGCAACATTTACATTTTAGAAATTTTGACCTCACAACTTTGTTCCAACCTTAAAAACATATCATAATGGAATATTAATCACCATTTACAATAATTTTACGCTTCCTTGGGTTTACAAACAAATTTTGACCTCTTGATCAATTCATGACCTTACTAGGACAACTACAACAAATTGACAACTTTTACAATTTTATGACAAAATGGCTTCATAGCCTTTACATCTTGACCCAAATACAACATAAATGACTAAAGTGGATTTAAATATCTCATATAAGTAATCTTAACCTTCTCATTTCTTGTACTTTAGGTGCTCTTGCACCACTAATTCAATGTGATTATTAGTTTATGAATTAAGATAAATGTTTTAAATTTAAGAGTGACTATATTTAGTAATTAATGCACAATATACTAGCTCTTTGTGTGAGATGATACATTGCAACCTAGTTTGAAGAAATGGCATCTTACTTTTCATATTGGCATTAATATAGAAGGTTTAATCATTCTTAAATTAGTATATAAGACAACTTTGATTGTTGAATTTATAATTTGAACCAAATCATACTTCATGAAAACAAAACACTATAGTAGTAATAATTACAACATTATTTAATCTCATGAATTACAAATGTAAAACTATACATATTTCATCATTTAAAGGAACACATATTGTAGTCTAAAAAAAATATTACTATAAATCTACAAAATATAATTTTGAAATGATTAAATATTATATATTCTAAAAACTAAAAATTTTAATTACTATAATAACAAGAGTGGGGTCCAAATGGAGTCCCTGTCGCCTATAATATTTAATTTATGCTATCATGTGTATCTAATGATTGGTATTTTTATCTCAATAATAAAAAAATTAAATAAAAAACATTTCATGTCCATGGCCACATGGCCATAAATTCCAATCTTGTATTAAAAATATTCATCTGATTTTGCAGTAGGAACAACATTCATCAAGACACCAATATTTCACCAAGACTAGGCTATATAAATATAACATGTAAAGCATATAATCTATGGGAATAATGTTTTAAATTTATTTGGATTTTATTGTATAAATTGAAGGATATATTGAAAGTGAATAGCTACAAATACTACTGATTCCACATCAACTTCAAGTAAACATTCACTTACATATGACACTAGATATGATTACCTAGAGACCCTCCAATGAGAAGGTAAAACTGGAGTGGGGATGACACCCACAAATCTTCGCTATTTCAGTAGTAAAGTGTATCCAATGAAGGTTACAATATTTTGATAATGAGAAATGATCTACCTTGTGAAAGGCCTACTTTGTTAAAGGCTTACAAAGACTATTAGGTCTCACCCTGTTAAAGCATGTCAACGCCCAATTAAAAGTGTGCCTTGTTAAAGGAATTCAACTCACAATTAAGTAAGCACCTTTTTAGAGGATTTCAATATAGCCTATTAGGACTACTTTGTTAAGATATTTGACTAAAATCACTTGTTATAATATCTTAGCATTGATCATATAGTTAGCACTTGGTTTCTTGATGATAGATCACCTCTAAACTATTGTCTTCTTGATCCTTCTTGATTAGATGTCTCTTTGTTGTATACTCTTCTCTTTCCTTAGTTCTAGTCTAACTGATTCTACAATGCAATCTAACTTCATAACTCCTTAGCCACCACAAATTCTTTGACTACTTTCTTTGCTCCTTCATACACCTGACACACTCTAAAGAGTTTAGGGTTTGTCCTCCTTAAGAAGACTTTGGTGACTTAGGGTTAGGTATGAATCAATAGTTGTGATTCATCCATTTTGCCTCTTAATCCTTCCCTTTTTCTAATTGGATGCATGTAGTTGCATGGGAATCCAACTTAGGTTTCATCCTTATCTCCAAAATATCATAATTCATCTTTAGATCAGCTCAAAAATGGTTTACATAGTTGTTTGTGCCTTTACAAACAATTATGTCAAAATTGTGTCACTCGACATTTGAAGTCTCTAATGGTCAGCATACATTGATCTCTATCTTGTGACTTGGCATCTATATCACTCAGCATCCATTGTTTACTCGGCTCCTAAATCACTTGACATACACTGTCTACTTAGCACTTGACTGACTTGGTACATGAGTGGCTGGACACTCATTGTGAACTTGAGATGATCAATTATATACATGTTGTGCTTGGTATGTACTACTTGTTTGGCATGAACTAAGTAAATAACTTAAGTGTGTAGACACTCATTTTTCAAAACCAATATGAGATCAACAATCTCTCCCTTTGACATGAGTGTCAAAAAATACTTGAGTATACATTAATATCCTTATCCTTATGAGCATTACATATCTCTAACTCGGCTTATGTAGAAAACTTCAAAATTTTAAAATTTTGCAATAGATTTTATACCTCAAAATCTGATAACTCCCCCTAAGTTGATATGTTTGTTTTGTATCAAAATTCTATACTCCTACGAAGTAAATGTGTCTCATCTAATACTCTTTGACTTCATGTTGTCTGTTATGTTGTTCTATGCTTGATCCCCCTTAGCTTATTTTGACTTTTCTCTATTTTCTTACTCTCTCCCTTTCTTGTCTATCTCCTCTTGTTTCTCTTATCTTTATTTCTTCTCTTTTTCTCATTTGTTTACTCTCCCCCATTTCTCATTCTCCTTATATCTCCTCCAAAATCTCTCTCTTTTTTCTCTCCCCCTTTGTCTTATTCTCCCCCTTTTTGACACTTATGTCAATGGGCTATACTCTTATAGTACACTTTTGTCCAATAAATATTTATGGACATCTAGGATAATTTTGAGAGTTGCATCCTAGTTTTCACATGCTACATCCAAAGACTTGATTTGGATGGCTAGCTTGGCAACAAGGTGGACTAAGCCATCTAATGTTAAAAGATTTGGGTCTTTCTTCATGAGATTTTCAGTATAACCTAGTTCCTTATTCAAAATTTCCATATGAGGGGTTGGAATGGTTTGCATGCTAACCAATTTGGCCCTTATATTGGCCTCATCTGTTATTAATGTAGCTAACACACTTTGGGTTTGTAGCAATGTTCTGAAGTGCTTTTCACTTTGAGCTGATGTTAGAGGTATTTTTTTCACCTAATGTACTAATCAAACTTTCCAAGCTCAAAATGTAGCTTCTAGTTTCTTGTGTAAAGAGTGTTGGATTGCACAATTTTGTGTACAATGAGAAGATATTCTAGTCAAGTACCTTCTTCACACTTTCTACTTTAGTTTCCAATGCAACTTGTGTCAGTTTTATGTCACTTGATATATTTTCATTTACTTTTCTCTAAAATTTCTTTCTTGACCAATCTAACAATTTTGCATTTGTTTCTAGGTCTGCATCACTAACCTTTTCCACTATGTTTGTTAGTTGTTTAATTAGTGCCTTGATCTCATCTAGAGTTGGTTGATGGAATGCATCTAAAAAGATATATTTGATATCCTGCAATGCCTGCTTCTCCTGTGCTCCCTTCTAAGAATTTCTTGATTGTTCTTCCTTGCTAAGGCTTCTTGAAGTATGCCCATTTTTTCTATAGTCATTGTATCATAATCATACTTTGGTAGAATAATTTCTTCATCAAGGCTTGCATCTCTGTATTGGATTACTTCTTTAGCCTTTGATAAGATAGGACTCAGCACTAAGATCTGCAATGGAGTTGCATCTATGCTTGACTTCTAAAGAGTATAACTTGAAGGACTGCCAGATACTAGTAAGGTTACCAGGGCTTGAATTATTATTTTCTCCTTCAACTATGGTGTCATATTTATCTCTTTAGTCTTGTCCTTTACTTCCATAATGACTTGTGATGCACCTTGTGCTTGTATTGTAGGTGTAGATAGGACTATTTGACCTATTCCACTCTATTCTTCTATAGTGGTTGGAGTTTCCACTATGTCCTTTGCAATTGTATCAACATTTTTTGATGTAGCTTCAAGTATTTTCTTCAAAGGTTGTAAATTAGTGAGTTGAGGGATGATAGTAGGTGGTTCTTATATTTTCAACTCTTCCCTTGTTGTTTCAGTCACTATTTTTTATAATTCATCCATACTCACCAAAATAGGATTATCAAATAGTTTTGCCTATAGTGTGGACTAATCAAGTATCTTCTTGAGATCTTCCTCTATAAGGGGATTGATGTTCTGAGTTTTGACATTAGAAACATCCTTCACTTTTACTATTTTAGTATTCTCACCTATTACATGTTGGGGATTGACATTAGGCAATTATGTGTCTTACACACTCTATTCTTCTTGCTGCTCTACTTCAGCTATTGTGTTGTCATCTATGTACATTTTAGTTCCTCCCTCTATAGTGTCATCATTTTTATCAGCTTCTTCATCATCCTTGACCTCTATGGGTTCTTGCTCACATTTCTTGACTATAGTCAACCCATATGTAAGCTTCCACATTTGTGTGGACTTCTTAACAACATCTTCAATATTTTTTTACAAAATGCTAAATGCTATGTATTTAGGTATAAACCTAACTACATATTTCTTCATATCCTTAGCAATTTGTGCCTTACTAAGTTTAGGCATCAATTGTACAAGAGATGTCTCTCTAATATATCTCTCCAAGTTTAGATAATAGTGTTATTTCTACTCAACTCTTATCATAGAAGCTTTGGGCATTGAGTTAACAATCTCTAGTGAGGTACTCTTGAATTTTTCCATCATGGCATATATAGCCTCCTCCACTTGATTCTTCTCCATTTTACCAAGAAAATCTACATGAGAGAATCCTAATAAATTTGCACTATTCTTAACATTTTCACATAGATTCTCTAGATTTGATAGAGGATTGTGACTCACCACTTTGAATTTGTTGTTGTCATCTAATTCTATTTTCTCCTCATCTGATTTAGCTCGTGCAAAATATTTCCTCCTAGGTCTTTTCTGCACTTGTCCTCCCTTCTTTATGGGTTTTTTCTTTTCTTTTGTCTTTTGTGCAGTTGCAAATGCACTAGCCCTTGTAGTAGGTGCAGATGGTTTGGGTTGGCTTGGTTTGGCTACCTTCTTGGCTTTTTTCACTGGTTGGGCCTTAGCCTTTTTCTTCTTTGAATCAGTGGGTTTAGGTGCTTCCTTGTCTTCTTCTTCCTCGGTACCTTCAACAATTTTAGTCTCCTTCTTTGGTTGATCTTCACTCATACCCTGAGTAAGTGCAAGTGGTTCTTGTGCCTAGATGTCTTCTTCCTCTTCATCCTCTTCTTCTTCTTCCTCCTCCTGCTCAGCACCACCCAATTTAGCTTTTAATTTCTTCATCAACTTATCCTTTTTCTTAATAACTAAGGTAGTCTTCAATTTAATTTTGATTTTGGACTTTGTCATCTCATTTTTTCCAAATGCCTTAGCATTTTTATCAACCTCTTCTACCAGTAAAGCTATTATAGCTACAAAGGCCTCATCCACATTTATTTCATATCCAAGTGGCCTCAACCATCTCACCCTTGGTGTAGCAGCTTTTACAAAATTATAGTTGGCATCTACTAGAAAATAGACATCATCATAGTGTTTCCCTACTAGAGATATTGGTATTCTCCATCCCTTCTTCATTGACTGCTTAAAGTCCTCAAAATAGCTTGTTATCACAGAATCAAAATTCTCTCCCAATTTTTCAATGTATTCACCTATTTGTACTACCACTTACCTATTTTTCTTGCAAGAAACTATGCCAAATATAGGAAATGTGTTTTTAACATAAAAGAATATACGTATCAAAATAGAACTAAATTTACATTGAACACTATTTATCTGTCTAATTGCTCCAAGGTTCTCAACTATTTGCTCTAGTTGTAGCTTTGCAAGATCATATGTATGATATTTCTTAACAATTTTATATCCCACATCCACTGCAATATAGGGCACACTATTCAATCTACTAGATTGGTAAAAGTTTTGTGAGATAACCCTTATTACAAACTCTATCAATGGATTAGTAATTTTGTTAATAGTCATGCCTCTCTTGTTCCATACAACTCTAGTGTTTTTCTCAATCACCTCCTTTAAATCATTTCTCAGTGTCTTAGGCTGATCTAGGGTTGGATACCTTGTAACCCTATCGATTATCCTTTTAGTAATTTTCATAGGTTGATTATCTAGCCATAATGAGCTATCATGAATCTTTCTAAGCACTATCCTAATCCATTCAATCTTGAACACATTTGTGAAATCTAGGGTTGTGTTAACCCTTTCTTTTCTAATATTTTGAATTCTTCCTTCAACACACCATTCTCACATAATATCTTATATGCTTGCCTAATTTCCTTATCCCCAATACTTCCTATTTTGTAGTTGTAACATTTTCTAACATCTTGCACCATTAAAAAAATTGGTGGTATCATGGATAATGCACCAAAGGAGTCTTGCTTTTAAGCAATGTTTAGTATGGCCTCAAACCAACTAA
The DNA here is from genome assembly GCA_028749045.1 of Cupressus sempervirens. NCBI lineage: Eukaryota > Viridiplantae > Streptophyta > Pinopsida > Cupressales > Cupressaceae > Cupressus > Cupressus sempervirens. The sequence continues at coordinate 235,551,489 of CM053790.1, read as the reverse complement.
ATGTTTAAAGCCTCCTTACCCTATATATTCTTTGAACTAGATGCCATTGTCCAAAACTAGGGTTTATGAAAATATAAATAGCATAGCTCAGCTCTTGATAAATACCTTATAAGATCTGACGAACTAGTGATGAATCATTGCTCAAACCTTTTGTAATCACTTTGAATGGATTTTTGGATTACCTTCTACTCTCCTTGATCTTTCTCAATTTTGAAATGATGTGAAATGGGCTGAAAATTGATAAAATACCCTTTGAAACTCTGTAAATAATGTTGAGTGCTTATACAACTCTAAGCTTGGCATCAACCAATTTCAAGCTCACTTAGTATCCATTACAAGCTTGGCATCAACTAGCCAGTTTGTTAGCTTAGCATCTTCTAGTATTTTACTCGGCATTCATTTTATGCTCAACAACAACATGTATAACTTAAATATTTTCCTTAAATTCCTAACAACATCTTGCATCTTCGTTCATGCTAATGTAATCTTTTTAGTACTAAATCCTTTGGAACTCATGTATGATATAACTTTTAAATATCAATCCCACATACCTCTTAATTGCCTAGTTTGATGAGGTGTGATCACATGACCCATTGGGTTAAGTGATCCCTTCTTCATTTGATGTGTTTTAATCATCCTTTTTCTTCCATGTCTTTTTCATTTCAATTATGACATTTTTAACATCTACCTTGCCTTTTCCTTTATCAAATTCACAACTTAGTGTCTTTGACCTAGTTGGACAATAACGACTGATGTGACTAGTCTTCAAATAGTTGAAACATGTGGTTTGACTCAACCACCTCTTATAGTTGCTTTTGAAGTGTGTCCTAATATAATTCTCAAGAACATGTCCATATTCTTGACAATAATGACAGCTATACCTAGTATTATAATCCCAGTTATAACAGTTTCCATTGTTCCTTACCTTTGTTTGCCTGTTTGATGACCACATGGGTTTGGATCTTCACTCAAAAGCTCTATGTCCATAATTCTAACAGTTATAGTAGTATCCTTCAAATCTTTGTGTGTTCATGGTCTTTTTTTTGCATTCATGTGTCTAATGACCTTGTTTGTTGCACTTATGAAGTGAACCTTGCTCTTGTGCTTGACATTTTGATTTGTAGTCTTGCTCCTACACACATTAGTAGTATGTCTTTTCTTACCATAATTATGACAAGTAGGTTTGGAATTCTTACCTTTTTTTCTTCCTTCTTCAACACTTTTGGATGACTCTCCTTCTTTAGTACTTGTGTGTCCCAATCTAGATGTATCATTATCGGACCTAGGGGATCTCATCATTTTCTCAAGGTATTTTATGGCTTCACTTGGTTTGTTGAAACTTTCAAAAAATTCCTTTTCCCTTTTTAGGTCACTTTGCAATTGCTCATTCTACAGCTTCAATGTTCTTATCTCAATGTTCTTAACATTCAATTCATAGTTGGCATTCATCATTTGACTTAGAGTATCCAATTGCATTTTGGAAATCTTGGTTATCTCTAATGATTCTCCGTCTAGTCTATTGGCCAAAACTCTTTTATCTTCTTCAATCATGACTTTTTCTTCCATGGCTTTCTTCTTCTATTCATTCACCTCACATAGAAGTATGGCTTGTGATTCTTGCTCGAACTTGAGATTTCTAATTTCCTCAACTTGGGCTCTATTCTTTTCCATTAGATCTGCAACTATTGTATCAAATTTATTGGAGTCTCCATCTACAAATAGCTTAGTAGTGTCCATCTCTCTCTATTGTGTTTCATTCTCCTCAATAGAAATTTCCTTCCTTCTCTTCAAAGATTTCTTTAGGTCTTCTCTTGCTTGATTTAGTTGATGTAGAATGAGATATATTTCAATCTCCTGATTCTTAATAATCTTTCCCAACTTGTACACTTCCATTTCTAGATCTTTCCTCAAAGCTACAAAGCTTCTCTTTGAGAGAACAAGGTTCTCATACCAATTATTGGAATTACAATAGGAAAGCTAAACTTCTTGGGGGGGGGGGGGAGTGAATCAGTAGTTTAAACTTGGACCCATATTAGCTTTCACCACACATTAATCTCATATATTTAATAAGTAAACTAAAATATCATGTAAAACATGTATATCTAAAACATGTAATCAAGTAAAAATTCACACACACATGACACTAGATAGGATTAACCAGAAACTTTCCAATAAGAAGGTAAAACTGAGGTGAGGATGACACCGACAAATCTTCACTACTATAGTAATAAAGTGTTTCCAATTAAGGTTAGAATTTTTTGATCATGAGATATGATCTACCCTATAAAATTTCTACCATGTTAAAGGCTTACAAAGATCATTAGGTCTCACTCTGTTATAAGTGTGCCTTGTTAAAGGACTTCAACTAAAAATTAAGCAAGCACCTTGTTAAAGGATTTCAATACAGCCTATCTTAGTTAAGAGATTTGACTAAAATCACTTGTTAGAATGTCACAACATTGATCCTGTAGTTAGCACTTGGTTGCTTGATGATAGATCACCTCTAAACTATTGTCTTCTCCATCCTTCTTGATCAAATGTCTCTTTGTTGTACACTCTTCTCTTTCCTTTGCTCTTCTCTAATTGATTCTAGAATGCAATCTCACTTCATAACTGCTAAGCCACCATGAATCTTTGTTTGCACATGTGAACTACTCTCTTCACTCCTTTATACACCTTACACACTCTAGAGAGTTTAGGGTTGTCCTCCTTAAGAAGACTTTGGTGACTTAGGGTTAGGTATGAATCAATGGCTATGATTCATCCATTTTGTTGCTTAATCCTTCCCTTTTTTTGATTGGCTACATGTAATTGCATTGGGAATCCAAATTAATATTTGTCCTTATCTCCAAAATATCGCAATTCATCTTTAAGTTGGCTCAAAAATGGTTTACATAGTTGTTTGTACTTTTACAAACAATTATGTCAATTTTTTGTAACTCAGCATCTGAAGTCTCTCATGCTTGGCATACACTGGTCTCTATGCTATGACTTAGTATCTGTATCACTCAACATCCACTATTTACTTGGCTCTTGAATTAGTTGGCATACACTATCTACTCAGCACTTGAGTGATTCGGCACATGAGTGGCTCAACACTCACTATAAACTCGGCATGCTTTATTATTTACATGTTGTGCTCAACATGTACTACTTGTTCGACATGAACTAAGTAAATAACTTAAGTGTGTAGAGACTCATTTGTCAAAACCAATATGAGATTAATAACAATAAATAATAAACACTTTTAAACTCTCACAACACAAAAACTTTCACAATAAAGACTCCTAATCCCATAAAATAGGTCTTAACCTCAAGTGTCATGAATTAAAATCATAAACCCTTACAAAATAAGTTAAATAAGGAGAAAATATTTGGTTAATTCACAACCCCTATTCCTTCTCTATCTCTATCATGCATCCCAACATATAGTATATTTATAGTTAAAAAATATGATTGTTATAAAAAAGAATAATTTGCAAAAAAGTAATCACAAGAAAGACTAGACAAACTTTACAAAAACTATGGCCCATATTCATCGTTTCCCTCAAGTATCCCAGTAAACACTATTTAATGGAAAAAATATAGTCCTCGTCAAAGATTAAAATGCATTCAACTAGTGAGACTTCACATCCATATGAATAAATTCAGAGGTGGATAGAACATTGTCCTAACAATTGAGGAAAGATTAACTTTAAAATTATCTTTGGAAAATATTTTTAAAAAATCTGAATTTTCTAATTCATATATTAACAAGTTCCATCTAATCAGAAAAGCCACTAGATATGAATTTTTTTGTACATGTTTTCTATAGAGCACCAAAATTTATTTGCTACTATCTAACAATTAGCATACCTAGTAGAGTTTATCACACTTAGCAATTAACTAATATAACTCAAAAAAACAAATTTGAAAATGCAATATGATTGTAATGTCCCATTTTTCAAAGAAAAATTTAATGATAAAAAGAATTTAGTATAAGATTAAATAACCAAAGACTGAGAAAATTTTATAGTTATATAGATTAAATGAAATAAAAAATAATATGTCAATAAGATAATACATTAAATAAACAAATTAATTATAACTAATTATTATTACAATTAATAATATAATCATGTAATATAATAATATATTACTTATCTTCATCATATATTATAATATTATAAAACAATATTATTTCATATTTAATCAATATAAGTCATTGATAATAATTATAAATAATATAACAAAAAATATTTTTCAATTAATATACTACTATACTCAAATAGAAAGGAAAGAACAATGAAGAAAGAAAACTTATTAGAAGATAAAAGCATGAATATCATCGAGTGGATGATATATTTCCAACAAACCTAAAGCGCATACAATTACAAAATCTTTAAATTGAACCATAGAGATCTATAATCAATGGACAACTATAGATGACCCAAAATCAATAAAAATTAGTATATATAGTTGATGTGTCTATTTAAGCAGATCGATAATCATAGAATTTATATGGTAGCCTAATAGGTAATTATTAATAGAACATTCAAATGTGAAATAACAAATCAACTCTCTTTGGTTATTGTTATATTAAAATAATGTAATTATTTTGGAAGGACACATCATCATAAGGATATTTGTCTCTAAAAGGAAACCTTTTCACATAATATCCGGTGTTCAAACTCATTCAAAAAAATATCTGAAGAAAAATCTATAGGTCTACAATACTAAGATTTCAAGAATCACTAATCGTATTAGACAATAATTGTAGACTTTGACAATGATTTTTGTTATATTAGATATAGGAGATATACAATTAGCATTTATAGAATTCTAATTAGCTAAAGATAAGAAGAGTGGAGTCAAACAACTATTTTCTAATAATAAATTTTACAATTCTTAGATACCAAATTAATAAGAATAAATTTAAAAAATTTAAATGCAACAAGAAAATAAAAATAATAATATAAGAAATCACATACACCAATTATTTAACAAAACTATGTTTGAAAACAAAAATTATTGTATTTTGGAGCTAAAAAAAATATTTAATTGCATTGTAGCTTGAAAAGAAAATGCATATCCTCTGTACCTAATAAAGGAATCCTATGATGCCTAAAACTTATGTTTATTTCCTATAACAATAGTTTACAAAGTGTATGGACTGCTACTTATTACATGTTGATAATTTCTATGGTGGAATTGACTCCTATTCTAATGCAATTAAGATGGAATAGTTGTTGTAGTTATAATAGAATTGTGTGTCACAATTTATTATACAGTTCTAAAAACATAAAGAAACTATCAATTAACCATGTTGATTGATTGAATGAATAGATATTAATGATAATAGAGCTAGAGCTTAAAAAGTCATGGAGGTGAAATAACTAAAGCTTGAGTTATAACTATGTGTAGACAAAATCAATCTTCATACTCCCCCTTGATGCTAAGAGGGCCAACTATTTGATCTCTGAGTACCAAAAACTATTCCTTTATGACTACTTTTTTGATGATATCTGTTATTTTCTTTGTTAAGTTGATGTACTTCAACTCAAACACTTTTTTTTGTACCAAATCTCTAATGAAATGTTGTTTCAAATCAAAATGCTTGGTCATGTTGTGAAGAACTAGCTTCTTTTCTAATTTAATAGCACTAATGTTGTCACAAAAAATCATAATAGGTTGAACCTGTATATATCCAATTTATTCAAGAAGCTATCAAAGACACTTTTCTTCTATAGAAGAGAGAAAAGCCATACTTTTCTTCTTTGAGCTCTATGTGATTAAACCAGAATCCAAAGAAAAATAGTCACCAGATGTAGATTCTTGGTCATCCAAACTACCTCCCCAATCTAAATCACTAAAGCCAACAAGCTCAAACTTATTATAAGAATAGTGAATTTCAAAATCTACAATACTTTTCACATACCTCAAAATTCTCTTAGATGCCTTCATATGTTCCTCTGATAGATTTGACATATACCTTGAAACCAATGAAACTAAATAAGGAATATCAAGCCTTGTGTGAGTTAAAAACATCAAACTCCCATAAAATTTTCTTTATGATGTCTCATCAACAATTTCAGCACCATCATTTCCACACAATACAACTCCATGAGAAATTGGGGTCAAAAGAGGTTTACAATCAGCCATGTGAAACTTTTTCAACATATCCTTTGAATACTTGATTTGGAAAATAAAAATTTCAGCTTTGCCTTGATAAACCTCCATGCCAAGAAAATATTGCATGAGATCTAAATCTTTCATCTCAAATTCATTCATTATAGAAACTTTGAATTCATCTTTCATCTTTGAACAACTACCCATATATAGAAAATCATCAACATACAAACTCACAATGATAATATCATTACCTTCTTGTTTTTAGGAAAGGGTAGGTCTACTCTTACTTCTTTCGAAGCCATTGCTTTGAAAATATCCATCAATCCTTTCATACCATATACATGGTGCTTTCTTGAGGTCATATAAAACCTTCCTCAACTTGTAGACATGATCTTATTTCCCTTTAACTTCAAAACCTTGTGATTGTCCCACATATACCTCTTCTTCTACATACCCATTAAAGAAGGAACTTTTCTGTGAGGCCTCACCTTGACTCATCCTAGCACCGATGATATATTGTTATTTTGATACTCATGACTTGATATGTCAGAACATTATTTGATACAATGAACATTATTATGCTATTTTACGATGTGTGATGCTTTACTTTAGTTATTTGATTTCATCATTTAATGCTTATAAACATGTATAATGATGAATTAAATGTATGCCAAGCTAACATTTTTTATTATGCAAGTCAAATGGCTAGAAATATGAGTAGAATTAGATAAATAATTGATTATTAGAAAATGGATGTTTTAATTTATATGATTCCTCTTATACGTAATTTACATTATGCATGTGGTTTCTGGATCTACTGATGTGTGAAATGAGTGTGCAGGAAAATTAGCCAAGAAAACTCAATGGAAAGGCGGAGCTAAATTACTTGTTAATTTTGTGCTAACCTTGTATTGTAATTCTTTAAAGGTTGTAAATTGGTCTTACTATTCTCCTAGCTCTTAATTGTTCCTAATAAGTCTTTAAAGGCCTAATAACATTAAATTTAAGTACCCTATGGGTAAGGGTATGGGTAGGGAGTACTTTCCAACCCTTTAGCCTCCTTGGTTGACTTTTAGAGTCACTTAAAAATCCTATTTTTGGTTGATTGCGAAAATGGGTTGCCTCTTTACTTGAGTTGGTGAACCAAAACTCCATCTTGAGTTTAGTTGAAGTCTAGTTGAGTTAAGGAACATACTTAGAGGCATTTTGGCAGTAGTTTTAGTTTTTTTCACCCAATCCTCTAGTTTTGGAGGAAGTTTGAAGATTGAAGGAAGAAAAAGGGAAGCTCTTCTCAAACCACCATTGCCATAAATATTTTATGAAGGTAGGAGTTCTTCACTCCTTGAAATTGCTTCTTCATGTGTTCATATTTGAATCTTGCTTGAATCATGCACAAGGCATTGTGTAGTCTTGTATTTCTTGCTTGTGTATGTGGGTGGGGTTGATTTGGGAGGGATCTCAATTCCTTTTCTTTTGATGTTATTCCCATGCTTGCTTGATGTTTTATGTTTTTGTAAGGATTTCATGGGGATTGTTTTGGCACCACTCACCCTTGGATAGGGAAGAAGTGGCCATGTTTGAGGGAAGGGCCTTCGTTGGACCTCAATAGTGTAGAGTCTCCTCTCATGGTGAGAGGAGGGAAAAAGGGTAGGGTGTATGGGCCCCTACTTTTCATCCCATACCTTGTGGTTATTGAGAATTCTTGAATATGGAAAGAAATGAAAATCCTTGTGGAAATAGCCTCGAAAGGGCCTTGTAAAAGAATGGAAGTTCTCAAAGTTTTAGCCCCGAAAGGGCTATGTGATGGTATGGTGATTGACTTCTCCTATTGAGAAAATCCACCTCCCCCCTATATTGGTTCATTGTTGGACCTATTGTGCAAATCGAGTTGGGAATGCATGCTTGAATTTCTCACCTCATTGTGTTGTTTACCTCCATGTTGGTTCTTGTCTCTTCCATGGTTTCCTTGCTGCATTGAAGACATTTGAAAAAGTTATCTTGTGAAAGCCTTGAAGAAAATTCATTGAATTGTAATATTATGTAAGTTGTAATTGAATTTTGATGTATTGGCAAAGACATCAGGTTTTCTTATGGGTTCTTTCCTGATGGAGACTTGAACCAGGATGAATAATAAAGAAAGAAAAAAAAAACATGAATATCTCCTTGTATTGCTCTCATGTGATTTTAAATGTGGCATATGCTGCGAGTAAATAGATTGATAGATAATGTCATTGAATTATAAACTTTCAAGTTCCCAATTATGTTAATGAAATGTAATTAGATATTTTGAAGTTCCAATCATATGGTTAAATTATTTAGATGAATTAGAAATCCTACATTGTGATTGAAGTTATCATTATCTCATTGTTAAGTTTCATCTTTGACACAATCAAATTTGACTAAAAGTTATGCATCACTTGAATCCTAGATAAATGTAACATACACCTTGTTGTGATGATTGTTAGAACATGAATTGTAGGATGAAAGACAAAAGAAAATACAACATTTTACACTTCCTTGTATTAGAATGTTGTTAATGGAAATCTATGTTGTCATTAGACTAGAATGCACTCTTAGATAAAGATAAATGTATAGCAAAGAAAATTATGCCAACACCTAGTGAGAATTGGTTTCCAAATTAAAAAAATGTGCATCTCCAGGTCTAAAAACCCTCTCTTGAAAATGTATGGAGGATTTTTTAATTCCCCCATGTTACATAGAATATTCCATGAGATATTCTTCTTTGAATTGCAATTACAAATCATTGCTAATTCATTAAAAAATATAACTTAAATAAATATGAATATAAAATATCTAAATATATATATGTTAAAGCTTTTTAAATTCTACATCTCAACTATAAAAATTTTGGACATTAAACTCCATTTTGCTTAGAGATATGGGCATGGTACAGGTCGATTCATGTAAAAAAATTTAAAAATCCAAGCTCCCAACCACCTGCCAGCAAGTACAGGGGTCGAATCATGATTGGGGAAGGACAAGAAAATGTTTAAAACATTAATATAAACTAAAACCTTTCATTTTATTCTCCCCACTTCATGCTATGACCATGCGTTGACTTGGAAGGCAAGTGAAAGTTTTAAAAAAAGAACTTGCATAGACTAAGTAATGCCTTCGTAGGCCCCTGCATGATCATTCTCACCCACACAAGCAGGTCGGGACAGGCCTTGGGCCACGCGTGACAAGCCTATGAGAAGGGGTAGGTGGGTCTAGGGATCAGGGGTTAGAAATAGGATGGGGGGGGGGGAGGGTGGGGTGGGGTTGGAAAATTTAGTGTTTAGTATATATTGTTTTTTTTTGTTAATTAGTAAGAGTTAGTAATTGTTAGTTAGTTTTAAATGTATGTAATTTAAATTAGAATTAGTTGTTATTATTAATTTGATCAGTAGTATTTATATTGTATTAGAAAGTATCTAGTTTTCTTTGTTAGTGAATTAGATGTTTTATAGGTTTAAGGATTAAATTGTAATTAAAATTGTAAGAAGATTTAAATCAAGTTCTTTTGAAAATTTAGTTGGGTATTATGTGTTGCATAAGTGTAGTATCTTAGTATGAAGTCTAGGCAGGTAAGGGTGTTTAGTTAAGTTAAAGATTATTGTATTTTAAATTTAGAATGGCATTAATCTATAAACTAGATTAGTAATTTTGAGGATATTTAGGAGGTAATGGGTTATTTTTATGTTAAGTAATGATGTTAATATTAATAGTGATTTAGACATTAGAATATTAAAATTAGTTTCTATTTAAAAAGATTTTGCGTGAAATTGAATATTGTAATTTAAAACAATTTTAATGTTTCATTAATTAGTTTTATTCTATTATGAGCTTTATAGATTGATTTTAATGTGGACTTAAAGCTACGATAATTCAAATAAAGCTTAGATTAAAATATAGGTTCATTGAATTTGTAATAGTCACCAACTTTAATAGTGATCATTAAATTAATTAAATAGATTTTTATAAGTACGTTAGAGAAAAGTTTAAGAGTAGTTTAGATTTTGGATTGTAATTTTAGAACATAGAATAGAACGAAGATGAAAGAAGCTAATTAACAACATTAAGCCTAAGGTAAATGACTAAAGTTGTAATGATGTTTAAGTTATCAAGCAATAGGAGGGACTAGTCAATTTGATCATCTTTAAGGTTAGTAGTTTTTTTTTCTCGTAATTAAATTGTATCATTAAAACAAATTGATGAATTATGACTTTAGTTAAATAGATTAGTCATCAAATTTCATTAATGGATTTACTTAGAGACCATCAGTTCACCCAAATAATCACTTTTGCGAAATGATCAAACTAAGTCGTAAACCTATTAGACCTTGCATTTAGCTTCTCAGAACCTTTGTCTATCTGTATCTTAAACCATATCGACTGCATTATCTTATCGAATCATAGTCTATAAAAAAAAATTGTGTGCATTTTTGCCCCTTATATTTTGGGCATGACATTTTGGTATCAGAGCCAGGTTTCGATCCTAGGACTTGTGGGTTATGGGCCCACAATAGTCTGGATCACAAGGTGCCCAATCTCATACACGAGGACCATGTTACACTTGTGGTGGCATGGGGCATATTGCTAGAGAGTGTCCTCGGGGACAATCCTCTAGTGGTCAAAGAGGGGCATTTTCAAAGCAGACAATTGGTGATGTAGGCAGGTCCCACAGAGTTTTTGCAGCGGTTGACAACCACCAGGCTGAGCATCAAGCTATAGTTATTGAGGCTATAGGTAGTATATGAGGTAGCATGGTTACTGTTTTATTTGATTCTGGAGCTACTAATTCATTTATATCCCCTTTTGTTGTGGAGCATTGTGGTCTAGTGGCAGTTAATTAGGATGTTAGTTGGGAGGTAGAGTTAGCCTTAAGAGCCAAAGTATTAGTTAGTTCCATGGTGCATAGTTGCCCGATTCAGATTAGAGACATGTCCATGATGTCTGATCTATGCATTACCCCTCTAGGTTCTTATGATGTTGTTCTTGGCATGGATTGGCTTTATGCCCACAACACCAAGATGGATTATTGACAAAAGAAGGTGGAATATGTGGATGATGATGGTATCTCTAGGGAAATCCTTGGGGTTAACATACCCATATCCCTTCATATGATTTTTGCTATGCAACTTACATGGTGCATGTGAAAGGGATGTCAGTTGTTCACTATCACCATCAGTGACAAGGAGGAAGATTCAAAGGGGGAGCCATCCCTTGATGATTTTCCTATATTGTAGGAGTTTGCAAAAAAAATTTCTTCAGAGCTCCTTGGTAGGCCTCCACCTAGAGCAGTGGATTTTCATATTGATCTTGTGCTAGGAGCAGAGCTAGTGTCGAGAGCACTGTACAGGATGACTACTCATGAGCTTAGTGAACTTAAGATTCAGTTGGAGGAACTCTTAGAGAAGGGGCATATTCGACCTAGTGTGTCACCTTGGGGTGCACCAGTGATCTTCATAAAGAAGAAGGATAGATCACTTAGGTTGTGTATTGATTATCAGGAATTGAACAAAGTAACCATCAAGAACCAATACCCTCTTCCTAGGATTGATGACCTCTTTGATCAGTTGCAGGGTGCTTGAGTATTTTCAAAGATTGATCTCAAGTTAGGTTATCATCAGTTGAGGATTGTGGATAGTGACATCCCTAAGACTACTTTTTGTACTAGGTATGGTCACTACGAGTTCACCGTGGTACCATTTGGCCTCACGAATGCTCCAGCTATATTCATGAGCCTCATGAATGCAGTATTTTGTACCTTTTTGGATAAGTTTGTGGTTTTTTTCTTAGATGATATCTTGATATATTCTCGTGATGAGAAGGAGCACGAAGAACACTTGAGATAGGTATTGTAGAAGTTGAGGGAGAACCAGTTGTTTGGTAGCTTGTCGAAGTGTGCATTCTTTAGACCTGAGATATGTTATTTTGGTCATGTCATATCAGGAAATGGTGTCTTAGTAGAGCCATCACAAATTAGGGCCATCATGGATTAGCCAGAACCCACCAGTGTCACTAAGGTGAGGAGCTTTATGGGACTAGCAGGTTATTATCGACGCTTCATTGCAGGATTCTCTAGATTGGCACACCCCATCACATCTCTTCAGAGGAAGGGAAAGAAGTATGAGTGGATAGAGAAGTGTGATAGAGCTTTTCAAGAGCTCAAGAGAGCCCTCATGAGTGCACTAATTCTTGCAGTACTAGATCTATTTGCAGACTTTGTGGTGTGCACTGATGCATCTTTGGATGGTATAGGGGTAGTTCTTATGCAGGATGGCTAACCTATTTCCTTTGAGTCTAGGAAGTTGAAGACTCATGAACTCAACTACCCTACTCATGACCTAGAGCTTGTAGTAGTGGTTCATGCCTTAGTGAGGTGGTGACACTTTCTACTAGGTCATAGATTTGAGCTTCATTCCGACCACTAGAGCTTGCAGTACATATTCACGCAACTGAACCTTAATGCTAGGCAGAGAAGGTGGATGGATTTTCTTTGTGAGTATGATTTTGATGTTCATTACATCAAGGGGAAGGAGAATGCAGTGACAGATGCCTTAAGTAGAAGGCACCATGAGTTATCATCTATGACTACTTGTACTAATTTGAGGGAGAGGATTCTTCAACACTTGCCAGCAGATGAGCTTTATACAGAGGTTAGTCAGGTGGTGCATTCTCAGAGACCCTTAGAGGGGAAGTATTCAGAGTATTCTTTGGAGTTTGATGGACTCTTACATCATAGAGGGTGTATGTATGTGCCTTTTAGTGAGGGTTTGTGCGAGCTCATTATACTTGAGGCTCACCGAGCACCCTATGCGGTGCACCTTGGTGTTAAGAAGTTACATATAGGTTTGAGGCAACTATATCATTGGCCATGCATGAGAGTGCAGATTGCTAACATAGTTGTGAGATGCCTTGAGTGTCAGAGGGTGAAGGCAGAGCATTGTCATCCCAGTGGGCTCCTTCAGCCCCATGAGATTTTAGAGTGGAAGTGGAATGTTATATCTATGGACTTCATTGTTGGTCTCCCTTTGTCATCTCATCGCCATGATGCCGTTTTGGTGATAGTTGACACATTGACCAAGGTTGCCCACTTCTCTCCCATGCATACTTCATACAAAGCATGAAACATAGCTCATATGTTTTTACAGGATATTATCAAGCTTCATGGTGTTCCCTGTAAGATCATATCTGATAGGGACTCATTGTTCACCTCATCATTTTGGAGAGAGTTGTAGTTGGGATTGGGCACCAGGCTTAATTTTAGTACAGCATACCATCCTCAGATTGACGGGCAGACTAAGTGAGTGAATCAGGTTTTGGAGGACATGTTACGTATGTATGTGATGGACCATCAGGTCAAGTGGGAGGAATATCTACACCTTGTTGAGTTTGCCTATAACAATGGGCACCATTCCTCCATAGGTATGCCACCTTATGAGGACTTGTATGGAAGACCTTGCAGGACACCTTTGAGTAGAGACAGGATCGAGGATCGAGTATCTATTTCCCCTTAGTTGGTTAAGGAGATGGAGCAGCAGGTGACTCTGATTAGACAATTCCTGAGAGAGCCACAAGATCGACAGAAGAAGTATGCAGATGTGAAGAGGATAGATCGAGAGTATCAGGTTGGTGATAGAATTTTATTGAGGGTGCAACCACATAAGAGTCTGATTCGATTCAGAAAGGGCTCTAAGTTGGCACCCTAGTTCATTGGACCATTCGAGATCCTAGAGAGGATAGCACTAGTTGCCTATTGTTTAGCCCTGCCACCTAGCCTGTCATGCATCCACGATGTGTTTCATATTTCAGTACTTAGAGGATACATTTATGATGAGTCTCATATTATAGATTGGGATGCTTTGCAGGTAGAGTCGAATGGCCAGTTAGCACTGGAGCCTATCTATATTATTGCCCGATGGACCCTAGCACTTTGAGGTCAAGAGCTAGACCAGGTTAGAGTCTAGTGGGATTGTTATGATGAGGTTATGGCTTCTTGGGAGGATGCAACACAGATGCGATCTCAATACCCATATCTTTTTTATGAACTCCAGGAGGAAGTTCATGCCTAGTGGGGGAGGATGTGAGGCCTTGCCCTGACTCATCCTAGCACCGATGATATATTATTATTTTGATACTCATGACTTGATATGTCAGAACATTATTTGATACACTGAACATTATTATGCTATTTTACGATGTGTAATGCTTTACTTCAATTATTCAATTTTGTCATTTAATGCTTATAAACATGTATAATGATGAAGTAAATGTATGCAAAACTAACATTTTTGATTATGCAAGCCAAATGGATAGAAATATGAGTAGAATTAGATAAATAATTTATTATTAGAAAATGGATGTTTTAATTTATATGATTCCTCTGATATGTAATTTACATTATGCATGTGGTTTCTGGATCTACTGATGTGTGAAATGAGTGTGCAGGAAAATTAGCCAAGAAAACTCAATGGAAGGGCGGATCTAAATTACTTGTTAATTTTGTGCTAACCTTGTATTGTAATTATTTAAAGGTTGTAAATTGGTCTTACTATTCTCCTAGCTTTTAATTGTTCCTAACAAGTCTTTAAAGGCCTAAAAACATTAAATTTAAGTACCCTATGGGTAAGGTTATGGGTAGGAAGTACTTTCCAACCCTTTAGCCTCCTTGGTTGACTTTTAGGGTTACTCAAAAAACCCTATTTTTGGTTGATTGCAAAAATGGATTGTCTCTTTACTTGAGTTGGTGAACCAAAACTCCATCTTGAGTTTACTTGAAGTCTAGTTGAGTTAAGGACCATACTTAGAGGCATTTTGGGAGTAGTTTTGGTTTTTGTCACCCAATCCTTTAGTTTTAGAGGAAGTTTGAAGATTGAAGGAAGAAAAAGGGAAGCTCTTCTCAAACCACCATTGCCATAACTCTTTTATGAAAGTAGGAGTTCTTCACTCCTTGAAATTGTTTCTTCATGTGTTCATATTGGAATCTTTCTTGAATCATGCACAAGGCATTGTGTAGTCTTGTATTTCTTGCTTGTGTATGTGGGTGGGGTTGATTTTGGAGGGATCTCAATTTGTTTTCTTTTGATGTTATTCCCATGCTTGCTTGATGTTTTGTGTTTTTTTGAGGATTTCATGGGGATTGTTTTGGCATCACTCACCCTTAGATAGGGAAGAAGTGGCCATGTTTGGGAGAAGGACCTTAGTTGGACCTCAATAGTGTAGAGTCTCCTCTCATGGTGAGAGGAGGGAAAAAGGGTAGGGTGTATGGGCCCCTACTTGTCATCCCATACCTTGTGGTCATTGAGAATTCTTGAATATGGAAAGAAATGAAAATCCTTGTGGAAATAGCCTCGAAAGGGCCTTGTAAAAGAATGAAAGTTCTTGAAGTTTTAGCCCTAAAAGGGCTATGTGATGGTATGGTGGTTGACTTCTCCTATTTAGAAAATCCATCTCCCCCCTATATTGGTTCATTGTTGGACCTATTGTGCAAACCGGGTTGGGAATGCATGCTTGAATTTCTCACCTCATTGTGTTGTTTACCTCCATGTTAGTTCTTGTCTCTTCCATGGTTTCCTTGCTACATTGAAGAAATTTGAAAAAGTTCTCTTGTGAAAGCCTTGAAGAAAATTCATTGAATTGTAATATTATGTAAGTTGTAATTGAATTTTGATGTATTGGCAAAGACATTGGGTTTTCTTACTAGTTCTTTTTCGATGGACCCTTGAACACGGATGAATAATAAAGAAAGAAAAAAAAAAATCATGAATATCTCCTTTTATTGCTCTCATGTGATTTTAAATGTGGCATATGGTGTGAGTAAATATATTGATAGATAATGTCATTGAATTATAAACTTTCAAGTTCCCAATTATGTTAATGAAATGCAATTAGATATGTTGAAGTTCCAATCATATGGTTAAAGTATTTAGATGAATTAGAAATCCTACATTGTGATCGAAGTTATCATTCTCTCATTGTTAAGTTTCATCTTTGACACAATCAAATTTGACTAAAATTTATGCATCACTTGAATCCTAGATAAATGGAACATACACCTTATATTTTGGGCATGACATTTTCACATCCATGTAATGAATACTCCATTTATTTTGAGCTACAAGAGAGATTAGTATCCTAATAGTTCCTTTTCTTGCTATTGAAACAAAAGTTTCTTCATAATCAATCACTTACCTTTGAGTGAAACCTTTAGCAACCAACCTTACTTTGTATCTTTCAACACTCTCATCATTGTTATACTTGATCTTGCAGACCCATTTTCTGTCAAAATTCTTCTTCTCATGCAAAAGCTCTACAAGTTCTAATGTCTCATTCCTATGAATGGATTCCATCTCTACATTCATTTCTTGAATCCAAACCTCATTAGTGCATGCATCTTGAAAACATGATGGTTCAAAATTAGCTTTAAAAAATAATGAAAAATTTACCATCTCACCTATTGGTTCTTCTTCATGTGCTTGATTTTGATACCTCTAATATATATCACTTAAAATTCTTACCTTTCTTGGAGGACTTGAGGATGGACTTGAATTTTAAATTCATGAAGGCCTACTTTGTGGGCTTGGTGACGTTTAAATAGATCCATTAGTTGGCTGCTCATTATCATTATCATTATCGATGATGATATCATCATCCAAAACAAATTTAGGATTTTCAACATAGTTTTTTTTATGACCATAAACTCTCCCTTCATCAAAAAACACATCTCTTGAAAATAATATCTCATTAGTAATAGGATTTAGTAATCTGTAAGATTTTCTTTCCTCACGATAACCCACACAAATGTATGATTCACTTTTAGTGTCTAGCTTTTGCCTATTCTCATCAATGATAAGAACATAAGGAAAACAACCAAAACCCTTAAAATGATTTACATTAGGCCTTTTCTCATACCATGCTTCATATGAAGTCATTTTTTCTAGGGCACCTATAGGACTCTTGTTGAGAATATAGACTATTGTAGCAGCTAAATCAGCCCAACAAGAATTGTTCAAACCCTTGGTTTGTAACATACTTCTTGTCATTTCTACCACAATATGATTCTTCCTTTCAGCCACCCCATTATGTTGAGGTGTGTAGGTAGTGGTGATTTGTCTTTTGATCTTATTCATCTCACAAAAATTCTAAAAATATTTTGAGCAAAAATCTACTCCATGATCTATTCACAAACATCTAATTGTGTTTCCTTTCTCATTTTTGATACAAGCTTTAAACTTCTTGAATGGATCCAAGGCTTCATCCTTAGTCTTTAAAAATTATACCCAACACATGCATGAGCAATCACCATTAAAAAGAATTAAATATGATGACTTACCCAAGCTTTGTGTTTTCTTAGGACCACAAATATCTAAATGAACAAGTTGAAGTGGGTGATGGGCCCTCTATGCATTGCCTTTTGGAAATGATTCCCTTACATGCTTCCTTTTTGCACATCCTTCACAAATTTGTTTATTATCTTCATCCTTAGGCAATCCAAGAACCAATGTATTTGATGTTAGAATCTTCAAGCTATTGAAATTTAAATGTCCATACCTAAGATGCCATAACCAAGTTTTATCCTCACATACCATATTGACAAGTTGATTGTCAATGTCACTAAACTTCAAATGAAACATCCTATTCTTTGTTATAGGAACTACTATAATCACTTTATTTCCCTGATTCTTATCATAGATGGAACATTTCATATTTTCAAATGCCACTATAATTTATCACATAGCTTCCCAACACTCAAGAGATTATGCTTCAATTTGTGAGTACAATAAATGTCTTGAACACTTTTCATACATTCCTTTCTCTAAATATCCATGGCTCCTTTGGTTGAAACCTCAACTGTATTATTATTTCCAAGAGTAATATTAGATCTGTAACCATCATCAAGATTTTAAAAAATTCCTTATTACCAACCATATTGTTAGACCACCCAGAATCCAAATACTAAACATCTTTCATATTATTTTCAATTTTTACATAACACAAGAATAAATTACCTAAGGAAGGATCCACATCTTCTTAGGCATAATTGGCATTATTGTTGGAAGGAAGAAAGAATTTGGGTCTCAAATCTGTGAAAGTTCATGGATTAAGATCATGCTCTTTACCCATTTTTTAAAAAATGACTCGTATTAGGCTCGGATACTCAATTCGAGTTTTACAAAATGGGCACTCTTTTTTTTAAATCGGGTACGTATTTTTAATTTTCAAAAAATGAGTTCCCATTTTTGAAAAAATAAAAAAAATTAAACTTTTTACAAACATACACCCATTTTTTAAAAATAAAAAGAGTTACATATTTTCTAAAAATCGAGTACCCATTTTTTATTTTTTATTTTAAATGGGTGCCTATTTTTAAAAAAAAATAATAATATTTTTTGGGATTTAAAACGCATTTACAATGACAATTTTACTTTTTCAAAACAAGCACCCATTTTTTGAATTTTAAAAAATGGGTGCCCGTTTCTTACAACATGGGGTGGGATTTTTTTCTCCCACCTTGAATTTTAGTTCAGGATAGGCTTGGTGAGACCAAGCCTATGCCTTGACCTCTCAAGATTTGGCTAAGGCATCAAACTAATAAATTCGGGTCTTGCCATAATTTTTAGAGGGTCTTCTTTATCAAATTTTTTTACAAAACAAAAACTTACTAGAGTTCTCATTATTTGGATTTCAAAAATATATTTTTAATAGTGTTATGATTTTATTTACTACTTTTTCATTATTTTTTTTATCAAAGGTGGTACCTAAATATAAAATAAGGAGGCTCACCAAAACTTTATTAATTTTCTCATTTTATGGTTTTTCTTAAATCAATTTATATGTCATCAATCTACATACAATTATTTTGAAATATATATATATATATATATATATATATATATAAGGTAAATTTTTTATTAAATTATGGTGTTTGTACATGGGAGGTTCTAAAATTTATATTTATAGCCAATTAAAAATTAATAATAATAAAACTATTCAATAAAAAATAAAAGAAAAAGATTTTCATAGGTCTTTGGTATTTTATGTAACCTCCTTTAAAAGGATTTACAAAAATTCATTTATTTGTGTCAAATTATGGTGTTTGTACATGAGTGTGGTATGTTCTTGAAACAAACATTTTGAAAAAGTGGCTTTTAAAGATCCATACCGAAAACAAAATCTATCATATGGCTACACCAATAAATTACATATTCAAAATGTAGATTCTAAGCACTATAATTTTTATTTCTGAAATTGTTTATATTCAATCTCTAAATGCCTCAAATTTTGACATTAATTGACAATAAATTTACAAAATAGGAAAAACACTTCTTGGTTTTCCCCAAAAGTGAGACCCAACTTCTTGCACTTACCCTGTTACCTAATTTCAATCTACACTCTTTCTCAAAGTGTCCATACCTATTGCAATGATGGCATTGGATGTTCCTTTCATCAAATCTTTCTCTACCTCTTCCTCCTTGAGCACCTTCTCTTCCTCTAATTCCTCTTGAATAATTCTAATTTTGACCCCTTCCTAAGCATTTGTTGTTGTTATTGTTCCTTCTAGCACCATAATTCTTAGAATTCTTCAATTGGGAAGAAAAATTATTCTCATGAATGCTAGTAGAAGTGTCCCTTATTCTATCCTCATGCGATAGTACAGATCCAACTATCTCATAATACTCAAGGGTGGCTAAATTTTTGCTTTCTTCTATAATAAGTGCTACAACATTCAATCTTGGGGTTAGAGGTCTTAGTACTTTCTATAACACATGCTCCTTGCTTATAGGTTAACCCAAAGTGGTCATTTTATGGACCACATCCTTAACACTTACACATAAATATCTCATATTCTTTGTTTCCTTCATCTTCAATTTCTCATATTTTCTTTTCAAAGTTTATATCTTCACAACCTTCATCTGATCATTTCCATGGTAAGATCTTTTAGAGTCTTTCAAGCCTCCTTTTCTATTTGAGCATCAACAATTCTGGGAAATAAGCTCTTTTCAAGAGCCATCTAAATGTGAAACAAACTCATTTTATTCTTCTTCCCAGCTTCCTTCTTTAATTCTCTAGCATTAGCTTGGAGAGTATCCCACTCCATAGGTTCTTCATATCCTAATTCAATGATCTCCCAAAAATATTTCCCAATCATAAATATCTTCATCTTGATTGACCAATATTGGTAATCAACTCCATCAAGCTCTAGAATTTACAAATTATTTATCATGCAACCTTCAAAACACCTTCATTTATGATACTAAATGTAAAAATTTCAAATGCAACAAGCAAATAGAAAAAGTATACCAATTTTTTTAACATAACTCTATTTGAAAACGTAAATTACTCTATTTTGGGGCAAAAAATAATAAATATTTTATTGTATTGTAGCTTGAAAAGAAAATCCATATCCTCCATACCTAATAAAGGAAACCTGTGATGCCTAAAACTTATGTTAACATCCTATAACAACAATTTACAAAGTATATAAACTACTTCTTATTACATACTGATAATAACTATGGTGGAATTGACTCCTAATTAAATGCACATAAGATGGAATAGTTGTTGCAGTTATAACAAAACTACATGTCATAACTTATTATGTGGATCTAATAACTTAAAAGATACTATCAATTAACAATAGTTATTGATGAAATCAATAGATATTAATGGTGATGGAGCTGGTGTTAGAAAAGTGGTGGAGATTGAATGAATGAAGCTTGGGTTTTATTTGTGTGTAGATGCCATCAATCTTCAAGAACTACCAATATGAAGGGTCACAAGAATACTAAAAGATTATATTAATAAGGACTTATAATCATATTTTAAAAAAAATCTTTCATTGCCTATATGAATTCAACTACTCAAAATGTTCAAAAAGAAAAGGGTATCATCCATCAAGCAGAATCGAAAGCCAAAAATTGAGTGGAGATTGGGAAAAATAAATATGTTACATTCAATACTATATATTAGAGGAGAAGTTGTAGTAAGGTATTCATTAAATAGAAGGTTTATTACATATTATCACTATCAACATTGAACTACATGAGTAAACTAGCTATAAATGTTCAAAGACATATCTATTGAATTAATTGTGTATTGTCTTTGATGTTACATGAAATGTCATATCATTTCTAGTCAGTCTATGCTTAGCTCACTCAGGCATTGAAGATATTTTCCTATATCTACCAAGCATTCTAGACTTTGCCAAGTTCAAAATATAGTGTCTACCAAGTTCACTCAAGTGACAAAGAGAAGTTCACAGAAGTTGAGTGTTAACCAAGCTCACTTGGTTAATGAAGGAAATGTTTTATGGAACCAATGTTAGCCGAGTGTGCTCAATTACCAAAATAACTTTGTGAATATGTAGTGTTAACCAAATTCACTTGTTTAACACAAGAAAATCATTTTAGAGTTAGTGTCTACCAAGAAAGGTCAAATAATAGAGGATTTTCTTGTTTTGGCATATTGAGTTCAATTGATTTGTTTGTTGGTTCTAGTCAACTGAGGAGACAAATATTAAGTATTATAAGTTGAATTCAAGCTAACTTAATAATGTGAAAGATATAAATATAAGTTCAAGTTGAGAATTTAATGTGTAGAACAATAATAAAAGATTTGAAGATGCTTAGAGGAAGCCAGTTAGAAGGATAAGCAGAATATCCTTGTTGAGCTGCAAAGATAAATGTGATCAGGAAGGATCAAGTATACAAGCCAAAATTGAGATCTAAAATTATCAATTTAGTTGCATCAAAAATCAAGCCATCTCATTGTTACTCTATAACCATTGTAGCAGTGATCAAAATTCCTTAACAGAGTTGGCTTAAAAGCTATTTGTAAATCCTTTAACAAGCTGGCATTTCTAGATTGAATTGTCTAAAGGCCTCTAACAAGGCCACTCCTAACAAGGTGATCAAATCCTCTAATAGGGTCACACCTAATAGTGTATTTTGTAACATTTAATAGGGTTGGCTACTAATTGGGCTCACTTCAGAAGAGTGAAAATTAGTAACTAGTTGAAATTGGTGGTTTTTCCCAAATTTGGTTTCCACATCAAATCTTGGTAGTAATGTTTTTCATGCTATTTCTTTAATGTGTATGAAACTAAGTTAAGTAATATTAATCATAGATAATATTTCAAGATTTTGATGTTAAGCAGTTGTCAAGTTATTACAATGCTTGTTAAGTTAAAAAATATGCTAGTGTAAACCAAGTGCATGTGTGTTTGTCAAGTTACAACAGAATATAGTTTAATTAGAGTTTTGATTTGTATTGACATATAAAGGATCTGGGATTTATTTTAGTGGTATCTAATTCAGCCCTCCCCTCTGAGTTACTCCTCTTATATTTTCAATAATTGGTATCAGAGGGTTTGGTGCTACCCGAGAAGGTTTCAAAGGCCTAAGCTAAAGATTAAGATGTCTTATAGAAGAGAGACTCTCAAGTTGAACAGAGAAAACTTTGCATTATGGCAAGACCTTATGAAGTTGCATCTAGAAACCATCAATGATTTAGGTTTAAAATACTTAAACACTACTTATAAATCTCCTACTATTACAATGACTATGGAAGAAATTTATGAAAATAAAAATCATAATATCATGATGATTGACATAGCATCAGATATTAACTATACTAAATTTGATGAAGTCAAAGGCTGTGCTTCTACTCATGACATGTGGACCCAAAAAAAGGATATCTATGGAGGTGATGATAATGTGAAAAGAGCCAAGGTAGAAAGCTTAAGAGGCTAGTTTGATCAGATGAAAATAAGAGAGGATGAAAACATTGCAAAATATGTTGAGAGAATCAAAGCCAATTTTAGTGCTATCAAATCCTCTAGAGGAACAACTAAATATGTAACAATGGTAAGCAAGGTACTCAAAACCCTTCTTCCTATCTATGCAATCAGAGTGCCTACTATTCAAGAGATGAGATGTGATCCAAATAACAAGATAACTTTGGATGTTCTAGTTGGAAGGTTGATAGCATTTGAACTAGATAACTATGATGATTATACTCCTAGTTCCAACAATCTTCAATCTACATTTGAAGCCAAGGTATCATTCAAGAAGAAAGTTAAAAATTCTAAAAGAAAACAATCTAAAAGTGAAGAGGAAGATAGTTCTGACAATGATCTTGAAGCCATTGAAGCATTACTTGCAAAAAGGTATCCCAAAGGAAAAGGAAAATATAAAGGTAAAATTCATTTGATCTATTTCTCTTGTGAAGCCAATAGTGGCATGTTGTGATGGTTAAGTTGTTGAATTTTTATCCTTACCATCAAGGTTCAAATTTAATGGGGATGAGGTCTCCCATTTGTGGCTTCATTGGTCAAAGTTTTTACCCCTTTTTAAAAGCCAATAGTGGCATGTTGTGATGGTTAAGTTGTTGAATTGTTATCCTTTCCATCAAGGTTCAAATCTGATGGGGATGAGGTCTCTCATTTGTGTCCTCACTGGTTCATAGCTCCAAGTCAAAGCATTTACCCCTCTTTGTAATAAAAATATATTTCTCTTGTGAAGAATTTGAACATATTGCTACAAGATGTCCAAATAGAGAAGACAAAGATGAAAAAAGAACAAGTACAAAGGCAAGAAGGATTTCAAGAATTTCAAGGGCTACAAGGAAAAAGGTAAGAAAACTTTTTTTATGCCTAAAGATTTAGATAGTAGTGAAGATGATGAAATGGTATATATTGCTATAAAAGATTAATCTAATGATGAAGGAGATAAAACAACACTTATCTCTAATGTTGGCAACAATGAGACATGGATTATTGATAGTGGTTGTTCACATCATATGACTGGTGATAAAACAAAGTTTGAAAATAGTATGAGATTTGGAAACAATGAACCTTGTTGCATAAAGGGAAAAGGTTGTATCTCACTAACCAATGAACTTAGATGTGATAATTCTTTTTGGGTTAAAGGAATAAAGCTTAATCTACTGAGTGAGGCACAATTGAATAACATTGGATTCAAGGTAGAATTCATGAATGGGAATGTCAAGCTACTGGATGGAAAAGGAAATCTAGTTGGATCTAGAAAAAAAACAAAAGGTAACATGTTCTACCTATCATGTTTTATTTCTCAAGTAGAAGAAATCTAGTTGTGGCATAAAAGGTTATGTCATGTAAAATTTAATAATATAATCAAGATAAGTAAGAAGAAAAGAGTAAGAGTTATTCCTAGCCTAAGGAAACCTAATATGGGCCTATTCAAAAATTGTCAATTTGGTAAAATGGGAAAGACAAGTTTCAAAAGCAAGGACTGTCATTCTAAAGAAGTCTCGTAGCTAGTTCGTACAGACTTATGTGGACCTATTGTAATAGAGAGTTATAGTGGAGATAAGTATTTTATTCTTTATTATTATTATTCTAGTATGATGACTGTAATGTATCTTAAAAAAATTTGAAGCATTTCAAAAATTTAAGTGGTATCTAGAAAGAGTAGAGAAAGAAACTTGAAAGAAGCTAAAAAATTTAAGATTAGATAGAGGTGGTGAATTAATTTCCAATAAATTCAATGAATTTTGCATTGAAAAAGGAATTAAGAGATAAGTATCAGCCCCTAGTACACCATAGCAAAATGGTATAGCTGAAAAAAGAAATAGATCCATCATTGATTGTGCAAGAACCTTGATGATAGAAAAGAATGTTGCAATCAAATATGTAATGCCCTGCCAAGGGATCCAAAGAATTAACCTAAAGTTTCACTAAGTTTGGTAGCATTTTAAAAAAAAAAAAAAAACATGAAAGTAAAACCATTCATAACATAGTAGCGAAAGCAAACATAATATCCATAACAGGTTACTTTCTTCAAGGATCCCTTAATGTTGAATCACCTCAAAATTAACTAATACTAATACCATCTAGTATTACATCCACATAAAATAATAATGAAAAGTCCAATGTTCTTAAATTACATTTCTGATTGCTCGATCATCCACTGTACATGCCATAGGGTATGAAAGGCTTAAAAGAATATTCATATGTGAAATAAAGTACATCATCATCCTAATTCTAATCCATGATGCAATAAAATAAATGGAACCAAATACCATACATGATACACCATCATAGAAGATATAAACATCCATCTTAAAAGATAACCATAAATCACAAACATAATTAACTAAGTGCATGGTTCTTCCCAACCATAAATAGAATCATTAGACCATCATGGGCCCTACCCATCCCTCCATGCGTAACATCCCAAGTTACCAAAGAGATCATTGGTATTAACATAGTAGGAATGTCACTCCTAACTCATACTACATCATATGCAAAAAGAAATCTAATCATGCAAAGTAAAACATAGGATAAGTAAACAACATCATCTATCATATGCTAATCATCAATATAAGGATATGTGTCCACCATCATAATCAAAGAATGTATTGTGAGGCCTCACCCCGACCCTTCATAGCCTTAGTTGTTATTTTATTATTTTTGACACTTACGATTCGAGATGTTGAGACATTATCTGATGCTTAGAACATACTTTATTATTTCATGTTGTGTGATGTTACTTTCAGATATATTTGATGATTGTCATTTAATGTTTCATGTATATGTATGTTGATGAAATCAGTAAATGTAGGATTGAGACTTTGATTTGAGAGATTTTAAATGATTAAGAATTAAGCAGGATGAAGAAACCCTTATTGATGTATGTTTTAATTTATGAGAATTTCTTATACGTATACATTTATGTACATGTGATTTTACGGGACTACTGATGTGTGCAATGAGTGTGCAAATTTTTAGCTGAGGAAATCGACGGAGGAACAGAACTGATCTCTATGTGCTAATTTTGGAAACCTTGTTGTTCGTAATTCAAGTATTGTACTGTGAGATGCATGTATTGTATTTCTGTGTTCAGTTAATGTCAATGTTCGTAACTATGTTCTTTTAGTGTCGTTTGACACTCGTGAATTGTTTGTGCTCTTTAGCATGCTAGTTAGGGTTAGCTGTGTAACCCTTGGACCTAAGTCAGTTTAAGATAGTGTTAGTTTGCTTATTGGTTCTTAATCGAGGTTAGTCATCCCTAATCCAGATTAGTGCTTAATCTATTTTGTTAGAGTTGTTAGTTGGTCCTAATTATTTCCTAGCTTTGTTTGGCTCTTAACCCATTCCTAAAGCTTTAAAACATGGAATTATTATACCCAAGGGGTATGGGTATGGGTTGGGGGTCTTTTCCAACCCCTAAGCCCCTTTTTTTGACTTTGGAGATCACTCAAAAAGTCTCTTTTTGCCTTTGTGCGAAAATTGACTATGGTTATCTTGAGTTACCTCACCTCATCTCCACTTAGGGTTTAACCATAGTGTAGGTTGAGTTAGGAGTTTCTAGAATTGCAAGTGGGTGGGGGTAGTTATAGTGCCCTTGGGTGGTTGAGTTGGAGACCTATTTAGAGGCCCTTCTTGGACTTGTGGAGGTTGTTACCCAATATCTACATTTAGAGAGGAGTTCTTGAAGATTGAAGCAAGGAAAGGGAAACTCTACTCAAACTTGTTCATTGCCATTACCTCTTTGTGAAGGTTGGAATTCTCGTCTCCCTTGTTCATATTTCATTCTTGTTTCATGCTTATGCTACCTTCTTTTTGTTTCAATGTTTGTATGTTTGTGGGTATGTTGGGAAGCTTTGAAAACCATTTTATTTTTGGATGATTTCCTTTCTTGTTTATGTAGCAATTTTGAGATTTTTCTTGCATGGGTGTTTTGGTATTACTCACCCTTGGAGAGGGTAGAAGTGACCAATTTTGGGAAAGGTCTATTTAGTCAGACTCCAACCAGTGTAGAGTCTCTTCTCAGGATGAGAAGAGGGAGAAAGGGTAGGGTGTTATGGGCCCCTACCTGTTAGCACAAACTTGGTATGATTATGGTATGTTGAAATGGAAGAACGAAAGTTCTTGGTATATAGCCCGAATTGGGCATTTTTTTGGTGTTGTGCTTGACTTCTCCTAGTTGGAAGAATCCACCTTTCGCTAGTTTTGATTCATTGTAAATCCTATTGTGTAAACCATGTATGGTTATGCTTGTTTGATTGTCTCTTGGTTATGCTTGGTTGTCACCCGAATAGATATTTGTTTCCTCCATGGTTCTAGAGATGTGTTGCAGAAAACATTATAAATTCCTTGATGAGGGTCATGAAGAAAATCCAATTGAATTGTTGAAATTTGGATTGATATCCTATGTAATTTGTATTTTAAACTTTATTGTAAATGGCAATGAAGCTGAGTTTTCTTCCTGATTCTTTCCCGGCTGAGCCCTTGAATCAGGTTTGCCAATAAAATTGGTGTTTGAGCAAAATTGTTTATCTTGTGATTTAATTGTAAATTTTAAAATTGGATGGATGCACATCAAAATAGGATGGAAATAATGTCAATTTAACTAGGAAAATTTCAAGTTTACTTCTACGTTGAAAACAAAAATTTGTTATGAATGTAGGATTCAGTTCTTGTGACTATTGAAGCAAAACAATCCTTGCATTATAGTTAAAATGGATCATTCAAATCCTTGGTATATATAGTTTGTAATAAGTCCTATTAGCTTTTTTTTAAAAATATATATAATCCCCTTGGAAAACTAATCAATTTGGAGATTTATACTTGAAAAAATATGAACTTGAAAGAAAATACACAAAAAGAAGTTCCCTGGATTTTGTATGAGAACAAAATTAATTTGTTTTTTTTAACAACAGAGCATATCCTTTAAAAGATTCTTTTAAATATCTTTAGTTTTTTTTTTATCATTGATAATATACTTATAACTTAAATAAGTTTAAAATTAAATAAATAAATAAAAAGATATCCTATCCTAAGTTCTAACAACTAAGCTTTAACATTTATTACCCCTCCCATCTTCCCAAAAGCAGGCACATCATATCTTGTTGCCAAGGAAGTGATGGGAGCACTTAAGATCTTTGACATAAATTTTACCTTGGGAGCTGCCCACAGATTTCCTTGCATATCCTTTTTGGTGGGGTGGGTACGTTGATTTAGAAGCATGTCTTTGAGTAGCGAAGTTTCTAGCATAGGACAGCATGATATTCCCTGGGTTCCATCTTGCTCACGTGGAAAGTGGTGTCTTGGGCTACGAATTTCCCAAACTTGGACAGCATGAGCAACCCATGCATTGGGTTTGGAGAGAAATCGACTTGCATTAAAGATAGTACAGCTATGCTTTGCCAGGGTGGGAACACACATGTGGAGATTGCTCCACACTTATGGTTGTAAAAATCTGACATTCCTCTCATGTCAGAAAGACCTTTAGTCAACACTCACGCCTCCATATTTGAAAAGAGGTCTGGGAAATAATTGTAATTTTTTTTAAATGTAATAAAGTATTCTTGGCTCTCGATTTGGTTTAGGGTTGGATGTGATGTGGGTGGAGGAGGATAGTATTTAGACATGTAGGAAGGTATTAGTTTAAGGGAGTGTTAGAATGTATGTTATGTTATGTTAAGATTTCTTTTATTGCTTGTTGAACAATTTAATTAGTTAAGTTTAAAATGTTATTTATTTTGTTAGTATAGTATTGTTAGAAAGATTATTTTATATTAGTAGTTAGTTTAACTTATTTAAGTTTGTAAGTTAGTACGTGTTAGAGTTTATCATACTTAAGTTAGTATTTATGTGTAAGTTAGTATTTATTGTTATTAGTTTAGTATTGTTATGTGATGAATATTTAGTTTCAATTCTAAATTAGTTTTAGTATTAAATAGTATTAGTGGTATTAAAAGAATGTTAGGATTTTAGTCTCTTGACTCATTTATGTTGAATGGACAACTAAATGAAATTTTACGTTTTTATTTATTTATCATTTGAGTTAGTAAAATTTAGTTAATTACAATACAATTATTAGTAAGTGATATTAATTAAATTAATATGGATCAAGTATTTAATTGTTATGATTAGAATAGTTCAATTGAATGATTTAGTGTTAAATTTAATTAGTTCGATTAGGAAGTTAAAATTAGTTAAAAGTTCTTGTTAGAATATTTGTGTTATTTTAAAGTTAGTTATAAATTAAGTTAGTTTAGTATTAAATTAATACTAAATGTATTATTGTTTTATATTTAGTTAGTGGGTATTAGATTTAGTTAGTTGTTATTTAATTAAATTTAAAATTTAATAAGATTTTATTGATATCTTTTAGAGTAGTATTAGTTAGCAATTATTTTTTTTAAGTTGTTTTAAATTTAAATTTATGTTTTTAAAGTTAGTTTATGTTTTAGTTAGTGTTCTAAATATTTAATTAAATGTAATTTTGTTAACTTTAATCAAGAATTGGTTAGTAATTGTTAAAATTAGATTCTAATTAAAGCAATTTAGGTTAAGTATAATTATGTAGTAACGTAACAAATGTCGAGATCAGATTAATAACGAGAGTTCAAAATTTAATGATGTATCCCTCCACAAGAATTATAATCTTAAGACGTAATGTAGAGAACCTATACTAAAACTATAATCAATCATTTCAACTTTGAGCGTGTTTAATTATTAATTATTATTCAAAAAAAAATTGTGTGTTTTTGCCCTCGTAGTTTGGGCCTGACATGTATCAGCCATGGTGTCTCAGACGGATCTCAAATGATAAGAGTGGAAAAGCACTACCACCCGACCGCGTGGAACCTAAGTGGTCCACTCCCACCGCACTGAGGAGATAATCTCAAGTCCCAAATAGGTTATCAAATCACATAGCACAAATACTCTCTAAGTCCAGCAATCCTAATAGTATACTAACTCAAAGGTTCCAATCACAAACTGACATCTAATCCCAGAGGCACACAAAGACATGTAAGAAACCTACTATGCAAGCAGGAAAGTGTCATCGCACGAATCATGCTAGAGTTACCCTGGTAGTCTTCCAATAGACCCCGACCCCCTAGTGATCCCTATGCGGCCACTAGTATCCTCTCATATAGACAAGGCATACTACGAAATGCAAGGTCACAACCAAGCATTCTCTCTACTCCCATCCTAGTTTGTACTAGCATTTGAGGCATGGGTGAGAACAAACAATTATCTTATAAATCCATTTAAGTCAATATTAGGTGTGAATATTTTCGCTTATTAAAACAACTTACAATGAGTTAACTTGGCAGCTACTTAGGGCCCTGGCCTCCATTGCAAGCCACTTCCTGACACTACTAGTAGATAACCTACCCTAAGCTCATGGAATCATAAATCACAAAATCACCTCAGTCCTATACAAGTGACTAGAAAAATACCAAAAGATAATACATAATAAGAACATCAAATCTCCATGAGCAACTAAAAAGCATCCATAGATAATCCTGACCACAACAATTCTCTATTGGCAACTGAAGGTATCACTGCTAATCACAACAGCCATTGGTTCTCAACTAGCAACCAAAAGTATCTCAAAGAAATAATACTGATCGAAGACTACAAAATGGTTGAGTCAAAACATGTCACAACATGACATCATCATGAAATAAATCAACACTTTAGTCCCATCATGGTGATTAGAAAGTAATCCAAGAATAACTGATTGATGACTCAAAAATGGTTAAGTCAAGTGTCTCAGATATCTATAACTCAGCTTCACTCAAGAAGATTGATGAGCAATAACAATCAGTAAATACAAACATCTCATAGAGCATACCGACACATTACCATGGTTGGGTTTATAAAGAATCAAGATCAAAAGACATCATCATGACATCACAATCATAACCCTCGAGCCTCTGGTAGACATCCTAACTGGTCAACAACTAGTCAACCCAAAAACTCAAAACAAATAGCATAGAGAAAACAAAAAATGCAAGCACATGTTTTGATTTTCTAAAATTGCATAGTTGAATTAAATGTGGGGTTCCAGTTTTCCTTTCAAATTTAGGTATCAAGTGAGGAAATGTTTATACATTTTTCTCTAACTCATATATTTGTTTTGGTAAAAGTTTTTTCCCATAACTCTTAAAATCAATTTTCTAAATGTTCTAAGGATATTTACATAATCACTATGTTGAGAAAGATCCCTCCTTCCATATTTTGAAACAATTTTCTAAAATATATTTAGAAGATAATTATTTACTTATTTAATCGATTGAACTAGCCCCCCCCCCCCTCTTGCCTTAAAACTATTCGCTTTATTTTACTAAAATCAATGTTGCTAACTGAATAAAATTTCCTTAGTATTTAATTCAATTCCTCTGGAAACAATAAAAGAATGAGTGACCATCTATTATTTAAATTATTAAAATAATGTTGTATGACTTTTCAAGAAATTTATCTTGACTCTTATTAAATCAGTACTATAATAATTTCAAAACTAGAATTAAACAACTTCCCTTATTAATTAATCTTAATTAAATAAAATTTAATTAAGTTAACTAATAAAATATATAATTCACGGTCTACAATTCTAAATCATTTAATAATAACTAAAAACAATTAATTACTATAACTAATGATCTCTTAATGAATTAAATTCCAAATTTATTAAGACTCGTTATCATTATAAATTAGTACCCTTCAATTATTAACTAATCTTAATTAAATTAGATTAAATTAGTTAATAATGTATTTAACTAACAAAAGTAAAACTTGATAAATATTATCAAAATATTGTTACTAGATATTATTAATTTAAAATAACAATATAAAACTTTATCACCAAACATTATTAATAAAAAGATAATTTTAAAACTTCATAACCATTTATATAACATTTAATAATTATAAATTATTAATATGTAATATTAATAAATATTATAATTAATAATTATATATAATATTTTATGTTAAAATTTATTAATATTAAATAATGAAAATCAAAATATTAAAAATCAATTTCATATATATCATAAAACATTTTTTATAACATATAATAAAAAAATTAAAACAAAACACATTTCTCATATATGTATCTGTTGTTGCAGTACGCAGAACCCTACGGTCGCAGGGCCTATGATGTCAGTAGGTACAGAGTACCCTTGCCATTGCAATACCTACGACAATAGGTACACTGTGACCACAATGGGCATGGGGGCGCGGGTTTCATCCCCCCCACTTTAAATTATTTTATTATTATTATTTTTAAAGCGTTCTTCTAAAATGCTTTTCCCATATGAGCATTCGAATTTTAACAATATTATTTTTGACTGCGATTTTTGACAAACATATATGTGTGTGTGCGCGTGTGTGTGTGTGTGTGTGTGTGTGTATACATATATATATATATATATATATATATATATATATATATATATATATATATATATATATATATATATATATATATATATATATATATATATATATATATATATATATATATATATGTATACATATATATATATATATACATATACATATACATATACATATACATATACATATATACATATATGTATATGTGTGTGTGTGTGTATATATATATATATACATATACATATACATATACATAAATACATATATGTATATGTGTGTGTGTATATATATATACATATATATATATACATACACACACACACACACACACACACACACACACACACACACACACACACACACATATATATATATACATATACATATGTGTGTGTGTGTTTCTAGATAAAAATATTACAGCATTTAAAATTTGTGTGTGTGTGTGTGTGTGTTTTTGTAAAAGAGAATGTATACATTTTATTTTTTTGAAGAGAAATAGCTTTTCAATTCAATGAATTGAGAATTTCTCCTAAATAGTAATTGTTCTCTAAATTTACCTATTAATTCTTTTAAATAGGTTTGTTCATACGCATCTGAAAACCCTAGCTCCATAGTTTCCTCAGATCTATGCATATGAAAATTTCTTATATAGAATTTAACTACTTATGACAAAATGTATATAACCAAGATATGAAAACCCTCAAAAAGCATTCAGAAGACACAAAGAAGATAGGAAGTGTAAGAAGCGAAAATAACATAAGCCAAAATCACAAGTGTCTACCTGGACACTAATGCTAATTCACTTCTCCTCAGGATCCGTAGAGCAAGCTCCTTCCTTCTCCAACATTTTCGGGTCCTCCAAACACTCTCCCTAAGCTTCTAGAAGTGCCTGAATATAAAGAACTCTTAGGAAGCACCTAGAATGTCTCTAGAAACAACCAGAAGGTGTTGACAACTAAGCATGAGTCTTTTCCAACCTTCTAGATTAGTCACAAGGTTGTAGACACCATGTGCTTAATTTGTGTGCCAATTCATGTGTTGTTGACATATGTGCATTGAAGAGGTGCGTTTACTCCTAGGCAAGCTTATAACTTTTATTTTAATTCTTTTATCTTTTCTATTATTATTATTTATTTATTATTTTATTATTATTATTATTATTATTTTTAATTTTTTTTATTTAATTCTTTTCTCAATTAATTCCCATTTAATTAATTAAAATCAAAATACCAAAATATCATGACATTATATTAATTCTTCCAAAATAATTTAATTATTAATTAAATCTTTTAATTTAAGACTTAGTTAATAGAAAATTCACCATAAACCTCCAAGATAAAATATGAAAACTCATTATAGAACAATCCATACAAAATTAGTCTAAAGGGTTAAAAATCATGAATTATGTCATCTGACACATTCAGAAGGTAAAATATCTCATATACTTGTCCTACCTTTTTAGGAAAAATGGTTTAAGGGTTTAGGATTTGGACTTGAGAATTTATCTCCCCTCTCTTACCATTGAGATAGTGCGATAGGGTACACTCATCCTAAAAATTCAGGGAAGTTGATACTCGGTACCTACAACCTACATAAAATCTATGCATGTACATACTATATATATAAGCTAAATAGGCAATGGCAGGAAGTGGTGCATCGTGTAGATCTCGACTAGTAGGTGACTATGACTCCCTTCCTTAACCACATCAGAAATTCCATACATAAAGAGAACAACACGCACACCATACACATGCAAGTATGGGGTTAGTATCCATAAGAAAAAACATGTAATAATAAACCATCTAACAAATCATCATCAATAATTAGAAATAACATAATAATCATCATGCATACATGAAATTCAGTGTCTAAGTAATCTCATCACATATAATAAATTGAATTTGAAACAATATTTGATAATCTCAAAATAATGTTACTAATAATCATCAACATAAAACTAGCCCTAAAAGATTTTGATAATGATAACAAAAATGTGACCTAGGGGCAGGCACTACAAAATACTAGAAGGAAGTAATCAATACTATAGTACATACCTTGAATAGAGTATACTTGAAGAATGACTCAAATCAAACTCCTTATGAACTATGGTATGGCTACAAACCTAATGTAAGTTACTTGAATGTATTTGATAGAAAATGCCAGGTCTTGAAGGAATCTAGGAAAAGTAAATTTGATGTCAAAGGTGAAGGCATATTCCTAGGATACTCCTATAGAAGTAAAGCATATCAATGTCTGAAATTGTCAAGTCATAAGATGATAGAAAGTGCACATGTAAGAATTGATGAGTTTATAGAAAAGAGTGAAGAAGAAACCAACAAAGAACCTGAGGATTATATAAGGTTTATTTATTATGCACCTGATACATTTCCAAATCTATTTGGAAGTCAAGAGGTCTCACCTCCCGAGTCCCCAAAATCTCCAAAGGCTACCAAGTTGCAACTAGTGCAACCTAACTCATAGTCTAGAGGACTCAAGTCATAGTTAGAAGCTACCAAGTTGTTCCCAGAGAAAACCAAGTCTGATGGACTTGAGTCACAAATAGTGGGACCTACTCTTGATATAGAATATCATGAAGAGGTTAGTGGAACAAATTCCAAATCCAAAGTACCTATGTTAGCAAGATATGTTAGAAAGCATCATGCACCTGATCAGATCATTGGAGAGAAGTTAGATGGAACAATGATAAGAGACAAATTAAAAGGTACATGTTTTCTTGCTAAATTTGAACCTAGATCAGTGAAAGATACTTTGGATAATGAAAGTTGGATTTAGAATTTATCAAATGCATGTAAAATATACATTCCCAAATGAAATTCTTGAAGAGGAAGTTTACATAAAACAACCTAAAAGTTTTGTCGATCCTAGCAAAAGGGATATGGTCTATAAATTACACAAGGCATTTCATAGTCTTAAGAAAGCTCCTAGAGCTTTGTATGAAAGAGTTCATAATTACTTGAAAATGATTGGTTTTCAAAAAACAAATAACAAAAATAGTCTATATATCAAACAAGGACCAGATGAGAAGATTGTATTGGTAGAAATCTTTGTGGATGACACTTTATTTATAGGAAATGATGACTTATACAAGACATTTTTAGAAGAAATGAGTAAAGAATTTGAGATGTCCATGTTTGGAGAGATAAAAATATTTTTTGGATTATAGATCTAGCAAAAGAAAGATGGTATCTACATTACTTAATCCAAATATATCAAGGAGATAGTAAAGAAGTTTGGAATGGAAGATTCAAGACTAGTTGGAACACCTATGTCTACTAGAAATAAGCTTTCCAAAAATGATTATTCCAAGGAGGTAGATCAAACTACATATAGATCAATGATTGGAAAATTACAATATATTGTGCACACAAGGCCTGGTATTACATTAACAGTTAGTATGGTGGCAAGATTCTCAGCAAATCCCAAAGAAAATCACATGATGACAATCTAGAGAATCATGAGCCATCTAAAAGGTACTAAAGAATATGGATTATGGTACAAAAAAGGAGGCAGTTTGGATTTGAAAGAATTCACAAATGCTAATTGGGTAGGAAGTGGTGATGACAGAAAGAGCACCAATGGTGGAGCATTCTTTCTTGGTAAAAGACTAGTGTCTTGGACAAGCAAGAAGTATAATTGTATTCCTCTATCCACAACATAGGCAAAATGTGTGACAATAGTAGTTAATTGTTCAAATATTGTTTGGTTCAAACAATTTTTGGTAGGTATCAAATCAAGGATCTAGTGGTTATATTTTGTGATAACACTAGTACAATTAATATATCAAAAAATACTTTGATGCACACCAAAACCAAGTACATTTCTATAAAATATTATTTGTTGAAAGAATTGGTAAAAGATAAAGAGGTCAGATTGAAATATGTGAATACTAAAGAAAAAATTGCAAACATATTCACTAAGCCATTACCTAAGGATGCATTTTTGTATATAAGAGGTAAGTTAGGGGTCATTCCCCTTTTTGAAGCTCACTAAATAAATTTTAGTGATGTATTTACCAAAGCATATTAAAGATCAGTCAGTTGATGCAATGTTGGAAAGGGCACAATGCATATGAATAAGTACATGAGGTACATTGATATTCACTAAATATTGTCTTTGGCATAAGATGGAAAGAGGGAGAAGTTTTCTATCATATCTCACAAAAAAATTCTAAAGAGGGAGAGTGCACATTTCACATAAATATATTATTTATAGAGATGTCAAAAAGGGAGAACTTGGTCTGATATCAAAGAAGGGAATTTTGTTATCAGAAGAAGATGTTGAAGATAGAGTTTTGTTGATAGAGGGAGAAACTAAAGGGAAAGGGAGTTCATGCTAATAAAGGGAGTTCTCATGGATGAGAATCAAAATGAAACTAAGGATATGTTCCTTACTTTATTCTTTCTCTAAAAATTTCATTGTATTATGACATGTTGTGTTGCCATCAACGCCAAAGAGGGAGATTTTTTTAAATAATTGATTAATTGTGCATCTTCTTTGATGTTACACCAAATTTCATATCATTTATAGTTAGTGTATGTTGAGCTCACTTAGGCATTGAAGATAGATTTTTGTGTCTGTTGAGTATTCCATAGTTTTCCAAGTTTAGAAGATACTGTCTACGAAGTTCACTCAGGTGACAAAGAGAAGTTCAAAGAAGTTGACTATTAACCAAACTCACTCGGTTAATGAAGGAAATGTTCAATGGAACTAGTGTTAACTGAGCTCACTTAGTTTTCAAAGGAACTTTGTGAATATGTATTGTTAACTGAATTCACTTGATTAACACAAGAAAATCATTTCTAAGTTAGTATCTATTGAGCAGGGTCAGCTAACGAAGGATTTTCTTGTTTTGACATATTGAGTTCAATTGATGTGTGTTGTTTCTAGCCTACTGTGGACATGAATATTAAGTATTCTAAGTTGAATTCAAGCTAACTTGATAATATGCAAGATATAAATATAAGGTCAAGTTGAGAATTGAATGTTTGGAACAATAACAAAATATTTGAAGATTCTTAGAGGAAGAAAATTAGAAGGATAAGAAGACTATCCTTGTTGAGCTGCAAAGATACATTCAATTGGGAAGGATCAAGTATAAAAGCAAAAATTGAGATCTATAATCAACAATTTAGTTGCATCAAAAATTGGTCATCTCATTGTTACTCCCTGACCATTGTAGAAGTGATCAAAATCTCTTAACAAAGTTGGCTTAGCAGCTATTTGTAAATCCTCTAACATGGTGGCATTTCTAGATTGAATTATCTAAAGACCTATAATAAGGCCACTGATAATAGGGTGGTCAAATCCTCTAATAGGATCACTTCTAATAGTGTGTTTTTTAACCTTTAACAGAGATGGCTCCTAATAGGGATCAATTTAGAAGAGTGAAAATCAGTAACTAGTCACAATTGGTAATTTTTCCCAAATCGGGTTTCTACATTAAATCTTTGTGTCAATTTTGTTCATTCTATTTATTTTATGTGTATGAAACTAAGTTAAGTAAGATTAATTATAGATAATATCTTAATATTTTCATGTTAAGCAGTTTCTGAGTTATTATAGTGCTTGCCGAGTTACATCATTTGCTAGGGTAAATCGAGTGCATGTGTGTTTGTCGAGTTACAACAAAATACAGTTTAATCAAAGTTTTGATTTTTATGGACATCTAAGGGATATGGGATTTATTTTAATGGTAATTGATTCACCCCTCCCCTCTCAATTACTCCTCTTATATTTCCAACAATGTCTAGATAAAACCATTGACTAGAATAAGTGAATGAACCAATGAGAAGGAATAATAAATAATAAGACAATGGACCACAAAGAAGGAATATGATAATCCATTATGCGTCAATAAAAAGGGACAGTAGGAATAGATATATTTTTAGTGAAATATATAAATGAACATAGAAATAGAGGCAATATATAAAAGAAAGGAAGAGTTTAGAGCATGTGTTGTGAGTGGAAGGCCATAAGGAGGTTTGATGGTAGAGATTAGAGGGTTCAATCAACTTTCATTGTATATGAAGAAGGTAAAATTTAAAATGAATTATAATATATCCATTAGAATAGTTAGATACTTATCCAAATCATCATTTACATAGAATACATCTCAAAACAAGCTATGAATAGACACAATGATATCTTCATAAATGATAAGACAGAGTTATGGTTATAGTAAAACTAATAAATACTATCATAATCCAATATAAAGATTCATCATTCAACATATTGGCTACAGGAAATAATAAACACAAAAAGTATAATCCAATATATGATATGACAAATAAATTGATTCACCATCAAACATTCTAGTCTAATTACCATATGTTGGAAATATAAATGGGAAAGTAAGTTCTAAGAAGGGGGGCAGGGGGTGAATCAGCACTTAAAAATTCTACGTTAAAACATTTTACCATTCATCCATTTCATAACTTAGCATATAAACTAAAATATGTAACATGCATCACATCCACATCATAATGTAAATCAACACATAATATAAAATATTTTGGTTACCCAGAAATCCTCCAAGGATAAGGTAAAATTGGGGTGGAGATGACACCAACAAATCTTCACTAGTATAGTAATAAAGTGTGGCCAATTATGGCTACAAAGTTTTTATCATAATTTATGATCTACCTTGTGAGAGGTCTTCCCTATTAAAGGCTTACAAAGACTATTTGGTCTCACCTTGACTAAAGGATTTAAACTCATAATTAAGTAAGAACTTTGTTAGGTTATTTACAAAAGTCTATTAGGACTATTTTGTTAAGAGATTTACCTTGTATAACCTATAAAAATGATTTAGTACATGATCCTTCAGTTAGAACCTTCTACTAGATGTTAGACCTCCTCTTTCTTGATTGTATCTTGATCCTTCTAATTGAATGTATCTTTTCTAACCTTTCATTGCTTATCTTCACAACTAGTTTTGTTCTCAACAATTGGTTCTGCAATGAGTAACATTCACTTAAGCATCTTTTTATCATGAATGTCTTCCTTTGCATTCCTTTTGTGCATACATGACTCCCCCTTAGGGTCTGCCTCTTTAAATAGGCATAATGGAGATGATCTTAGGTAATAATCAATAGATTTGGTTGATTTCTATTGTTGCTTAATGCTTTCCTTTTTTTACTTGGTTGCATGGGTCACATAGGGATGTGTGATATGAATCCATCCTTATCTCTTGATATCATAAATTCAAGATTATGTTGGTGAAAAATGGTTTACATATAAATTTTTCAATTACAAATGTCTATGTCATTGACTAGTTACTTGGCATCAATAGGCTTATGATACTTGACCTTAACTGTGCTCTTGTTTATTTTCTTGGCTCCTAAATCACTCAACACTAACTATTTTCTTGACATTAACTATTTTCTTGACACTAGAGTGACTCAGCACATATTGACTCCTCGACATCTACTAGTGTTCGACACTAA
Source organism: Cupressus sempervirens (assembly GCA_028749045.1). Classification (NCBI taxonomy): domain Eukaryota; kingdom Viridiplantae; phylum Streptophyta; class Pinopsida; order Cupressales; family Cupressaceae; genus Cupressus; species Cupressus sempervirens. The sequence continues at coordinate 235,511,728 of CM053790.1, read as the reverse complement.
ATAGCATATCACTAGACATGTATTGTCTAGATACTCATGCTCAGGATGCTCTGATCACTTAGCTTGCACTAATCACTTGGCTCACTCTATTCACTCTACATGCACTATGCACTTGGCCTAAGTAATGGCTCAGTCACAGTGACCACCAACCAACTATACTAGATGATGACTAAGTGTTATGTCACTACTTTGTCAAAACCATAATGATTTAACAATTTCCCCCTTTTACATGAGTGGAGAAAACACTTTGTCATGCCATATATAATCTTACTTCATGCATAAGTCAGACAATGTATAATCTTTTCTCAGTCTCTATAAAAAAAAATTAAATCTCCAAAATTTGCAAGAATTTTGTCATACCTTATTACTCCCCTTAGTAAATACTTCATTTTGTTCTATAACTCTTTTTCTGTAGATATCTTCCTTGACAAATTTTCAAAATTTTCAAAATCTTCAAAATTCCTCTTTTTTGACACTTATATCACTTAGGGTTGTACACTTAAAGTATATTTATCCAAAAATGGCTTGTATACTTGCATGATGATTCCTAATGTAGAATCCCAATTATCTTTGGTGGCATCTTAAGATTGAATCTGAATTTCTAAATTTGTTGGCATGTAAACTAGACCTTCTTGTTTAGAAACATGGGAATCTTTATTCATCAATATCTTTGGAAAGGCTAGTTCTTTCTACAAAACTTTCATGTGTGGGGACAACATGGACTAAATGTTGATCAAAGTTGATCTTATGTTTTCACCTTTTGCTTGCAACTTGGCAAGCCTACTCTATGTTAGCAATAATCTCTAAAAATGTAATTGGGTGTGCCAAGAGATGTCTTAAATGAAGATATAGTAGACTTAAGATCTCCTTGCAACCTATCAATTTTTTATTGAGTATCTTAAGTAAAGATATCAACATTGCATAATTAACTATACAAAGAATATATGTTATCCAAAAATTTCTTCACACTATCTATCTTAGTTGGCAAATTAACTTGTCATGGTTCAATAGCACTGGATATCTTATCCATGACCTTAGTGTGGAATTTCTTCTCAAACCATTCCAATAACTTTACATTGGTCTGTATATCCTCATCTTTTATTCTATCAAATATGTGTACAAGTTTTTCTATGATAGGCTTATTGGACAATGAATCTAAAATATCAAAAGCATCAATAAAAATGTCTTTAATCTCATGCAAAACCTATTTTTTCTTGTGCTCTCTCTTGAGGTTCTCTTGCCTTGATTTTCTTTGTAGGGCCTCCTAGAGTATCCCCATCTCTTTTAATGTGATTTTTTTTTGATTGAATTATGGTAAAACAATCACTTTATCTAAACTAATATCCTTGACTGATGTAATTTCAACACTCTTTTGTGGGATAGTACTTGGCACTAATATCTACAATGGTGTAACTCGAGTACTCAGTACTTGAAGATTCTAGTTGTTTAGAGGTGGTGTAGTCACTAGAAAGGTAGCAAGTGTCTTTGTTTCTACTTACCCCTTAGTCTCAATAGTCATATTATCCTCTTCTTCTTTCTCATCCTCCTTATGATCTTCAATATGTTTTAGTGAGGTGGGTATATGACTAGCTTCCTTACCCTTATGCTCTTCACTTCCCTCTTTATCAATTATTACAATTGTTGGTATGCCTGAGCTTTGTAGATTAGGTAGGGATATAGCTGGCGTATCTTCCTATTTCTCTTTCATCTCAATGATAGATGTTTCTATTGCAAATGGTACATTAGTAAGCTCATCTTTCCTCTCCAAAACCTTATCCTATGACTGATCATGTGATTCTTTCTACTTTACTTTTGTAACAAGTGGTGGCACAATAGATTTATCTTGTTGTTACTTCTTTGTGGATGCAATCTTAGCATTTTGAGATTCATCAATCCTAACCAATATAGGATTTGTGCATGGAATAGTTGTATTGGTGGATTCTTGTTGCAATTTCTTAATATAATCATACTGAGTGGATTTACATTCTATGTGTTGTTATCAATGATGTCCTCAATAGTGACAGAGTCTTGATGACTCTCTTTCTCTTCATGTAGAAGACTAGTGTCCAACACATTAACATCTGTAGCCTCTTATGTGTCATCTATTTATGTATCTTCCTTCTCTTCTACTATATTTTCTTTCTCTTTAACTATCTTTGTGGACAACCTATAGATTGTTTTCCAAAGTAATGTACTTTGGGTTACCACCTCTTTAACTTGTTTCCTCAAAATATGAAAAGTTCTATATTTAGGAGAAAATCACCTTTTGTACTTCTCTACAACCTTCTTAATCATTTGGTTATCTAGAGCAGGCATAACTTGAGCTAAAGTAGCCTCTCTAATTTGTTTTTCAATTTGCATGTTGTATTTCCAATTTTTCTTAGCTCTCTCATATAAAATTTTAGGTAATGAGTAAGAAATCTCTAAAGGAGTAGTCTTAAAAGTAGTTATCATATCCATAAATAGCTTCTTCAATGTAATTATTATCTCCTTTATCTAACTTATCAAAATCAATATGTAGAAATCTAGATAAATTTTTATTATTCTTTACATTCTCACATAGGATATTTATATCAAATAGGGATTGTGGCTTACTACTTTGAATTGACTTATTTCATCAAATTCAGTCCTCTCTTCATTTGATTTATCTTAGGGTTTATATAGTTTCATTATTTTCTTTGTAGGTTGGCTTGGCTTTGCAATATCATCCTTTCATTTTCTTTTAGCTGATTGTGTTTATTTTTCTTATGCAGTGACAACCTTGGTGCTTGACCTTGTCAAAGGTACTACTAGCTTATGTTCTTTCCTCATTTCTATATTCTTTGGCTTCTACACTTTCTTCTATTGTACCTTCCTATTCTTTCTGGTTTCCTTAAATTCTTCCTCAACTTCCTCTTCATCATTTGAACCTTCATCCTCACTTAGTGCTTGAGTCAAATGTAAAGTTCCTTGACCTTCATCTTCTTCTTCTTCATTACCAAATTGTTTTTTCAAATTTTTCATCAATTTATTCTTCTTCCTATCAATGGTGGTAGTTTACATGTTGATAGTGATTCCTTCCTTAGCCTCTTCATAGTTTCCAAATGCCTTAGCATTCTTTTCAATGTCATCTACTAATAATGCAGTGATAGATGCATATGCTTCATCAACATTCACCTCACAAGATAAGTAATTTAGCCATTTGACCCGTGGAATAACTGCTCAAACATATGTGTAGTTGGCATCTACTAGGAGAAAAACATCATCATAATTTTTCTTCACTAGATACATAGGAATCCTTGATCCTTGCTTCATATAATTCTCAAAATCTTCAAAGTAGCTATTCATAACTGAATCAAAATTCTCTCCTAGTTGACTAATGAATTCCCCTATCTACTATGTAACTGACTGACTAGTCTTCCATACTACTTTTCCAAATGTAGGAAATGTGTTTTGTACATAGAAGACCATACAAACAACAAGTGAACTAAAATTACATGAAGAGTTCTTTTCTTTCCTAATATTTTCTAGGTTTTCTAATAGTTGTTGAAGTTGTAGCTCAGCTAGGTCATAGTTGTGATGTCTCCTAACAATTTTATAACCTAGGTCAACTGCATTGCATGGCACATTGTTGAGTTGGATAGACTAGTAGAACTTATGTGCTATCACATAGACTAAAAATGCATTAATAGAGTATGTTATTATATCAATTGATATTCCCCTCTTTTTTCATACTGCTCCTATAGTCTTCTCAATTACTTCCTTGGCATCATTCCTTATGGTCTTGGTTCTATCTAGGGTAGGATACCCTATTACCCTATGAATGATTATCTTTGAGATCTTGATAGGAAAATCTTCCAACCATAGTTGGTTATCATGAATTTGGCTCAACACAATTTTTATCTACTCTATCTTGAAATTCTATGGAAAATCTAGGGCACATGTTAACCCTTTTCATTTTATGATTTTATTCTCTTCCTTCAAAATTTTGTTCTCACAAAACTTCTCATATGTCTCTTTGATCTCTAGGCCTCCAACCTCTCCTACCTTATACATATAGCAACACCTTACATAATGAATCATTAGAACTTTGGTTGGGATCATTGATAAAGCACCTAACAAGTCTCCCTTGTATGCAATTTCAGATATACCACAAAATTTAGGAGCTTCCCATACATCATAGTTGATCAATTGAACATTCATAACTTCTTTACCTTCCTTCCTCTCTACTGCTAAAGAGTTCACTACCATTTTCACTTGATAGGGTCTATAGAACATGAAACAATATAACTCAATACTAGTGAAATACCTTTTGATTTAATGAAAGTTGTCGAGTAGCAATTGAATTTTTTTTCAATTGTTGGAATCCTCTTCACAATTCATCTTGGTCCTCTTTGATTGTCTAGAAAATCCAAATGACTCAAAATTTGACTATATAATCTTAAAGTCCTTGCATTTAATGGTTAGTGCTTACATAATCGTAAGCTTAGTTGTCATAAGATTTTCAATGTGCTCAGTCAGCATACCTATCTTGGTAACCACTCTGATTGCTCCATTACTCGGTAGTAACTATAGTTATTTCAATACTTGGCAATAATGCAGAAATTATCAGAATGATAGATTGCCTCTTTCTTATAATCACTTATTTGCACTTAATTCATGTTGATAAATCTTTTCATTCCTCAAATGCTTGGAGCTGATGCAAAATATAACATTTCATATATTAGATCCACACATACCTTTGATTTCCTAGTTGGGGTGATGTGATAACCTGATCCATTGGATAAAATGACCTCAATGTTAGGAATAAGGTGTCTCAACCTTGGCTAATTCATATTCTTATTATTTTTTTTGTAAAATGTATTTCTTGCAAATAATGTTGATGTGTCAGCATCTTGAATTGTGTATAAGGAGATCATAGCTAAAACAGTTATGACGGATTCCTATGACACGTAAGAGCTAAGTTAGGAAGATTCAATGACAGGTGAAGACATGTGGCAACTCATAAATTTTAGTAATGTACACTCTACCCAAATAGTGGGGTTAGAGGCATCGCCCCGAAATTTTTTTTAGGGTTCCTATTGTCTCAGAGAATGGTAAAACCCTAATATGGTTACCTTTGGGAGTAACCCTAAAAGTGAAATGCATGTTATAAGCATTTTTAGGGTTGTAAAGAGGAGTAAGCGAAATAGTGTATTTTTGGTACTGTGAGTTGCTATTGGAGTCTTCTATTGTCGCTATTGAACTTGCATTGCAAGTGTATTGTAACATTGTGTTGAAGATAATACATTGTGCCAGTTCTAGAGGGGTGGGGTTATTTCACCGAAAGGTTTTTCCCCACTGGAAAATCTTTGTGTTATGTTTTTCTTTCTCTATCTATTTTCTTTATGTTTGCTTGGCTGAAATATTGTTGTTTACATGATATTTAATCTGTAAGTGTAAAAGATTTTAATATGATTTGCACCATACTTCTCTTAAGAGATTAGTGTAGCAAGTTGTTTCCACACTCGAGTTTCCTTACACTCAATATGGCTTGATGTGTTGCAATCTTCCTTCTTTCTCCATGTCTTGTTCATCTCCATCTTTTTCTTTTAAGCATCTACATTTCCTTTACCTTTTTAGAATTCATTGCTCGATGTAGGTGACTAAGTTGGAAAATTTTTTCTTACATGATTGACCTTAAGACAATTGAAGCATACAATCTCTCCATTTAACCACTTTTTGTAATTATCTCTAAAGTGATTCCTTATGCAATTTACAACAACATGACCATATTCTCAATAATAGTGACAATTGTACCTTGTGTTATAATCCCAATTGTAAGAATTTCCATGACAATGTACCTATTTTGCTTGTTTGATGTCCACTTAGATTTAGATATATATTCACATGCTTTGTGACCATACTTTTGACAAATGTAACAATATCCTTCAAATTTTTGAGTGTTGATGATCTTTGTTCTACATTTATGTGCTTGATGTTGTTTCTTCTTGTAGTTATAGTAGTGTCCTCTATTTTTCTATTTAGGAGTTTGATTGCTAGTGTTACTCCTGCATACATTTTTTGTATGACCTAGTTTTCCACAATCACTAGTACATTTGGGTTCAATTTTTGACCTTTATTGGTCAAATTTTCGATGCAATTTTCAACCAAATTTTGACCAAAATCAACCAACCCATTGGTCAATATTTTTTTGGTCAAAATTTTGACCAACTCACTAGTTGGTCAAAATTTTGACCAATCTATTGGTCGAAAACCCACCAAAGCCATTGTCTAAGGTCATATATGAATTGGCCAAAATTTTGACCAATGAAGGTCAAAAGTTCGACCAACAAAGGTAGAAAAAAATTTACGCATTGGTGGAAATTTCAACTAACAAAGGTAGAAAAAAAATTTAGGCATTGGTGGAAATTTTGACCAACAAAGGTAGAAAAAATTTAGGCATTGGTGGAAATTTTGACCAATGAAGGTGGAAATTTTGACCAATAAAGGTAGAAAAAAATTTAGGTGTTGGTGGAAATTTCCACCAATGAAGGTGGAAATTTTGACCAAAAAAGGTAGAAAAAAATTTAGGTGTTGGTGGAAATTTCCACCAACAAAGCTAGAAAAAAATTTAAGCATTGGTGGAAATTTCCACCAACAAAGGTCAAAAAAACCTAGGCGTTGGTGGAAATTTTGACCAATGAAGGTGGAAATTTCCACCAACAGGAAGGTGTAAATTTTTTTCAAGCATTCTATAAAATAGTTCACATGTCTTGCTTATGATACGACATTTTACATGCATCCTACACTCTCTCATCTGGCTGATGATGGATTACGCAGAGTGATCTGAAACCATGATTCTAAAAAACACACACAATCAAATCCAAAATGAACTTGCACTACAAATGGATTATCGAAATCTGATATTTTTAATTTTGCATGCATGTCTACCAGGACAAATATATGTTTAAGTTGTGATTGTCTTGGTAGACATGCATGCAATTTTACCAATATCATATTTCCACAATCCATTTGTAGTGCAAGTTCATTTTGGATTTGGTTGTGTGTTTTTTAGCATCGTGGTTTTAGATCACTCTACGTAATCCATCATTAGTTGAATGAGAGAGAGTGCAGGATGCATGCAAAATGTCATATCATACGCAAGACATGTGAACTATTTTATAGAATGCCTAAAAAAATCGACAATAACTAATATGAAGAATATATAATTAGTTATATGATTGAGAAAAATCATGTACCACTGAGTTGGTCAAAATTTCAAGCAAAAAAAATTTCACCAATGGGTTGGTTGAATTTGGTCAAAATTTGGTGGAAAATTGGGTCAAACATTTGACCAATAAATGTCAAAAATTGAACCCAAATGTACTAGTGCAAGTATGCTTGCCAAGTTGACTCTTTGAGTTTGATCATCAAGTCACCCCACCAAAGTGCCTCATCAAGGTCAGTCTTTAGGTCTGCTCATCGAGCTTGCTCACCAAGTCAGCTCGCCATGTCAACTCACCAAGCTGACAATTGAAGTACGCTCACCAAGTCAACTATTCAAGTGTGCTTGCCAAGTTGACTCAAAGTTCGTTCATCAAGTCACCCCACTAAAGCACCTTATCAAGGTCAATACTTAAATCTTCTCACCAAGTTATCTCACCAAGTCACCTCACCCACATGTCCCAACAAGTTCCCAAGTCCACTCACCAAGTCGACAATTCAAGTGCACTCACCAAGTCAACTCTTTAAGTTTGCTCACCAAGCCCATCCCCTAGGTCAACTCTCTAGGTGAGCTCACCAAGTCACTCCCACCTAGTCACCTCAATGAGTTGACTCTTTCAATCATCTCACCAAGTCTATTGTTCAAGTACGCACACCAGGTCGGATCACCAAGCCAGCCTACCAAGTCATGTCACTAAGTTGACTGTTCGAGTATGCTCACAAAGTTGACTCTTTAAGTTTGCTCATCAAGTCACCCCACCAAAGTGCCTCATCAAGGTTAGTCTTTAAGTTAGCTCACCAAGTCACTGCACCAAGTCGACTCATCATCTCGCCTCACCTAGTGGACTTGCTAAGTAGGCTCACCAACTTGCCCCACCAAGTTGACTGTTCAAGTATGCTCGCCAAGTTGATTCTTTGAGTCGGGTAATCAAGCCACCCCACCAAAGTGCCTCATCAATGTCAGTCTTGAGGTTCGCTCATCGAGTTTGCTCACTAAGTCAGCTAGCCATGTCGTGTCTCTAAGTGGCCTCACTAAGTCAGCTTGCCAACTTGCCCCACCAAGTTGCCACTTTAAGCCCACTCACCATGTTTAATTTTGAAAATAACGTCTAGTTACCAAAAATTGACAAATTATGTCAATGATTAAATGGAAAACAGAGTAAGAAGGTATGGAAAATACCTTTTTTTGTCCTACTACTTTGATACTATGTAGACCAAAAAAATTAGTGATCAATGTGCTTTCATAAGTATGAACATGATTATAGTAATTTGGCAGCATACGAAGAAGTACCTGTAAAATGGTCAAGGACAATAACATTTATCAGGTTTTCTTTAGAACTGAGCCCACAATGCAGACATTGTCTCATTATTTTGTTCTAGGTTCATATTGTTAAGCATGGTCTTTCTTCATAGGAAAATATATTTACTTGCTAAAGATATTTCAAGTTCAGCAACTCTTTAATCACAGGATCCACAATAGTTGGAAGCTTTGACCTATCTGCCAGTTGTGGCTTGGCCTGCAACAACAAAAAATTCTTAGTATATGCATCTCAACATTTAAAAAATACATCAAGTAATTCAGGTTAGTTCCAATCTATAAATTAATTGGCATTTTTTTCTTCTTTAACATATTCAACAATCAAGTACAATTAATAGGAATACAAGAGCAAAACTTGGAATTCTACTAATGTCACCAATGTTAATCTTGAGTACTAGTACAAAGCTAGTAAGAAATCTACATTTGTACCAACCAAGATATTTACAAGACTAGATCACAAAAGGTTCATTTAGCACAAAACAAATTCAAAAATATTGTATATATACACTCTTTGACGCTGTCAAAGGGAACAATTATTTTAATGATGTTTTACGTAAGAATTGATAGAGGAAATGATAAGCATGATCTCTTTTTTTGGTAGAATCCACCATTAAATTCCCTTTTGATTCACTCTCATTATGTCTCCCTTTCCACCTAGGATGATTTTCTAAATGTACTCCTAATTTATCAGTATGAAAAGTCTTGTTGGAGCTGCAAGCTTCACTACCATGAACATGTTTGATTGGAGATCTCAATTCAACATCTTAATCATGCTTATGTGAGAAATTTAATGGGAGTTCATACATCACCACATCATTTGAAATGGTTTTAATAACTACCTACTCTTATCCACTCCTAATGTTAATAGTAGAAAATTCCTTTGAGCATGTATTATCTAGATTGGTATCATCTGTAATTAGCTTCAATGATCTACTTGTGAGAGAGATGTCTAAACTTGTCAACAAAAGTCACAGATTATGACAATTTGAAGTAATATCTTGTTGAGGATAAATTATTTATTCCAATAATTATTGGTGTCTCAAAACTAACAAAAGACACCCTTTGAAAATGCATCTTGCATTTTCTTGAATCCATAAGTGACCTTATATGAGGGAGAAATTATACTAGAATGTACAAGGCTTCTATATACACAATATTCTTGAACCGAGTCATCAAGCATTCACATGTTCAGCTTCATTCGGCTAAGTTCATTCTATGAGAAGAAATACACATAAGAAAATAAATTCATTCAAAAAACCTATGACAACTTATCATGACAGACAAAATGGAGATGATACCTTCTATTTGGAAAATAAGTAAATATCCCCAAGGAAATACCAAATTCAAACTCATGCTTACGTTGCATGTGTCAACATTCCCCATCGACCTTAGTCACAAGGGTAACTAACTTATCAAGAGTGTGTATCCCACAAATGAAATTGGTATAAATGTCACAACCACCAAATTTTGAGGGCATGGAAATTCATTCATCACTATCTTATGTAGTACACTTATTTTCATATGTTGGAATCATTTTGTGACTTGTACACATGATAGTCCAAGAGTTTTTAATGTCTTCTTCATCACAATTTTTCTATGATAATCTAATAGTTGCAGGTGGCAACTTCGTCCCAATTTTTCCATGATAGTTTGTTATTCATCCAAATGGAAACCCTTGTAGGGAAGACCTAATTGCAATGCAACAATTAAATTTAATGTTGAAATATAGGAGAGAGATTATTTTGGTTGAACTAGAAGATACATCATCTTCTAACAAAATGTAGAGACTTTCGGTGAAGGATCCAAAGTACATCAATTCAATTATAGTCTAGTAAATTTAGGTGCCATCTTCATCATAATTTTTTGAAGATAGTCCAGTATTTGTAGGTGTCATCTTCATCAAAAAATTTCCATGATAGTCTATTATTTTGAGGAGTCATCTCCATCACAAGTTTTCCATGGCATACTTGTAGTTAGAGGTGCATTGAAGACCTTTTATCACTACATGAGCTAGTAGTAGATGGTGATTATTCATTATCATCATCATCATCTAACATAGAATCACATGAATAGCATGTTTTATAGCCCACATGGCGTAGGTATTGAGGGTACAACTCCAAGCACTAAACACACCAGATTTTAAATTATTATCTTTATGTGTTGATGTTTAAGTTGAATGTTCTAGAGTTGAAGAGAGAAACAAACTCAATTTATTTATTTTTTGTTGGTTTTTTGAATATGAAACTATTGTCTAAAAGATACAATATAATTATGTATTATTAAAACAAAAATACAAGAAAAATATGATACCAACACAACTATATTTATAAAACAAAAAATTTGTCATTATTATTTCTTCTAAGCTTTTACAACTACAGCTTCTGCATATAATTTCCTTTCTTTTCTTTCATTACTATAAAAAAAAGTATAATAGTTGTTACAATAGACCAACATTCCAAATGATAAATCTGCATCTACACACTTTCAATAAAATGAGATAACAACTACATTACATTCTTTTTGCAACTAGACTCTTTTTAACACTTATCATCAAAACATCACTGAGAAAAAACACTTAAGCAAAGACTCTCCCATTTATATTACACAACAATGGTTGAACTTTGGCATAAAAAATAATAATGATAGTAATAGTATTCACTTCCATCTTCAATATTATCATAAAAACCTACAAAAAAAATACACATGTACCTATGGAAATATGCTTGTAGATAAATCCCTCTCCTCAACCATTGGAGATGCAAGTGTGATTGGAGGTCATGAATGGAAGAGCTTTTGAAGTCGAGCATGGTAGGAAGAATGAAAGAAAGACAATATCGAGAGTTTTGAACTACTATTCTACCCCCCCCTATATTGATGCAAATGTAGGGCCCCCTTTCATATTATTCCTAATGCTAGTAGGCGTCATTAATCAAGTGGGTGGAGAAAACCTAAAATGAAACTGGGCTCAGAGAAAACCATGCGAAAATGCTCCAAAAATGTCAAATGAAATTGGGCATGAAAGATGTAAAAGGGAAAATGTTTTTTTAACTTTGCGGATATATAAGCCTTGTGTTGGTCAAAATTTTGACCAACACGGGTCTTATATGTAAAAAATTTAAATTTTTGTTAGTCTTAGAATGGTTTTTGACACTCGAGTGCCAACAGACTTAATCACTTTCTACATTGGAGCTGAGTACACAACATATGTCGAGCCACAACATGAGCCGATTCAGGAAACCCAACAGGTGCCAAGTGATCTTCAGGTGTCGAGCAACCTTCAGGTGCCTAGTGAAGATCAGGTGTTGAGTGAAGATTAAGTGTCGAATGAATTTAGGTGTTGAGCATGATACAAGTGCTGAGTGACATTTGAGTGCCAAGTCATAGATGATGTCGAGCAATACAGAAATGCAACAAGTGCTGAGTAAGCCAGTTTTATATAAGTGTCGAGCATCAGAGATCAGTAAGTGCCGAGCAACAAAGAATGCACATATGAGTTTGTAACATTACAAATTCAGATGTAAACCATTTTTATGGCTGACATATGATGAATCTTGAAGGATTAAAAGATAAGATCGAATCTTTTTATTTTTTCCATGTAATCAACATGTAGCCAATAAGAAAAATGGAGAAGGCATGTAACCAATAAAAGAAGTGCAAGGAATGAGTGGGAAATAGAGATTCAATATGGATCGTAGATCCATACCTAACCCTAAGTCTTTGAATGTCTTTATAAGGAAGATGAAATTACATTGAACAAAATGATGGATGGATGAGGGTGTTCAAGGGAAAACTATTCTTAGAGTGAAGATTATCAGATCACAAAGGATCAAGATCAGGGAAACCAGATCATGTGCATAACCCTAAGTCTTTGAATGTCTTTATAAGGAAGATGAAATTACATTGAACAAAATGATGGATGGATGAGGGTGTTCAAGGGAAAACTATTCTTAGAGTGAAGAGTATCAGATCACAAAGGATCAAGATCAGGGAAACCAGATCAAGTGCCTATATTCAACGATCGAAGGATTGTAATCTATCAGGTTTATTATACCTAATATTCTCTAGCAATTGTATTAGGAATAAAACCCTATGGTGATAGGTTAGCTTAACAGCTATTTTGTAGAATCTTTTAAATAGGTGATTAAATCCTTTAACAGGGTAACACTTCATGTAAAGTGTTTGAAATCCTTTAACCAGGTCCCTATTGATACAGTGTAAAGCCTTTAACAAGGTAGGCCTTTAACAGGGCAGACCATCAGAAGTGGTTAAACTTTATTACCGTAGTGATTTTGTGGGTATCATCCCCACCCCAGTTTTACCTTCTTATTTCTGGAGGGTTTCTGGGTTACAAAAATCTCAAGTGTTATGTGGTGATGATTATGTTTTTTTCATAATTGTTTGATATGTTTATATGCATGCAATCTACTTTCAGTTAAAAAGTTTTAATGTTAAAAGTACAGTACTTATGATTCACCCTCCTCTCAGAAGCATTATTCCTATTTGAATATTCTAACAATTGGTATTAGAGCGACAAGGTTCTCACAAGAAGAAGTCTAACAACTTGGAGAAAAAGATCTAAAGATGGAAGTCTTCAAACTTGGGAAGATTATTGACAATCAAGTGATTGATGTGCAACTGGCTCTACACAAAGTAGAGGAAGCAAGGGAGGAATTGAGAAAATTCTTAAAGAGAAGGAAGGATATAGCCATAGCTGAAAATGATATAAACTACAAGGAGATTGATACCACAAAACTATGTACCAATTGAGGCACTAAAGAGTTTGATGCAGCAATAGCAGAACTGATGGAGAAAAACAAAGTTCAAGCAAATGAAATAAGATCTCTCAAGATGGAACATGAATCTCAGGCAATAATGTTATGTGAAATCATTGAACAAAAGAAAAGAGTGGTTGAGGAAAAATTCATGATGGAAAATGACAAAAGAAATCTTGCAAACAGACTTGAAGAAAAATGTATTGAATTATCAAGGATCTCAAACATGCAGATGGATACACTTGCCCAAATAATGAATCTTCATCATGAACTCAACATAAAAGATATTGAGATCTTCACTTTGAAGATGCATAATGAATTGAATAGAGAAAAAGAGGTAGCAGAGAATCTCAACAAATCAAGTGAAACCATCAAGTACTTTGAACAATTGATGAAATTTCCAAGATCAGTCCATGATACATCAGGACATGGATACAATAGCATTGAAATTGAAGAATCATCAAAGAGTGTTGAACAAAGAAGTGACAAAGGTAAGGATTCAAAACCTACTTGTCATTATTGTAATAAAAGGGGGCATACTGTTAATGTTTGTAGGAGTAGAAGAATCAATCAGAAAAACACACACAAAAAAAAAAGTTACTGTCACAAGTGCAACATGCAAGGACATATGGAACAAGATTGCAGATCCAAAGTTACAAGGACACAAACATTTGATGGACATTGTTATAATTGTAAGACGTATGGACACAGAGCATTTGAATGCAGATCAAAGCCTATGTGGATGTCAAATCATCAAACTAAAACAAAAGGAAATGGAAGTCAGTACCATTGGGATTACAACACAAAGCATAGCTGTCATTATTGTGAGGAATATGGACATATACCCTAGAATTGCATTAGAACACATTTTAGAGGGAATTATAGCAAGTGGCTAAGCCAAACCACATGTTTCAGTTGCCTAAAAACTAGTCACATTAGCAGAAACTATCCTACAAGGTCAAAAGCACCAAAAATTGAATCAAAAAAGGGCAAAGAAAAGATTGATGAGGAATACATTAGAAAAAACATGAAGAAGACATGGTAGAAAAATAATGAATCAAGTACATCCAATGAAAGGGTCACTCCACCTACAAGGTCAAGTGATCATTTCTCATCCAATTAATCTCAAAGATGAGTCTATGGGGTTGATACATACAAAGAAGTATCATACATCAGCCCTAAATCATGAAGAAGAAATGCAAAGTACAAATCTGCATGAAACAAGATGCCAAGATAAAATGATGCCAAGACAATCTTTGGATGCCGAGTAAAATCCTAGTTGAAGTTGAGTTCCTAACAATGACCGAGTTGATGACTGATGCCAAGTTAAGAAACTCCTATGGAAGCTGAGTAAAATAAGAATGTAGTGCAAGCTGAGTAGTGTCAAAAATCCTTCATAAGCTGAGTTTGTAGTTGAGCATTTAATGCGACAGAAATAGGGTATATTATCACGATTTCAATCATTTTTCCTCATTGCGATCAAGAAGCAGAGGAGATAAAGAGCACAAAGTGACTTCACAATAGAGAATCCAATATTCCAAGCAAATTGCAACCTCTTACAATGAGTTTTCATCGATCTTAAGGTATTTTCATTTGTGCCAAGCTACGCAGTTTTGTATTTCTGTAAAAGAAACCCTAGTTTACATAAATGGCTTTGAGTTCCAAGAAAACCCTAGAAAAAGAGTCATTTGAAGTATAGCTAGTGTCTAATGAAGTTAGGCAGCCTAATTTTTGCCCTATTCCTAAAGTGGCATACAAAAATGACCCAACCAAAGCCCTTTCTTGCATACCCCCAAATGTTGTCATGGTTCAGGATGTAAGAAGATGTTACAATTGCTAGATAGGAGCCCTAGGAGACATGGAAATTAGAGAAGCCTTTGCAAAGCTATGTGTCAATGGAGTATTAAAAGATGAATACAAAATTTTTGAAAGGAAGGGTTGACACAAGTTTTGAGTTTTCCCACCGTATTCAAGACAGAGTGCATCAGACTTGTATTAAGTAGAATTTATGATGGTAGTCTATGGTTAGAAGATGTCCCTGTCAAACTAACAAAAAGAATAAATCATAGGGTAACTGGATATCCTACCCTAGATTTTCACAAGACCTTGAGAAGTGAATCCAAGGAGGTCATTGAAAAGAATACATGTGCTTAGTGGAACAAGAGAGGAATGACTATTCATACCATTCAAGATCCTCTAATTGAATTTGTTGTTAGAGTTATTGCCCACAAATTCTACCAATTCAGTAGACTCAACAGTGTTCCGTGCATAGCAGTAGATGTAGGTTATAAAATAGTAAAAAAGGATCATACTTATGATCTTGCTAAAATACAACTACAGCAGATAAATGAAAACCTAACTGCAATAAGAAGGACAAAGGGTGCTTAATGTAAATTTGGAGCAATTTTGGTTTGTATATTCTTTTATGTTCAGAATGAATTTCCTTCTTTTGGAAAAGTGATATGGAGGAGTGATAAGACTATCATATCCCAAATAAATGAGTATATAGAACAAATGGGAGAAAATTTTGATACTCTAATGAGAAGCTATTTTGAGGATTTCAAGAAATCTACGAAGCAAAGGGTGAGAATACCAGTTTCTTTAGTAGAAAAACATATTAATGATATATGTTTCTTAGTTGATATTGACTTCACCTACATTCAAGCTACAATTCCAAGGGTGAGATGGCTAAGGCCATTTGGTTATGAAATCAATGTTGATGAAGCATCTACAGCAATAACGGCATTGTTGGCAGAAGAAATAGATAAGAGTGCCCCGCATTTTGGCACTTATGATGTGGTAAGATCAAAAATAAATATGGAATTAAAAATTGCCTCCACATTGAAAAAGAAAGATAAATTGATGAAGAAAATTAAGAAGCAATTTGGAGAAGGGGTAGAGGCTGAAGCTGAAGACAACGATGATGACAATGATGATGAAGAGGATGAACAAGAGCAAGGCCAAATGGAATTAACTCAAGGCCTAGGTGAAGACAAGGAGGAAGGTGCTAAGGAAGAAGAAACCAAGGAAGCACTAACCCAGGCTAAGCCAAAGAAAAGAAAGACAAAAGATAAGCTTCCAGCTCAGCCCAAACCAAAGAAAGCTGATATGCCATCACCCCAAAAGCCAACAACCAGAGCTGCAAAAAGGGCCTCAACTCAAAAAGCCAAACAGAAAGCAACAAAGAAGAAACCAATCAAGAAGATACAGGATGAGCCTAGGAAAAGAAGAAGATATGTAGCTCAACTTGATACTGATGAAGAAGATCAATATGAAAAGGTAAGTCATTCTTCAGTTGATATAATATGTAAAAAGATTGGAAATGGAGATTTAAGCAATATAAATGAAGTTGATCTTAATAAGCTCACTAAAGAAGAACATAACAGAATAGAGGAATCAATTTATGGAATGATGGAACAGTTCAAATACACCCCTCTTAAACTAGATGGACAATTGCTAGATGAACTATCAAAAATTGTAGAAAACAGATGGCATTTCTATTTAAGAATGGAAAAGGAGATGAGAGAATCAACCCTAGCAAGCATACTGCCTAATTTGACTAAGGAGCAAGTAGAAAAAGAAGTCAAAAGGCACAATGCCAGGTTCACACCTAAATACAGGGCATTCTTCATTCTCCAAAACAAAATGGAAGATATTGTACAGAGAACAACCAAATCATGGAAGAACTTGTACAAAAATATTGAATATTTTATTGAAGAAGAATACAAGGAAGAAGCTTCTGCTCCACCAGAAGAAAGAAGAAAAAGGAGAGAAGAGAAGATAGAAGTAGAGCAAGGAAGAGAGGAGAAGAAGGAAGAAGAAAAGAAACAAGAAGAGAAGAAGGAAGAAGAAAAGAAACAAGAATAAGAGAAGGAAGAAGAAAAGAGAGAAATGGAGGAGGAGACACAAAAGCAAGATATAACAGCAACAGCTGAGCAAGAGCAGCAATAAGATCAGAGTGTGCAAGACACACAAATGTCGCCTTCTACCCCTCCTCATGTACCTATCACACCTGCAAAAACAATAACTATACAGGATGTTCCTCACACTTATGCTCAGAACATCAATCCATTAACTGCAGAGGATCTCAAAAGAATCCTTGACCAATCTACACAACAAGAAAGATTATGTACAGATCCAATATTGGTCAATGTGGATGAATTGTAAAAACTAGTACAAAACACTGTTAGAGATAAGGTGAATCCACAAGAACCACCTTCCAACATCTCTACAGCTAGTAGTGGTCAACTTCAAATGCCAACAGTCATTTCAATAGGCATAGTTGACACCACAATATAGAAGCCAAGTGTAGCAGGAGAAAAAGCAACAGAACAAATAGGACAAATTATTACATCTGATCCTACAACTCAAACACAAGGTAGACTTCCTAAAATTACAATAATTGATCAAGGTAGACAGCAGGAGGAGAAAATAGAGGAAACCCCTAAAGAGCAAGAGGCAATACAAACATTGATAAATTTGCCTACCTCAGGAACTCCTTCACAATAGCCATTGCAAATATTAGTACCAGGATCAAGTTCTACCAAAGTTGCAAGGGTACTTCACTATGGAGACCCTGAACTAGATGAAGAGATAGTCATACCAAGCTATGACTCAAAAACAATAAACATTGATCAAATCAATGAGGTGCACAGGAAGCATTACATAGAAGGAAGAGGCAAAAGGAGTATAAAAAAAAGAAAACAATGCATGAGATTAAAGACATCTTTATGGATGCCTTCAGTATTCAGTCACCAGATGAGTCAAAGCATATTATGGAGCAATTATCAGATATTGTTGAACAGGTGACAAATGCAGACTAGAAACAAATGCAAAACTCATGGAATGGTTTGAAAGAAAATTTCAAGGAAAAGTTAATGAGAAAATATCTAGTGAAATAGCACTTTCTCAGATAGAATTGGAAAAGGTCATAGACAAAGTCAAAAAGGTACTTGAGAATATATTCTCATTATACAAAAAGTTGTGTGACTTTTTATATTTCACACAAGAGACCAGCCAAAAGATAAAGAGCTTAGAAAGAAATTTGAATATTTCTAGCATGCAGCTACCTAGAGATCCAGCTCAAAGTGAGAAGAATTTTGCTCAAACACTTCACAATCAGAAACAAATAGCTGTATTAACAACAGAAGAGGCCACCATCAAGGCCAAACTATTATAGCTCCAATCTTCTATAACCCCACATTTGGAAATCCTCCATAAAGAACAAGTCTATGCTGAAACTATTCTCAAGAAAGATCCTAATCTTTCTACTTTAGAAGGACTTATTCATCTTGTTGTAGAGACTGCCCTCCAGCATAAATCATTGGGAATTTCTTTGCATAATTGGGATGCAGCTCTTAGGATGATTATGGAGGTAAACAACACATTTTGGTGAAATATGGTCTTAACCCTTAAAACCCTCTGACATAAGTGTCAAAAAGGGTGAAGCATGATATACAACATCAAATTTTGGTTACCAAGACAACACTGATAATGGTACGATCAACTCAGGGGGAGTTATAATAATTTTGAGGTATATATATTATACATTACAAATTTTGACTGTATATACCAAGTAGATTAGTGCATGTACTCATAAGGGTAGTTAAGTGTTTTTGTCACTCATGTCAAAGTAGGAGATTGTTAGTCTTAGAATGGTTTTTGACACTTGAGTGCCAACACACTTAATCACTTTCTACATTGGAGCCGAGTACACTACATATGCCGAGCCACAACATGAGCCAAGTCAGCAAACCCAACAGGTGTCGAGTGATCTTCAGGTGCCAAGCAGCCTTCAGGTGTCGAGTGAAGATTAAGTGTTGAATGACTTTAGGTGCTGAGCATGATACAAGTGCTAAGTGACATTTGAGTGCCGAGTCATAGATGATGTCGAGCAATACAGAAATGCAACAAGTGTTGAGTAAGCCAGTTTTATATAAGTGCCGAGCATCAGAGATCAGTAAGTGTCGAGCAACACAGAATGCACATATGAGTTTGTAACATTACAAATTCAAATATAAACCACTTTTATGGCTAACATATAATGAATCTTGAAGGATTAAAAGATAAGATCGAATCTTTTTATTTTTCCCATGCAATCAACATGCAACCAATAAGAAAAATGGAGAAGGCATGTAACCAATAAAAGAAGTGCAAGGAATGAGTGGGAAACAGAGATTCAATATGGATCGTAGATCCATACCTAACCCTAAGTCTTCGAATGTCTTTATAAGGAAGACAAAATTACATTGAACAAAATGATGGATGGATGAGGGTGTTCAAGGGAAAACTATTCTCAGAGTGAAGAGTATCAAATCACAAAGGATCAAGATCAGGGAAAGAAAATCAAGTGCCTATATTCAGCAATCGAAGGATTGTAATCTATCAAGTTTATTATACCTAATATTGTCTAGCAATTGTATTAGGAAGAAAACCCTATGGTGATAGGTTAGCTTAACAGCTATTTTGTAGAATCCTGTAAATAGGTGATTAAATCCTTTAACAAGGTAACACTTTATGTAAAGTGTTTGAAATCCTTTAACCAGGTCCCTATTGATACAGTGTAAAGCCTTTAATAGGGTAGGCCTTTAACAGGGCAGACCATCAGAAGTGGTTAAACTTTATTGCTTCAGTGATTTTGTGGGTATCATCCCCACCCCAGTTTTACCTTCTTATTTCTGGAGGGTTTCTGGGTTACAAAAATCTCAAGTGTTATGTGGTGATGATTATGTGTTTTTCATAATTGTTTGATATGTTTATATGCATGCAATCTACTTTCAGTTAAAAAATTTTAATGCTAAAAGTACAGTACTTCTAATTCACCCCCCTCTCAGAAGCATTATTCCTCTTTGAATATTCCAACAATTTTTGCCTTTACATTTCAACCACCCTAAATTTATTTAGTTGATGGTCAAAATTTTTGGTCAAAAAATTATGTTAAATGTAGTAGTGAATAATGAAAAATGGATTTTTAGGTATTTCCCTTATTATTCCTTTTCTCACCACTTTTAGATGATTCTCCTTCTTTAGTAGTAGAATATCCCAATCTAGTAGTATCATCATTTTTTCTTGGTGTGTTCATTAGCTTCTCAAAGTACTTTATGGCTTCACTAGGTTTATTAAACCTTTCAATGAATTCCTTTCCTACTTTCAATGCATTATGCAATAGGTAATTCTATGATTTCATAGTTGTGATCTCAATGTCTTTCATATTCAGTTAATGATTAACAATCATCAATTGATTCATTGTGTCTAGTTACATGTTTTCCAGTTTTTGCACATCTGATGTCTTGTCCTCAAGTCTTTTTTCCAGTATTCTTTTATCTTCTTCAATCATAATTTTTTCTTCTTCAACTTTCTTTTTTAGTTTAGTTTTCTCACACAACATAATTGATTGAGTTTCTTGTTCCCTTTTTAGATTCCCAAGTTCTTCATTTAGGGTATTAGGGTAAAAGCACAAATTTGTGTCACTGTTTGTGATACAAAAACCTATTTTGGTCAAATCTCAATTCTCTATCAAAACTCAATTTTTTTCAAAAACTAAAAATACCCTTTTATAGATCTCAAATTCAATATCATCATTATATAAATTTTTGAGTGTTTTGATTAGTTATAATATGTTATAATCTCAAAATATTATAAGTTGATATTTCAACATTTCAAAAGATGCTCCCTCAAAAAAGGAAAAAAAAATAGTAAATCATATCAAAAAAATAAAAAATTATATTTATCACTAGAGGAGAGAATTCTCTTCACGAATATATAATTTTTTTCAAGAAGGTATAGATTTGATAGGGAAGTTTTGATGGGAGGAAAAAATTGTTAGATTCTGACAAGGTCAAACTTGAGTACTTGTAACAAAGAAAATATACATAAAAATAATTATTTCTTTTTTTGTTCACTAGCTATACATGTCATCTATAAACTATTTTCAAATCAGAACAAAAAAAGATGATTTGCACATACTTGTTTGACGGGAACTACATCCTATATTTTTTATAGTTAAAAAAGGGACTTCAAAATAAAATAAAATGAATAAATTCTTAGTCAAAAAAATTTAAAAAATTATAGGCATAAAATTTATACATTTCTACACATTTCATCAGTTTACATCATCTTCATATTTTAAACACAAATACCATTTTTTTTGTCATTAATGTTGAACTGTCACATTCTGATATCACGTTTCTTTATAAAAGGTGACACAGGTTTGTGCTTTTACCCATTATTCTTTTCTATCAGATCTGCAATTGTTGCATCAAATTTTTTGGAGTCCTTGTCTCCAAACAATCTAGTAGTGTCCTCTTCTTGATATTGAGTGTCATTTTTCTCAATGGCCAGATCATTTCTTCTCTTTAATGCTTATTGCAGTTTATCTCTTGCTTCCTTTAACTGATGTAGGGAAAGTTGTATTTCAATCTTTTGGTTCTCAATAGTCTTTCCCAATTTGTAGATTTCCATCTTCAAGATCTTTCCTCTGAAGCTATCAAACTTTATTTTCTAGAGAATAAGGCTCTAATACCAATTATTGGAAATATAAATGGGAAAGTATGTTCTAAGGGGGGGTGTGAATCAACACTTAAAACTTCTACCTTAAAACATTTCATCATTCACCCATATCATAACTTAGCATATAAACTAAAATATGTACCATGCATCATATCCATGTCATAATGTGAATTAACACATAACACAAAAGATTTTGGTTACCCATAAACCCTCCAAGGAGAAGGTAAAACTAGGGTGGGGATGACACCCACAAATCTTCACTACTAAAGCAATAAAGTGTGGCTAATTATGGCTACAAAGTTTTGATCATAATCTATGATCTACCTTGTAAGAGGTTTTCTCTATTAAAGACTTACAAAGACTATTAGATCTCACCTTGACTAAAGGATTTAAACTCACAATTAAGTAAACACTCTATTAAGAGATTTACAATAGTCAATTAGGACTACTCTATTAAGAGTTTTACCTTGTGTCACCTATCAAAATGATTCAGTACTTTATCCTTTGGTTAGCACCCTTCTTTCTGCTATATGTCAAATCTCCTCTTTCTTTATTATGTTCCCATCAAATGTATCTTCTCTGACTTTCACTGCTTGTCTTCACAACTAGTTATGTTCTCATCAACTAGTTTTGCAATACTTAACCTTCACCTAATCATCTTCTCCATCATGAATTCCTTCCTTTGAGACATACATGACTCCCCCTTAGGGTCTACCTCTTTTAATATGAATAATGGAGATGATCTTAGGTAATAGTCAATGACTTTGGTTGATTTTTATTGCCACTCAATGCTTTCCTTTTTCTATTTGGCTACATGGGTCGTAAAGGGATGCATGATATGAATCTATCCTTATCTCTTGATGTAAAAAATTCAAGATTGTGTTGGGCAAATAAGGTTTACATAGAAGTTTGTGTTGTTACAAACATCTATGTCATTGACTAGTTACTTGGCATCAATAGGCTTCTAATGCTCGAACTTAACTGTGCTCTTGTGATGTTTTCTTGACTCTTGAATTGCTTGACACTAACTATTTGGTTAGCATTAACTATTTTCTCAGCACCAAAGTGACTTGGCATATACTAACTACTTGGCACCTACTAGTGCTCGACACTAGAGTGATTTGGCACATACTAACTACTTGACACCTACTAGTGCTCAGCACTAATTTTCATATCACTCACCATGTATTTTTTAGATACTTATGCTTAGCATGCTCTAATCACTCAGCTCACACTAATCACTCAATTCACTCTATTCACTCGGCATAGATTATGCACTTTTCCTAAGTAATGACTCGATCATAGTGATGACCAACCAACTATGCTAGAGGATGACTAAGTGTTTTGTCACTACTTTTTCAAAACCATAATGAGATTAATATCATCCAATAGAGTAGTGGAACAAAGATATTGGTAGTTGTAGAGATCAAAAACTCAAGATTTAGTAGACCAAGAAAAGTAATGAAGTCTAAATAAAAACAAGATAATTAATTATATCACCACGCAATAATGTATAATACTTATACTACAACATTAAAGAGTGGGACATATCATCAAAAAGAAATAGAACGTAAAACATAAGCATGGATATATTCGTATCACTCTAAGTACTCATTGAAGTGGTAAAAGAAGTACATACGCAAAGATTGGAAACAAAAATGATTCCATTTATCTATTTGTTCACTATATCCTCAAAGAAAGGTAATATATATAAATGTATATTACAAGGTAAGGATCAAAGACTTATCAAAATAATACCCTTCTACAACTCATTCATATATTCATCCAATATTTAGAATAATATAATTATGAGTAGGAAACAATAGGTAATATCAATCATTAACCTTCCATCATAAGATATAAAATTTGATAACACAAGAGTGTGAAATTCAACTAATTTATCTAATATAGTGATAGGGGATATTACACTAACCAAATGCCATGCAGAAAAAAAAAATAAAAAAATCTGCAATTCTATTAACTAATAATCCACTTCTTCCCTTAGAAGGCACAATGTGGTGCAACTTTTTTATGTTGGAAAAAGTAGTTCATAAAAAAAAAGTTTAAAATTGTGAACAATGTGAGTGGTGCATGTGGACTGTGCAATGAAAGCTTATATTATTCTAATGCTTGTGATAGAGATAATCAATTGTCTATTAAATAGATGAAATAGTTTCAAACAACACACTAATAAAAAAATAGAACCTTAGTTGATAGCAATAGATAGTTTAGGCTTGACTTGATCTTTTTCTTTCTAAAATAAAATCATTTTTTTGGCAACCTTGATGTTTCCAATACTTCTTACTCCAAACTTATTAAGTTTTCTATGCCTATACTATGTACTGCAAGAAAGACATTCATAATGTTTAGAATAACATCTCAAAGAAGAGTGAGTCTAATTTGAAACATTTATTCAACCCCTACGTGACACTAAAGTACAAAGACATATTTCTTCAACCATGCAAAATAGGTTTAATGTTCTACTACTATTTTAGAAAGCTATATATGCATGGATAAAATATCCCAAGTTAAAAATATCTTTTACGATTAGAAGCTAAAATTCATGCATTATTTTAAAATGTCATTTCTCTATGGATTTTTTTTTTAAACACCTTGGTTAAATGTACACATGTATATCATGGATTGTGAATAATTGAGGAGCCTGAGTATTTTGCATATAACATATTTTAACATTATACATCCAATTTATATTTACTGAAAAGGCATTGAAAATTTTTCTAAAAACTTTCTTATAGCGGTGTATGCTCATGAAAGGGGACCAAAGGAAAACATGGATAGAAACTTACTAACTCATTTGATGTCTTTAATAGCATGAAATCCCCATTGTTGAAAAGAAATGCATAATCCCACACAAGGAAAAGGAACAATGAGAATATTACAATTTTAAAAATTAAAAGAGGTTAACTCCTACTATTTTAACATCAATTTGATAGGGATATCTATAAGTTCTATGAGTTTAGTGAGAAAAATATTAGTTCCTTGCAATGGATACAATCTAGATAAGAAATGAGGGTGTAACATGTTATTGTAGGAAGCATATAGTGTAGAATTGTGCCAAATATAATGCACAAACCTTAATTCCTAAACAAGGGTTGAAGATAGCATAATGGAGATTATGTTCTAAAGAGATACCTATTCCAATGATAAATATTGAGGGACACGATATGAATTATAAATTAGAGAGTTTCATCATAAGAAATAAAGCCCAAAAGAGTTCCAATAATGTGCTTATCCTTATATTTTTGGTGAACAAGAGTGACTAATATTTAAAAAAATTGTAAGATAAACCTTGGCAGTTAGATGTATTTTGGCCGATGGTATTTGTAAAATAGTCTAAGTAGTTTTTAATGTACCTTAGGTTTTGACTTGGATTTCATGTTTTATAAAATGGGTGTGTGGACGAAGATGGTGTACAATTTAGTGGACACCCCAAAAAGAAAACTTAAAACATTAATAATATGATCGGGTTATTCATAACCCGATTGGGTTATTCATAACCCGATTGGGTTATTCATAACCTAATCAGGTTATATGAAATTTCAAAAAGTAGCTAGGCTTGGTTACCAAGCCTAGCAAAAATACATAAAAAAACAAAACTTGATTGGGTTTTGAAACCCAATCAGGTTTCTAGGGTGAAAAACCTCTTCAAAACCTTATCGGGTTTTAAAGAAATAAAAATAGGCTCCCCTTCAAAAGCCATAACTTTCACATCCAAACTTTGATTGACTCCATTAAAAATGTGTTGGAAAGATATTATAGAGATCTACAACATAATGCAACTAAAATAATAGTAGGAAATCAAGATTTTATTTTCCATATGTTATAATCAAATCATGGTTTAAAATAAGTAGTCGTGAATAGGTAGGTAAGTGTATTATCATAATTTTTATCTTTCTATCATCTCTCTCCCCCTCTCAATCCCTCTATCTATTTCTAACATGCAAAATCACTCACTCACTAACTCCTAATCTCTCTCTCTCTCTCTCTCTCTCTCTCTCTCTCTCTCTCTCTCTCTCTCTCTCTCTCTCTCTCTCTCTCTCTCTCACTCACTCTCAATAGCTATTATCCTCTCTCATTCTGACAACAACTCCTAACCCTCTCTCTCTCTCTTTCTCTTTCTCTCTCACACACATAGATTAACTCTTTAACTCTTGATGTATGTCTCTCTTACAAACTTATAAGCTCTATCTAACTCATAATAATTAACCCTCTCTCTCTCTCTCTCTCTCTCTCTCTCTCTCTCTCTCTCTCTCTCTCTCTCTCTCTCTCTCTCTCTCTCTCTCTCTCTCTCTCTCTCACACACACACACACACACACACACACACAGGCACACTCATGCAGATAAACTCCTAAAATCACTCTCTTACTAACTCATAATTTATCTCTTAATAACTCTTAATGTCTCTAATTATCTCACTAACTCCTAACCACTCTCTCTATATAGTGTTCAATCCATAACCTTTGTCTCTCTAACTAACACCTACCCCTCTCTAACTAAGCCCTACCCCACCCCTAACTAACTCCTAAACTCTCTCTCTCTCTCTCTCTCTCTCTCTCTCTCTCTCTCTCTCTCTCTCTCTCTCTCTCTCTCTCTCCCTCCCTCCCTCCCTCCCTCCCTCTCTCCCCCTCCATCTCTCTCTCAATATTTCTTGTCCTCTCCCCTCTCTCCATTCCTATCCCCTACTCTTTTTATCTCTCCCAAACCTCTTTCTAACCCATTATTGATCTCTCTGTGACCCCTAATACCTAACCCCCCCTCTCTCTCCCTGACCTCTGATCCATGAAATGGGAACTTCACACACACACACACACACAAGGGGGGGGAGAGAGAGAGGGATTAGGGATTACTCAAAGAGAGACAATGCTTAAGATTGACAAGTTATAAAGAGAGAGAGAGAGAGAGAGAGAGAGAGAGAGAGAGAGAGAGAGAGAGAGAGAGAGAGAGAGAGAGAGAGAGAGAGAGAGAGAGAGATGTATTAGGATTTATTTATTTAGTGAGTATTTGTGTGTGTTTGTTTCAAAGAAAGAATTAAAAATATGTTAGTGTTTGTATTTACCTATTGATTACACATTTGGAAAATAATGACTACTTGTTTTAGATTATGGTTCATTAAAATTTATGGAAAATAAAATTTTAATGAGATAGGATTGATTTATCTACATCACGTTGTAGAGATCTTCAATATTTTTCCAACACATTTTAAACAGAGTCAATTAGACTCTGTATGTGAAAGTTATGGCCTTCAGAGTAAAGCCTTCGTTTAGTTCTTCAAAACTTGATCGGGTTTTGAATAACCCAATTGGTTTTGGAATATACTTTTTCAATTTCATAATCTAATCTAGTTATGGCTTGTTAATAGCATAGGGAAATGGCCCAAAGGCTTCGAAGATTGTTTCCCCTCCAATATTTTTCCTTGAGACATTTTTTCATCTTCTAAGATGAATTCTCATCTTTGCCTTCATCAGGTTTGCTAATGGTGAAGTGAGTATATCTAAAATCACTACCATAATATAACACATCTTCTTAGGTTTCTAACCATATAATTTTTTCTATTTTTGGACAATATTAACAATTTAAAGTTTAATTACTTTTACCAATGCCTTCACATTCCTCATAGACATATGTCTACCATTTTTTTAATAAATTTTTATATACTTAACCAAATTCAAAATAAATTATATATTATTGTTCTAAAATTGATTCTATAAACTTTTAAAAAAAATGTTTCTACTTTTTATTATTTTGATACAAGTTATGCTCAGCACACGAACACGTACCAAAATTTTTGAATGTAGTCAGTTCAATAATTAATAATAATAAAATACTAGCATCAAAAAATTACAAAAGAATACACAAATTCTAGATATGACTCTTAATTATCATCCTACCAAAGGGTTATACAAAATACTAAATATAAATATGGTTTTTATGCTGCACATGAAAATAGTTATGTTATATTTTCTAAAAATATATGGAACTAATTTTCGTGTGTGCAAGGTTTGACCCACCTAATCTTATCCATTTTGTAAAAACTCTTGTAGTTTAAAAAGTATATTCAAAGCACTACAATGTATAAATTTTACACATATTGTCATTTTGAGTGTATGAACCTCAATTGTCTTGTCCAAATTTAGATTTACCTAATTTTTAAAAAATGGTGTCCACTTATACCCCCCTTTTTGTACACCATCTTGGTGCACTCACCCATAGTCACTATCAAAGACTTAGAATATGCATTGTATTTAGTAATGTGATAGGAATTTATTTGTATAGTTGTGATGAGTGACACTAAAAATATTAATATAAATTGAAAAAGTTGTGAATGATTTTCGTAGTGCTAGATGAATTGATTTGTATTGTTGTGATGAATGACACTTAAAATATTAATATAAATTGAAAATATTGCAAATGATGTAGGGTAAAAAAATACAACTAGACATTTCGAGTTAGTGTGTACTTGAAACTGTAGGACAAGAATTTTAGTGTGCAAAGAACATTAACAAATAAAGTAAACATTCGCAAATCAAAAAACTAAATTCACATATATGCTTAGACAAAGAAAGCAAACAAGAAGTGCAAACCTCATAAGAGAAAACACTCCATGCTTTCTTGATTCTGTAGATGTGCCCTTTTGTTGTGGATGTATGCTCAAGATGCTCAAAAGCTGCTTCAATGGAGATGAGTAATGGAAAATTGGTAGCTTTGTGAGCTCTCAATTTGGCATTATAAGGGTAAGATTGATGGCTTTGGTTCTCAAAATAGCATGGTAACTTTAGCTCAAAGATTGTTGATGAAATGGCTTGGGATGAGATTCAATTTATAGGCTAAGGGGTAGAGGGATGGAGGGCTTAGATGCAAGGATGGATGAAGGCTTAAGGAGGGCTAGGATGCACTCAAAGGAGAGCACATGGATTGTGCTTGTTTAGCACCAATGGGAAGGTGACACTTGTCACAAGGATGATGAGTGTGAGAGGGTAGGGTAAAGGGTTGGTCAAAGGCATGATGAGTGGGGTTGAGTATGTAAGAGGGATGTAAGAGGAATGAGTGTGGAAGAGGGAAGAGTGTGGAAGATGGGTGTAAGAGTCATGAGTGGGCTTGTAAGAGTCTTTTATGTTTTGTAAGAGCACTCATGACTTAGTGGTTGGGTTTTTTGAGGGGAGACTTTGGTTTGGATTAGGAAAGTCTTAAACTTGTTTAAGGAATGTGATAACATTAGGGGGTGGATTAGGCTTGGGTTTAGGATTAGATTAGGGATGTTAGAGATGTGCAAGTGGATGGCATTAATGAGGGTGGGTGAGTTAGTGGCTAAGCTTGGTTAGTATGGGTGGATGGGGTGGATTAGGCTAAATGGAGGATTAGAGATAGGTTAGGGGTTTTTGAATTTGAGGATTTCATTTATCAAATAGATTTATTTAATAAATGGGGATTTTTGGAATTAGATAGGAGAAAAGGATTTAATTGATAAATAATAGATTATTTGATTTATCAATTAGGACTATAGATGATTAATTAAATTAATCAACTAGGGATGGCAAAGGATTAATTAAATAAGAATTTAATTAATGATGCCTTTAGAGATGGCTAAATTAGATTACCAAAGCAGTGTAATCAAATTTAGGTGTCTATAGAAACAAGAATAATATTTCTATAACTTTCAATAATATTGGTGGTAGAAAACTAAAATGATAAATTACCCATTACATCATGAAATAATAGAAAGGATGTTCCTTGGACCAACATATAGAATTACACAATAATATTGTTGGTAGAAAACTAAAATGATAAATTTCCCTTTACATCATCAAATAATGAAAAGGATGTGCCCTTGACCAAATACAAACTGTTGATTTAAATGGAGGAGTAAAATAGATACTAAGAGGGAGGGGGTGAATCAGAATCTATAACAATTTATTAGAGATTCATCCACATCTATCAATAACTCATGCATGCAAAACTATCAATAAAAACTTGTTGTAACATGTAAATCAAATCAATAACATGCATGAAAGTAATAACACATAATAGGATATTTGTTACCTAGAAACCCTCCAAGGTGAAGGTAAAACTGGGGTGAGGATGACACCCACAAATGTTCACTATTGTAGTAATAAGTTAACTAGATAAGGTTTTAATACTTAACCATAGAATATGATCTACCCTATGAGGAGTATGCCCTATTAAATGCTTGAGAAACTATTAGATTTCACCTCATTAGAGGATTTGACACTTACAACTAACTTAGGACTCTATTAGGAGATTTAAAAAGATCTGTTAAGACCACTCCATTAAGAAATTTATCCTAATTCAAGTCTGTTAAAAGTGATTCAGAACTTGACTCTCAATTTTCTCTACAAATTGATTTTGAGTCTTCTCCTTACTAACCGATCATCTGCTCTTATTTTGAGTATAATGCTTCATGTTCACACATATACTCTTCTCCTTCTTCTCATTTGTTGAGTCTTTGATCTAGGTTAAGACCATTGCTATTTAAATATTTCATGAAGAGTCTTCGAGATGGTTCCATGTTTTGCCTCTTCATCTTGATCATTGAACATACACATAGGGATATGTGATCCACATCATGTAAATATTTTGTAACAACCTCTTCAAAACATAAATAAACTTTCTAAAGCAGCCAGATAATCATTTTACCTAAAAATCTATTACTTTCCTGACTTTTATGTAAACTCTCCATTGTTGGCCTTTAATGTTTCTGATTCTCGACATTGTTGTTGCTTAACATCTATTAACTTTTGATGCTTGACATATATTGTGCTCGGCACATACTATATCACTTGTTGCTTGTATACTTAGAATTTACTTAGTCATTGATGATCTTGGTACATATAAAAAATTACTATGTGACCATACACTTACTCAAATTCTATAGAACTTGCTCGATACATACTATCTTATGTACATGTCTCCGCCTATCTAGAGTAGCTCATTTGCAATGATGATTGTCTGACCCTTCCTTGTAAATGACTAAGTGGTTGATACTAGTAAACAAAAATGGTTAGAGATACCAACACAAAAAATATATAATTACATGAGTAAAAGTAATGTGTTGCTAGTGAAAGTACCAAAAATGTAAGCACGTAACATAAAACTACTCTAAGCATACAAAAAATGCATGAATCCTAAATCACCTTTTTGATGCTCATCCCTCTAATGCTCAACTCAAGAAAAAAATCCTCACCATCTAATGGTTCTATGAATAAATTTTAGCAAAGTTTCAATGAGTGACAAAAATATCAGGCTCTAGTATTATATTACAAATAATCAAGCATAAAGGAGAATTAGAGAAGATTACTATTTATAGTTTAGGGTTTGAAAATAAGCAATGTAAATACTATAATACACATATATAAATTGAGAGTGTTGCAAGATATGACAAGGGGAAATGGATAGAGACAGTAGTATTTGTTAATAACACCAAATTGATCATGAAATAGTTGTGATATCTTCCCTCACTTGAAGGTGCCTAGTAGAAGGAACATGCAATAAACACAAATTTTTCTTGAGTATGATGGATATAATTTTGACAATTTTCTCTAGTTAAAATATAGAAAATTCTATCATAAAATTTTGAAGTAGCTAATGATATAGAAATTAGGTGTGAAAATTTTCAATTCCATAAGGATATTGCTCGAAACCTTAGATATACAATTAATACCTTCAAAGGTCATTAATTCTAGACATATTTTATTAATGTATTCACTAGTATTGTGAGAAGTATATAATCTGTGTTAAGTAACTATAGTGCATCACTAGTTAAGTGTATAATTTTGGAAGTGTTTTCTGTGATTATTTTTGTTCAAGAACTAATCAAAATGTTTATGCACAAAGCTCAAAATTGTGATAGAGTACTAAAATTATTTTTTTTATTATAGGTAATCAGCAAAAGCCTAGATTATTTATCATTAATTATTATTATTATTAAATTAATTATTATTATTAGATTAATTATTATTATGTGTTAATCTCAAGTAGATTTGAACCCAAGACCTCCCCGATGAGACACTCACAATTTATCGATGCATTGTAGGCTCTTGCCTAGTAGAGTGCTAAAATTGCTATTTATAATGTCTTATTTCAAATATTGGCCTACACTAAGATTTTTAATTATGTTCTTAATGTGTTTTTAGTACTAAATAATTTTAAAAATAATAAATTGAACCTAAGGGCTCCTGAGATTGCTATATCTCCAACATACATCTTATGTTAGTATCATTGTCAAAGGCCAATTGCTTTATGAATTCTTAAATAGGGATGTTATCCAAATGAAATTGCATGTTGAATATTAGGAAATAAAATTTTTTACTACTTACACAATGTCTCTACCTCTCTTTCATCAATCTAAACACTTGTTTCCAATAGACTAAATACAAAACAAGAAAAATGTTTAAGTAGTGAATGTAAAATCTTGACTATTTGCTCTTGTACATGCCTATTCTAAAGAAAATTTGTAGAAATAATCAATCTCTCTCATAGTAGGGGATCATGGTATTTCCTACATAGATTCTTATAAATAAGAATTTCTCTGAGCATGTATGGGATGTGTTAGGATTAAACCACGGATAGAAATAACAATTACATGCAAATATAACCAATAATAGAAAATAATAGATCACACAGAAAAGAACACAAAGCACCAAGATTTAACATGGTTCACCCAATCCCTGGGCTACGTCCACCAAACAACAAGTCTGATATTATTACAATCCAATGATTACAACCTGATTACAATCTCTAATCCCTTACAACTCAATACCACTGCAAGAACCAATTTTGCATCACAACATAACATCATGAAAAATATCTAACCCTAATCCCGTTTATACAAGTATTTTATGCCATTTTAAGGTTACAACATGTCGGCCATATGTTAGCCACAACATCGGCCATGGCCTAAAAAAAATATGTACAGTACTTTTCTAATTAGTCAGCACAAACTAACAATCTCCCACTTGGGGACTAATCAAGCTCCACATTAAACAACAATCTCCCACTTGGAGACTGATCTTGCAGTAATACCGCTACCACATGGGGCTCCCACTAGATCAAACCACCCTGGACTCTATTGTTCTTTTATTCATGTTTAGTCTAGAAGACCAACCAAAGCTAAAGAGGAGGTCAGCTTCTCCCTTGTTACTACCTTTGTCAACATATCTGCTAGATTATCATTTGTATGTATCTTCTCTAGCTTTAACTATCCATCCTCCAAAACTGACCGAATGAAATGGTACCGCAACTATATGTGTTTGGTCTTTGAATGCAAAGCTGAATTCTTTGCAAGATGAATAGCACTCTGACTATCTGTGAACAAATAATTATCCTTTTGAGGATGTCCCAATTCTTCCAAGAAGAACTAAAGTCATATCATCTCCTTGGCTACTTTTGTAGTAGCAACATACTCTTCCTCTATAGTGGATAAAGTATTAATCTTCTATAACCTAGAAACCCAGCTCACAACTGCCCCACCAATAGTAAAGACATAACCTGTAGTGCTCCACTTGGCATCAATATCCCCTACTAAATCTGAGTTAACATAGCCCTGTAAATCAGTAGCGGAGCCCCCAAAGTGTAAACACTTATTGGATGTGCCTCTCAAATATTTGAGAATCTATTTGACTTCATTCCAATGCTCAATTCCTAGATGACTCATATACCTGCTAACAACTCCCACTGCATGTGCAAAACCTAGCCTAGTACATACCATAGCATGCATCAAACTTCCTACAACTGAAGCATAGGGTACCTTGGACATCTTATCCTCCTCTTCCTGTGTCTTGGGACACATCTCCTTAGTCAACTTCAAATTACCAGGTAAAGGTGTGCTGATACCTTTAGCATTCTTCGTAGAGAAACTTTGCGACACCTTCTCAACATAATCAATTTGAGATAGCATCAATGTTCTATTTTTCCTATCTTTAAAAGTATTCATACCAAGGATTTTTTTTACTGCCCCTAAATCCTTCATAGAAAATGCATGTGCTGACTGGCGTTTCAGCCCCTTAATATGATCCATGTTAGACCCAGCTACAAGCATATCATCAACATATAAACATAAAATGATGTAGATGTCATCATCCAACTTCTTAAAATAAACACAGTAATCTGAATGACACCTATTATATCCATGCTCATGCATAAAACTATCAAATTTTAGATACCATTGCCGATGTGCATGCTTCAAGCCATATAAAGTTTTCTTCAATTTGCACACTAAGTTCTCCTTACCTTTGACCTCAAATCCCCATGGCTGAGCCATATATATTTCTTCATCCAAATCACCATAAAGGAAGGTTGTTTTAACATCAAGCTGCTCTAAATGCGAATCTTCAATAGCCACAACACTTAAAATAGTACAAATAGAAGTCATCTTAACAACAGGAGAAAATATCTCATCAAAATCAATTCTTTTTTTTCTGTACAAATCTTTTCACAACTAACCTGGCTTTAAATCTTTTCTTACCTCCTTCCTCTACTTTTAACCTATAAACCCACTTATTCTGTAAAGCCTCTTTACTTGTAGGAAACTTGCACAAATCCCATGTCTTATTCTTTAGCAAAGAGTCCATTTCATCTTTCATTGTAGACTCCCACTGAATCTTAGTATCCACCTACATAGCTTCATCATAACTTTCAAGTTCACTAGCATCAGTAAGTAAAATATAATATGAAGAGGGAGAAAATATTTGTGGAGGTCTAATTTGCCTTGTTGATCGTCTGACATTCATCGATGTGAGTGGTATTTTTTGTTGCAGTTGTTGCACATCATGAGGAATGGCTAGAACATTAGCTTTTGGAGTATCATCTAGCACTACATAATCATCTTCTTTCTTCTCATGTTGTTGCAACGGATCTTTGTACAACACATTCTCATTGAATATGACATCCCTACTTCTTGCAATTTTTTGATTTTCAAAATTTCAAAGCCTATAACCAAATTCATTAATGCAATATCCAAAAAATACATATTTCTTTGACTTAGCTTCTAGCTTGGTTCTATTTTCAAAATCAATGTGAGCAAATGCTTCACAACTGAAGGTTTTGAGAAAAGAATAACTCACCTTCTTACTAGTCCATGCTTCCTCTAGAATACCACAGCCCAAAGGAGTAGAGGGACCTCTACTAATCAAATATACAGTAGTATTAATAGCCTCCACCCACATGTGCAAGGGCAACCTAGCATGCAACCTCATGCTCCTTGCACGCTCCATTATAGTCTTGTTCATGCGTTCAGCCACTCGATTTTCTTGTGGAGTCCTTGGAATAGTTTTCTATCTACGAATACCATTACTAGAGCAATAACCTTCAAATTCATGACTACAATACTCACCACTATTATTAGATCTAAGACATTTTAATTTCTTACCAGTCTCATTTTCAACCAAGCATTTCCATTTCTTAAAAGTTTGAAATAGATCAAATTTTTGTATAAGGAAATAAACCCATACCTTTCTTGTTGCATCATCAATAAATATAGCATAATAATGAAAGCCTCCAAGGGAAGATACTTGAGCTAGTCCCCATACATCTATATGCAGAAGCTCTAATTTCTCCTTTTTGTTTTCCTTCCTAGTCTTTACAAAACTCGCTCTCTTTTGTTTTCCATACACACAACTTTCACATAAATCCATATTAACACATTTTAGACCTGGTAAAACTTTCTTTGAATGAAGGACTTTCATACTTTTCTCACTCGTTTGCCCAAGTCTATTGTGCCACAACACTATATCAGAATCTATAGCAGCTATTTGTTCTCCCTGCTCAACTATAGCAATTGTTCTTGAACATTCATTTTTCTCTGAAACAATTAAAGTAGAAGGAAAAATATGACTTGTACAAAGATATAATATGCCTACTTTCACACCTTTTTCTACTACAAGGGAACCTTTTGAAACCTTCCAATTTTTATCATTAAAAGTAACTACACAACCCTCATCACCAAGTTGCCCTGCTGAAATTAAATTCCTACTCAACCTTGGAATATGTCTTGCCTCATGTAGTAGCCAATGATTCCCATTCTGCAACTTAATCTTAATTTTTCCCTTTCCAACAATCTGACAAGGTTCATTATCCCCCAAGTAAACAAGTCCAAAATCCCCTTGGACATAATCAATGAAATAACCTCTATGAGGTGTAGCATGAAATGAAGCACCATAATCTAAGACCCATGAATCATCAACACTTTCTAAAGGTAGAAGCAAAGCATCCTCTTCATATTTTTCACTTACCACATTTGCTTCCTTGTCTCTATCTGATTTATTTCTTTCATTTTTCTTGCAATTCCAACAATCTTTCTTTTTTTGCCCTAGTTTCTCACAGTACCAGCAATTGTTCGATCCTCTCGATTGAGACCTCTTCCCCTTTGACTTTCCTCTTGATTTCCCATGATTGCCAGAGTTACTTCCTCTCTCAGTTGTTCTACCCCTTCTTTGTGCATTCAAAGCACTTCCTGATGTAGATCCACCTAAGGATTTCCTACGAGTTTTCTCACTCAAAAAAACACTGATCACATCTTCACATTTTAGGGTACTAGATTCAGGAATAGAATTACTCACAACCATTACCAAGCCATTCCAACTTTCAAGCAAAGAACACAAAATCAAGATAACCCTAATTTCTTCATCAAAATTGATACCCATAGAAGATAAGTAACTAGTCATAGTATTAAACTCATTCAAATGATCTGCAATAGATCCACCTTCTACCATTTTCATATTAAATAAATGCTTAATGAAAAATACCTTGTTTGAAGCGGAGGGCTTTTCATACAATGTCGCTAGGGTTTTCATCAACTCTTCTATCATCTTTTCTTTTGTAATATTAAATGCCACTGATGATGCTAGGCATAATCGAATGCTTTCAAGTGCCTTTCTGTCTAAAAGATCCCCATTTGTCATTTGATATAGATCC
Source organism: Cupressus sempervirens (assembly GCA_028749045.1). Classification (NCBI taxonomy): domain Eukaryota; kingdom Viridiplantae; phylum Streptophyta; class Pinopsida; order Cupressales; family Cupressaceae; genus Cupressus; species Cupressus sempervirens. The sequence continues at coordinate 235,474,998 of CM053790.1, read as the reverse complement.
TTGATTCTTGGCTTTGCCTTCCAACAACTTCCATAAATCCTTCTAATAAAGATTATCTTCCATTTGCATCTTTCATAACTAGAAGTTCTGCTCATTAAACTTGTCAACCCTCAGCTTACCCTCGTCTACCATTGCTCCCACTCAACTGTGAGACTTTCCTACAAAGAATAATTGAAAAACAACCTTGCTCTAATACCACTTGTTAGGATTAAACCATTGACAGAAATAACAATTACATGTAAATATAACCAATAATAGAAAATAATAGATCACACAGAAAAGAACACAAGGCACCAAGATTTAATCTGGTTCACCCAATCCTTGGGCTGCATCCACCAAACAGCAAGTCTGATCTTATTATAATCCAGCGATTACAACTTGATTACAATCCATAGTCCCTTACAGTTCAATACCACCGCAAGAACCAATTTCACATCACAACATAACATCATGAAAAATACCTAACCCTAAGCCCTTTTATACAAGTATTTTATGTCATTTTAGGGTTACAACATGTTAGCCATATGTTGGCCACAACATCGGCTACATGTCAGCCATGGCCCAAAAAAATATGAAGTACATATAGTACTTTCCTGATCAATCACCACAAACTAACAGGATGTGTCCTAATAAGCATTGTACTACCAAACTCATAGATTTGATGCCTATATGAAGAGTAAACCAGGAAAAAAAATGTGAGAGGTTGGATTTTTTTTAAAAAAAACTTACAACATTTTATATTACTATAAACAATGAACTAGTCCAATCTCTTCTATGATTAGCTTAAAAGACCTTACATGATGATCTATGCATTAAAATATTTTATCAATGTCCACCTCATAACATGAAACCAAACTCTAATTGCCAAATTTTCACCTTTTCGGTGCCATGAAATGAGATAAATAGATGGTGGATGCCCATAGGAATATAACCATCTAGAGAAAAAACAAGGGACAAAAATCCAAAAGCCTCTACAAAAACCCTCTGCATGGAAGATGTGAATAAATACACTAGACAAGTGGATTGTCTTAGAAATAGCATTTGTCAAACTTTTGCAATTTCTCTAATATTTTGATGAACAAATAGAAAAGACTACTAGGAAAAATAGAGATAGCCAATGGGAAATAAGAAATTTTAAATTTTAAGAAACTATTTTAATACAATAATTCCATGAGACTGTAGTTTAAGTTAGTATTGAACAATTTTTTATGAACAAAACAATACTCAAATTACTATCAAAACTTTAGTCTCCATTGGCTAATCTCACTCATCAGGGACCCTAGATTTGGCTATTTTTTTTGCACTTTTGGGGTGTCCATGTTGCCTGCACTTACCAAAATTGAGTTTCATGGTTAGGCTAATCACCAATAATAATAGAGAAGTATTTATATTTTAGTGATGACTTTGCCAATGGAATCTAATTTTTGTACGTAGTAAATTAAATATTTTTGCCTACAACTTTTAAGGTGTGTCTTAATTGATGGTCATATTTGCCAATATTTGGTAAGACTTTAAGTTACACTACAAATTAAGTATGTAGATTTGACATGTGTCTCTATTTTGAAGACTTTTCATAAAACTTTTTATCCTTTATCACTTTGTCATGAAATAGATTTGATTGGGGACATGTGTCTTTACATTGGGAAATTTATGTAAAACTTGTATTCATTTTAAAAGCTTGACTTGAAATAGGATTTAAGTCATTGATTTAGGATCATCCAACGGATAAAAATAATAGGGGTGCTTCCCCCAAATGACCATTCAATAATTTGGAGAGAAACTCTAACGATAAAAGTGGGCTAAATTTAACCTTAAAGTTTGATAAGTAATTATGCTCCATATAATAATAATAACAATAATGAAATTATTATTTCTAGGTATGTGTACTTTTTTCCACGATTTTTATCAATAATGAAATATTCCTTGGAATTTTATAGAATGTTCATATGATTGAAAAACAATCACTAATCAAATATAAAAAATTCCTACATAAAAATAAAAATTCGTCAATAGAAATTATTATTTTTCTGCTGAACTAACATTTGATTCGCCAAAATTTTATATTTTTTCCTAAAGAGATTTCTTAAAGTTATCCCTTGGAACAAGTGAGAACTCATAGATTCATTCTAATAGATGTTTCAATGTATACAATTGAGAGCTTATGGTGGTCAATGGTAACATTAGAAAAGCATCATGTGTAATTTCATGTATAGTAAATATGTAGAACTGCTCAATCACAGTGATACGCGGACACACATGATTACCTGAGTTCTAATTGAAATTGTGTTATCTTAATTTTGTAGTGAATGGTTAATATGAACGACGGATTTTTGCATGATGCCATTTCCATCTCTGGACGACAGTGAAGCTGATTTCATTTCATTCACAATGAATGTGAAGAGACACGAGGGATCCACAAGGCCGAGTTGTGAAGCGAAAGAATGACATTGTAAGAAGAAAATCATTAAAGACTGTCGACTTCGATCAATCGAATGACATACAAGCAAGCAGCACTATAATTACAAAAGAAGAAAAGTTGATGGTTATTGGAAAACATAAGTATGATACAATAGTGATGCAGAGCTTCTTTTGGCCTGATTTCAACATCTAAATCTACAGAAATCTTCATTATTTCCATCTCCTTATCATGTCATTTAAAAGTTGATTGCGATGGTGTCCTTGTTCAACAGGACCCCAATGAGTGTAGAATGGTTAAAATGTTTTCCTTTTCCTATACAGCCGACAACTTTAACTGCAAGTCTTCTAAAGTGCCACCATTGATTAAACCGAGACCATCTTCAATTTAATGACTATGGTTCATTTTTTTAATTCAAGTTAGATGATTACTTACCATATAGTGAACTAATTTTGGCATAAGGTTATATATTGAACACTTATAACAAGTACTCTCCGATAAGTACAGGTTCAAGAAGTATGTTAATCGAAGCAAGTTAAGGAGATTTCCGCCTGCAGGGTGGGCTACTTTGGGTTAGTTTATTTTGTTGTTTTAGATAATCTAGTTCATAGTTCTAATCTTTAATTTAATTTCGACGTTGATGGGGAATCATTGTACATTTTTCTAAGAGGTTATGATGAGATTTGTCTTAGAAAGAGCTAAGCTCTAGGTTATTAGACTAAGCTTTTGAATCATCTCTATAAGAAAAAAAAATTCACACAAAGTAATTGAAAAGAACATCTTGTTTCCATATCAATCAAAGTCTCCCTCTTTGTAATATGCATCCTAGCAAGTAATTTCTTAATATATAATGATATGATTGATTTTCAAATAGAGTAGAATGTTTAAGGCATTTCTGCATACACAGATGGATCTATATTACTTTTTCATCTTCTACAAACAGAGAACTACCCTGAAATATTAAGCCTTGATCTTGTACCTTGTGGAATCACTTATATAAGGTTATAAAATAATGCTTCTTATTTGATCATGGAAGAAGTAGAAAGGCACATTTTACATAATTGTGCCCTTATTATGAGCATTACTTTGAGCTCCTTAACTCCTACTTTTAAGGTCCATTCACAAATGGTCAGCTCTTTACTTATCCATGTTAAATGTTGCCTATTTCAAAGGTCTAGGATTATAGTTAAGGAACTTTATTATCCATACACTTGAGGACTTCTATCCTACCCTTTCCGATTATAATGGCTACCTCAAACTAACAATCTATCTCTCATAGTCACTCAACTATTTGGTTCATGGTGATCTCTTCAACTACTCTTACCAATCATCTATATATTGGGATGCCAATAAAAAAAACATCCTCACAATAGATCCTCCTTGCTCATCAATTTACTTCAACTAACTCCAATCCATTACATATGTTCAAGGGGTTTCTAATAGTCAGATAATGCCCTTCCTTCAATCATCATTATGTTGATCTTTATATTTGCTCTCATCATTTTTAATTTATTTTACCTATTCTCTTTTGGTACTTATTTACATTAGATACTATACCTCTAAGACAACATGTACTCTTTGTTATGACAATTAATTGTAGTCTAGCTATCACTTATCTATCTACAAATATGAATAATAGTTATATCTAAAACATTTGTCAAGCCACCTACAAAATCTAGGATCTAATTCTTTACCTAATTGTGAATTTATTTATGTTTATATCGTTTATTCTTTTTCCTCTTAGCACACTCTCCATTTCTTACATTATTTGTCTTCTTCTTTTATTTTGTGTTTGCATCTTATTGTTAGCTAATGTGTCAAAGGACTTTTTTCAATTGTACTATGGATCATTGAAATTTTTATACTTGTTCAAACTTCTTTCACATCTACCTGTAATCCTACAACTTTAAAACCATATCATCTATTCTTTGGATATCACAAATATATTTCAAATGGATTTTTATATCATGAATCAATAGTCGCAATCTATATTTCTTTAGAATCTCTCTCTCTCTCTCTCTCTCTCTCTCTCTCTCTCTCTCTCTCTCTCTCTCATACACACACACACACACATTTAAAACAAATCAATCCAAGTCACAAAATTCTTCATAAATTATAAATCTCACTATATTAACAATCACATAATTATTATGTGAAAATGATATTATCATGATTTTTTATTAGTTGTTATCATATACATTATTTTTTATGTATTTTATACATATATACATACATGCATGTATATATACACATAAATATATAGGTATATAAATGTAATGCCTTGCCCAAAAATCCTTGGAAAATAATGAGCATATTCTTTAAATATATAATATAACATGAATACACCAATCATAGTGATCACAAGTAGGAAACTTAGTAAACTAAACAAAGTTTCCAAGACTAATATTGAACTCAAATGCATGCATTTTCTATTGAGGTGATTAGCATACAATTTTCATTTTGTTATCCTATAATTACATTTGATACGATGTTCATTTTATTGCCCACATGTAAATTCCTAGATAATTAATCATAGAGTTTGATTTCTAGATAAAATGGAATGATAACAAGGTAACACTACTAACTATCCCAAAAAAGTCCCATAGTCAATTTATTTTGTATTAGAAAGATACAAATTTAAAATGGATATTCAAAATAATAAATTAAAAACTCTAAAAAAGTTTGGAAGTTCTCATTGTCTAAATTGTGATAAAGTACAATTAGTATCATGCAATAAAACACCTTTATGAGTAGGATAAAATAGTCTATGCATGATATGATGCACAAATTTAAGGTGAAAGACTTTGGTATGTAATTCTTGTGATAAAATACACTGGTAACTATGTGTGATGAAATGTAGAATTCATTTCATTGTACAATGTGATGCTCTTATCATGTGTGATAAAATGCCCTTTAACATTTCATCATACAATACAATGCAACAATAGGGTGTGATAAAAGGTCTCATTAAATATAGCAACTATTTGAAATCTGATTGAAAAAGAATACTATCAAACAGGGAGATTGTTGTTAAAGAATGTTTTCAATCATTGGTTTGTCATTGATGTCAAACCTACTATTTGTTGGGATGAAAATTGCTTATAACATCCGAGTACTATCACTTAGTTGATTGATGAAGAGGATTTAAATTAATAAGATGTAACAAAAGCACCTAAGAGAAAGGTTGAGTTATGGTTTTGTAATAAAGTACAAGGATCAGTTAAGACAATGGTAAAATGATGTATTGATAATATACTTGAAGATAAAGAGTTTGGCCACACCTAAAAATATTGGAGAAATAAGTTACAACAAGGTTGTCTGCAAAGCTTAACTAAGTTCATTAGTGAGTGTCAAGAAAGCTAGTTTGAGCCGAGCAGATTTTTAGCTAGTGTTGAGCAAATGAAAAATCTAGTGTGTGCCAAGTGATATAGAAGGAGCCGAGCATGTTCAGGTGCCGAGCAAAGTAACAGGTGCCAAGCATCAGTAAAACTTAGTGGATGCTAAGTGAATCCACAGTAGGTGCCGAGCATCAATAAAACATAGTTGGTGTCGAGTAACACAGTATGTGCCGAGCACCAGAATTTCAATAGTGCCAAGCTATTGTATTATTGGAAAAGTCAAAGATTCACCAAATTTGAGCCGACCAATTTGTTACCTTGAATTTTGTAAACTAGATGGAAGATAAAGATGATGAGCTGGTGGCACAAAATTTTATGTAAACCATTTTTTAGTGAATTCATGAGGATTCTTCATGATGTTTCTAGAAGGAACAAGATGTGGGTTAGATTCAATGAATCCTACCTAATCCATTCGAACTGAAATTAAAGGAGGGAAGAATCAAGTGGGAAAATCTATTTTAGACTTCTAGTTTAGAAGTCACAAGCCAAGAAGCAAGACTAGCTGGGGTGCCAAAATGCGAAGTTACTAAAGGATATCAAGAAGAAGGTGAAGGGAGAATAGAGCACAGAGACTCTACTTCAATGAGTAGTTAGAAAGAAGATTGCACTGGTATATAGAGTATGAAGACTCAAGGAGGAGAAGCTTGAAATAAGAACAAGCTATCAAAGCTGCAAAGACTGAAAGCCAGGAAAATTGTGAAGAGTTGAATAGAGATCTGAAATCTACAAGATAAGTTGTGAATTGTAATAGGGTGGTTAAATCCTTTAACAGTGTGTTGTAGCCTTTAACAGGGCAAGCCTTTCATCGTGCATCACTTCATAAGAGTGAGAATTGAGTAGCATGTTACTTGTGGTTTTTTCCAAATTGGATTTCCATGTAAATCACTGTGTTATGTGTTAATCTTTCATGTGTTATGCTTGCATGATGATTTATAGTAACTTGATAAGTAGGAAAGTTTAAGCTTGGATGTATGAATAGTTTAATAGACTCACTTTACTTGATGAAAACTTTTTAATAGGACACATGGACCTTGAATAATTGATTCACCACCCTCTTAGTTATTGAAAAGCATTACTAACAATTGGTATCAGAGACATCTGTTGATTTAGTTTCAATGTATTAGAAGTAGGAGGATCAACATGTCCAAGAGAGAAGTTTCCAAGCTCAATAGAGAACTTTTTTGCATGGAAAACCCTAATGAAACTACACCTTGGATCAATAGGTGATTATGCAAAAACCTCAATTGAAGTGGAGCATGTAAATCTAGCTAGACTTCTTATTATAGATGATTTGAACAAAAGGAAGGAGCATAATCAAAAAATGTCGAAGATTGCCTCTACACTCAACTATGATGAATTTGATGACATCAAAGGATGTGATTCTGAATTCAAGATGTGGAAAGCCCTATCAAACATCTATGGAGGAGATCAAAATGTTCAAAGAGCAAAAAGAGAAAGCCTCAGAGGAAAGTTTGATGACATGAAAATGGAGGAAGGTGAGAATGTTGCTCAATATGCCTCTACAATGAAAGAAGTGGTAAGTGCAATAAGAAGTCTAGGTGGTCATTTGGAAGATGATACTGTCAATAGAAAATACTTAATAAACTTACTCCCCATTTATGCTATTAGAGTTTCAGCCATCCAAGTGCTAAGGTGTGTACCAAGAAATTAGCTAACTTTTGAAGGAATAGTAGGGAGACTCATTGCTTTTGAGTTGTCCAATTTTGATAACTACAGACCTAAGAATCTTGAATCTAATTTCAAGGTTAAGCTATCAATGAAAGACACTAAGGAGGTGAAATCAAAGAAGAAGAGTAGAAAAGGAAAATATGCATCTAGTGATAGTAGCACAAATGAAGAAGATGTGTAACAATTGGAAGCACTACTGGCTAGAAGATTACACCGAGGTAAACATAAATTCAAAGGTAAAATCCCTATAATTTTTTTTAATTTTAGTGAAGTAGGGCGTATTGATGTAAGGTGTACATAGAAGAAGAGCTACAAAGAAGGAAAAAAGTACAAAAATAAAAGAGAATATGATAGCAAAGATTACAAGGAAAAAGGAAAAAGATGCTACATTGTTGAAGAAGATTCTAATGAGAATGATAATGAAGTAGTCTATGTAGCCATGAAGGATGAATTGGATGAAGATGAGGCAAAAACACTGGTAACCTATGTGAAAAAATGACAGGTGGATCATAGACAGTGGATGCTCACATCACATGATAGGAGACAAAAGTAAGTTTATTACTTTTACCCAGTATGATGGAAATAGTGTGAGATTTGGAAATGATGCTCTGTGTCAAATGAAAGGAAAAGGTTATATTAAACTTATAGAGAAAATTTCATGTGATAATGCATACTATGTGGAAGGATTGAACTACAATTTGTTGAGTCTATCACAGTTAGGCAATATAGGTTGCAAAGTAGAATTTGGAAACAAAACTGCCAAAATCTATGATACTGATGGAAATCTAATAGGAAAAGGTGAATAAACTAGGAGTAATCTATTTTACCAAGATATGGAAGATGCAACCTATCTTATTGTTAGATTTGATGATGTTTGGTTATGGTATAAAAGGTTATGTCATGTTAACTTTGACAAACTGATTAGTATCAGCAAAATGAAGAAAGTCAAAGGTTTGTCTAAACTAAAGATGCCTAAGAATAAAATGTGCAAACAATGTCAACTAGGAAAGATGATCAAGTCAAGTTTCAAAAAAAAATACTACACTTCCAAAGAAGTACTAGAACTAGTCCATACTAACTTATGTGGCCCAATAGAAGTGCAAAGCTACTAAGGAGACAAATATATAATGCTATTTTTGGATGACTACTCTAGGATGATGACTACCATGTTCTTAAAGAAAAGATGCATTTCAAATGTTTAAGTGGTATCTGGCTAGGGTTGAGAAGGAAATAGGAAAAAGTATGAAGTGCATGAGATCAAACAAAGGAGGAGAGTTTACATTAAAAGAATTTGAGATATTTTGTAATGACAAAGGAATTAAAAGGCAAACATCAGCACCTAGAACTCCACCATAGAATGGGATTGCAGAAAGAAGGAATAGATTAGTAATAGACTATGCCAGAACATTGATGATGGAGAAAAATGTTGCTTTGAATTACTAGAGAGAAGCTATAAGTACTGTTGTTTACACCCTAAATTGAGTACAAGTCGAGAAAGGTACAAATACAAAACCTTTTGAACTATGGTATGGTCACTCACCTAATGTAAAACATTTCAAAGTTTTTGGTTGTAAATGCTATATTCTTAAAGATGCTAGAAATGGAAATATTGATGCAAAAAGTGATGAAGGCATACTCCTTGAATAATCCACTAGAAGTAAAGCATATAAGTGTTTGAATACTAACACTAACAAGATTGTGGAGAGTGCAAATGTAAATTTTGATGAGCATGCAAAAGTCCAAGTTGATGAATCCAAGAAACTAGAAGATTATAGATCTGTTTTATACTTCTATGAAGGAATCCCAACTGAAGATGATGCTACCAATCAAGCTGGGAATCAGCAACAAATTTTAGTATCAGCCAAGTCATAGCTAGTGAATGTTGAGTTGCATTCAAAATCTGAGTTGTAGAATGAAGAAAATGCACATTCTAACTCTGAAATTAGTACACATGAAAGAGATAATGAAATACCAGGTGGTGATATGCAAAGTGACTTTGAAACTAAAGGACCAAACATCGAAAGAAGGATAGAACCAAGACTATCCAAGTATGTGAGAAGACATCACCCTACAGAAAAAATCATTGGAGACAAGGAAGTTGGACCAATGACAAGGAACAGACTAAGGAATGAATCATGTCTACTGAGCAAGATTGAACCCAAAACAATAAAAGATGCACTACAAGATGATTATTGGCATAAATCTATGGAAGAGGAGATAGATTAGATTGTGAAGAAAAAAAATTGGACTCTAGTTCCAAGATTAGCTAACAAAAATGTAATTGGTACCAAATGGGTTTTTAGGAACAAACTTGATGAGAATGGTGAGATAACAAGAAATAAGGCTAGACTAGTCTGCAAAGGCTATGCACAAGAAGAAGGACTAGACTATGGGGAAACATTTGCCACTATTGTAAAAATGGAAGGAGTAAGAACACTACTTGCATATGCTACCTATAAAGGTTTCAAAGTCTACCAAATGGGTGTGAAGTCTACTTTTTTGAATGGAATACTAAAAGAGGAAGTCTATATAGAACAACTAGAGGGATTTGTTGATGATAGCAACAAAGATATGGTTTGCAAATTGCATAAAGCACTCTATGGTTTGAAACAAGCACCTAGAGCATGGTATGAGAGACTACATAAATACCTTGTGAAGATAGGATTTGAGAGAACAAATGACAATAGCAACCTATACATCAAGGCAAAAAAAGGTAAAGACATTTTGATATCTAAAATCTTTGTTGATGATATAATATTTGGAGGAAAAGATTTTCTATGCAAATATTTTGTTGACCAAATGAAACATGAGTTTGAGATGTCAATGTTTGGAGAAATCAAATTCTTTGTTGGATTGCAAGTACATCAACTAAAGCATGATATATTTGTGACCCAATCAAAATACATCAAGGAGATACTCAAGACATTTGGATTAGAACACTCAAAACTCGTTAGTACACCAATAGTAATAAGACATAAGTTATCTAGGAATGATGAGTCAGTTGAAGTAAATCAGACAATGTATAGATCAATGATTGGAAAGTTGCAGTATGTTGTACATAGTAGACTAGACATTGCATTAGCTATTGGAATAGTGGCAAGATTTTTTGCTAACCCAAGAGAAAATAATTTTGATGGCACTGAAGAGAATACTGAGGTACCTAAAAGGAACTGATGACTTTGATTTGTACTACAAGAGGAGTGAAAAGTTTGAGTTGAAAGCCTACACTGATGCAAATTAGAGAGGTAATATTGATGACAGAAAAAGCACTAGTGGAGGAGCACTTTTCTTAGGTAAAAGATTGATTACTTGGACCAGCAAAAAGAAAAGTTGTACCTCACAACCTATAGAAGAAGCTGAGTATGTTGCTGCTGCTATTAATTGCACCAATATTGTTTGTATTAAATATATGTTGCAAGGTATGAAGGAAGAGGTAACTAAACCTGTGATACTGGATTGTGATAACACAAGTGTCATCAACATATCAAAGAATCCTATGATGCATGCCAAAACAAAGCATATAGCAATTAAGTATCATTATGTAAGAGAATTGGTGGAAGACAAGCAAATAAGGATGGAATATGTCAGTTCAAAGGAACAGATTGCAAACATCTTTACAAAAGCACTACCTAAAGATGCTTTTGAGTATCTTAGAGGTAAGTTGGGGGTGATACCCCTATCCAAGGCTATTTGAGAAAAAGTAGGACTACCCTGCATCAAATGAGTTGATTGTTGGCATACTACAAATTGATGCAAATGATATTTACTTTAGGATCATGCCTAAAGTAATCAAAGCACTAAAGTTCCAAATCTATCACAAAGCAAGGTGATAGAGGGAGAAATTGGAGTACCTACAAATGCTACACTTGCATGTTAAGATGCTAAAATTAGTATGTCTTTGGCATTGTTGTCAAAGAGGAAGAAGTAACAAGAAATTGATCAACAACATTCAATTGGATAAAGGGAGAAGTAGCAAGAAAATTGACCAAATCTATAGGATCAAATGGACAGAGGGAGAAGTGGCTAATACCAGAATAGAAAAAATTATCAATGCATACAAAGGAAGAAATAATGTAACAAGGAGTCATGAGAGGAAAAAATAATGTAAGAAGGAGTTAGAAGCAATACAAGATCAAAGTGAACCATGGTAAGCCACCGAAAAGAGGGAGAAAACAAATGTCTCAAAGGGAGAAAATAGTGTAGACAAGAATCAATCAGTGGAATAGCAGAACAAAGAGGGGGAAGACAGTTTATCAGCAAAGAATTCAAAGGGAGTCATAAGCTAGTTTATATTGATGATAAAAATGAATATTTTTGAATAAAGTTCTATTTTTGGCATTTGATTTACTGTTTTAATCTAGTTAGCATTTTGATAACTTGGTTAATCAGCTTGGTTTTCCATCAATGCTAAAGAGGGAGATTGTTGGAAATCTGATTGAAAAAGAATACTATCAAAGAGGGAGATTGTTGCAAAGAAGGAAGATTGTTGTTAAAGACTGTTTTCAATCATTGTTTTATCATTGATGTCAAACCTACTATTTGCTGGAATGCCAATTATTTATAAGATCTAAGTACTATCACTTAGTTGATTGATGAAGAGAATCTAAATCAATAAGATTTAACAAAAGCACCTAAGGAAAAGGTTGAGTTATGGTTTTGTAATAAAGTACAAGGATCAGTTAAGAAAATGGTAAAATGATGTATTGATAATATACTTGAAGATACAAAGGTTGGCCACACTTAGAAACATTGGAGGAAAAAGTTGCAACAAAGTTGTCTGCAAAGCTTAACTAAGTTCATTAGTGAGTGTCAAGCAAGCTAATTTGAGTCGAGCAAATTTTCAATTAGTGTCGAGCAAATAAAAAATCTAGTGTGTGACAAGTGATATAGGAGCTAAGTGTGTTTAGGTGCACAGCAAAGTAATAGGTGTTGAGCATCAGTAAAACTTAATGGATGCTGAATGAATCCAATGTAGGTGTTGAGCATCAGTAAAATGTAGTTAGTGCCAAGTAACATAGTATGTGTTGAGCACCAGAATTTCAATAGTGTCGAGCTGCTACATTATTGGAAAAGCAAAAGATTCACCAAATTTGAGCCAAAAAATTTGTTACCTTAAATTTTGTGAACCAGATGGAGGATAAGGATGATGAGTTGGTGGCATGGAATTTGATGTAAACCATTTTTGAGTGAATTCAATAGGATTCTTCATGATGTTTCTAGAAGGAACAAGATGTGGGTTAGATTCAATGAATCCTACCTAATCCATTCAAACTAAAATTAAAGGAGGCAAGAATCAAGCAAGAAAAGAAATTCCAAACTTCTATTTAAGGAATCACAGGCCAAGAAGGAAGAGTAGCTAGGGTGCCAAAATGTGAAGTTGTTAAAGGATATCAAGAAGAAGGTGAAGAAAGAACAGAGCATAGAGACTCTACTTTAATAAGTAGTCAAAAAGAAGATTGCATTGGTACATCAAGTATGAAGACTCAAGGAGAAGAAGCTTGAAATGAGAACAAGATGTCAAAGCTGCAAAGAATAAAAGATAGGAAAATTGTGAAGAGTTGAACAAAGATCTAAAATTTGCAAGATAAGTTGTGAATTGTAATTAGGTCAAAACCCCTTGTTGTTACTTTCTAACAATTGTGCAAGATAGGGTAAAAATTATATGGACTTAGGTTGGTTTAACTATGAATCCTTTAATAGGGTGGCATTCTAAGTGAATGTTCTAAAGTCCTCTAACTAGGCCCACTTCTAACAGGGTGGTTAAATCCTTTAACCAAGTCATATTTAATAGTGTTGTAGCCTTTAACAGGGTAGGCCTTTCATAGGGCATCACTTCAGAAGAGTGGGAATTGAATAGCATGTTACTAGTGGTTTTTCCCAAATTGGGTTTCCATGTAAATCACTATTTTATGTGTTGATCTTTCATGTGTTATGCTTGTCTGATGATTTGTAGTAACTTGATAATTAGGAAAGTTTAAGCTTGGATGTATGAACAGTTTAATAGGCTCACTTTACTTGATGAAAATGTTTTAATAGGACATTTGGACATTGAATAACTTATTCACCCTGTTCAAAAGCATTATTAATAGAAACAAGTAAACATGCAAAAAAAAGAAAGGAACCTCTATGCCAACAAAGTGAGATATACATAAATTAAGTAGATAAGCTATTGATCATACCTCAATTATTAATACAGTATATAATTAGCTAAATCATATAATTAACAATATGCATAAATACATTAGTAAAATAAAAATCTGTGTGAAGAGGACAAGAGAATGAGGAATAAGTCAACAATATCTTACAATTAGAAGATCTAGTTTTCCCTATTCGTTGATCCCCAATAGTGGTATATGGAGAAATGCATCTTAGACATGCTAACCCATGGGCCCACTCTATCTTTCTCATGGAGATAATGATTCAACGACAGTCACAAAATACAAAGGCATCAGAGCATTATACACATACCAAATAGTGCATGACACAAGTACTCAATGATCATGAATTAAAAGCAATAAATTTGGTCACTAGCCAGACACTATAGGATATGTATGTAGGGACTTTAGTGGAGTTTCATTATTTATCTAGAGTAGAAAATGTAGTATTGAGCCTTAGTTTTGACTCCCTCAAAACGGAAGGCTCATAATTTATCTTCTCTCAAACACCCTCAAGAGGGAAAAACTTTTTCTTCATTTCAACTCCCTAAGGAGGCAAGACACTACACCTTATTCTAAACCCCTTGGGAGGCCAGGTATTCAATATAATACTAGGGTATGTGTAGGATCATGGTCAACCAAACTATGCTCTTAAGTGATAATTAAAAATTAGCAAATCAGGCTTCTATTAACTTGACGTGCAATTTTCTACATGCTATAAACTTTATATCAAAAAGTTGAGAGAAAAGAATATCTAGAAAATTAAATTTAGTTTCTAAACTACTAGGCCTTATCTGAAAAAAAAAAAAAAAAAAAAATTGATTGGTCAAAATTTTGTATTGTAATGCACTAGTACAAAAATTTTAAGACAAAAATAAGAAGTAGACGCATGTCTGACCACCTTAATTAAAATAAAAGGATAATATTTTTAAATAATATTTTAGATATAAGAAGTAGACTCATGCCTAGATGTGACACGTATTTTGGGTGTTTTTATTCTAAATAAATAAATAATTATGAATTTTCTACTATAGTATTGTTGGAATTAAAAAACTCTCGTGTCTGACCACATTAACTAATTGTTGGAATTAAAAAACTCTTGTGTCTGACCACATTAACTAATTCAAAACACTATAAAATTTATTTTTTATTTATTTATCCTTATAGTAGAAGAAGCATGGAATTTGATGAATCTTTTGGATTTCAAAAATGTTGTACGATTTGAAAGTTATAGTTATTTTCCAAGTAGTGTGTCAATCACCACTTTATACATAACTCCATTAGAAAATAAGTAATAATTACTTACTGAACTCATAATTTGAAAAACCTTACATTTATGGAAAGCTAAGAAAATTCTTAAGAAACCCTTTTAATTTCATTAAATTTTTGTGAAAAAAATGTCATCAGCTACATGTTTGAAGTAAAAAAAAACACAAGAACGGGCCAAAAACACATTTTTAGGATGTTTTAAAAGTTGACCATGTAAGGTTGGTATCAAAAGATATAGTAGGCCTTATAAGGGTATTAAATTTTTTTTATTTGGTATAAGGATGGGTGGGAAATAAATTTTAGTAGATTTTGAAATGCTTTGAGGCATTTTAGGACTACATATTTTTCACATCACCACTTTTTGGCACATCATGATCTTGTACATACCCACTATATTTTCACTAAGTTTTATTGCCCAAGGGATTATTTGGTTATCAGTTACTAAACCTCTTCATGTTACCTTGTCATCCACTTTTAGGCCATGGTAACCATGAGAAGCTACTGCACAGCTCTACCTTATGTACCCTTATTTTGATAGGAAGAGCTCCATTGGTCATACAAAATTATACTAACCCAACCCCAAAATGAGCAATATATCAACTATCATAAATCTAGGAGTTTGAGTCTCATAAGATCCTTCCCTATATACATGCATACATTTTTGTGGTTGGGCACAAAAAACTCCATGTGAAACCATGGTAAACCCAATGCAAGGGTTGGATTTGAGAAATGCAATTAAATAATCAAGTGTAATATTTCACTCAACTAGGTATCTTCCTAGGATTACAAATTCACTAATAAATCCAAAATCCACAAAATAAAACCATAGAAACATGGAGGAAAATCCATTTCCATTACCCAAACATACGCCACAAAATCCTAGCAAAAGTTAGTTGGAAAATAAAATGAGGCAAAGATAATAACATATAGCATTCCAATTTCTCAAATTTTAGAAAAACTAAAACCTTACTTCCAAAATATTGTCAAAAATACCAAAAATCTAATAATATTCTTTGTCTAAGTTCACATGCAAAATCTAGTAACATAACATGACCTGAAATTTCAATTAAAGTCTATAAACCTTATAAATACACATACCCAACCAAACAGGCTATGGAAATGTATAAAAATGGAAGAGAACACTAGATCTCAACTGCAAATCATAGATTAAAAAATGAGGCAAGAATAAACAAAGTAATTTAAAAGAAACATGAAAACCCTACCTCTCACAAAATGATAAAAATAAAAAATACAACAATAAAATAATGAGGGCATCAAATGTGATGCAAACATTAGCAAAAAGGGAGAATCCTGCTACGGACCCAATTAGTCTATCATCTTGATTATTTAATGATCGAATACCCCACATTAAACAAATTAATAATTTCTCCCAAAGGGTTTTGGCCCAAATTCTTCAAATAAAAAATCACAAAAGTGAGAAGTCACTAATAAAGCACACTTTTTCTTAATATAAACACTTTCATTAAAGTTTTTGATAAGAAAAATAGGTTTTACAGGGATATAGAAACCCAAAAGTTAATACATATCAAAAAGCTGAAAATAATCAACAAAAGCCTAGCCATAGCACTACGGCCAACCAAAAGGCCAAGACGATAGATAGGCAAAAAGCCAAAAACCAAAAACTATAGAAATCAAACAGTCCAAAAGATAGGTAATGAAAAACCTTTGTTACTCCTTCATCTTTCTTTCAAACTCCTACATCACTTTTGTTGCTTCATAGGCTTCCTAGATTTCCTTAGCCATATGCTCCTACTTCTTCTAACCCATTCGATCCAAGTTGTTGAAGGTAATGTCCATAGTCATGTCCTCATCCATCCTATCTCTGGCTCTATCCTTTTCCTCGTTATCCTCCAAGAAACCCCTAGCTTTCAGCTTTCCAGTAAGAGAAGAGATGTTATCATTTAGAGAAGTCATAGTTGAAATCATTTGGTTTGCCATATTATGATTGTTATTTACCAGATTCTAAATTCCTTTTTCAACCAACCTGAGGCCATCACCCTTATTTGTCAAATTTCCATGTTCTAACTTCTTTCCTTGGTTTTCTAGCTGACCCATTCTTTCTTTGACCTCATCTAGGTTATGGTAGAGTCATTTAATAAACCTGAAATTATCAATCATACTATTTCTAGCATTATTAATCAAATTCATGCCAATTTCCCTTTCATTATTAGTAATAGCCACCAGTGTTGGATCAATGAGTTCCTCCATCTAGAGCTTTCCCTCTTTACCTTCAATGATTTGGGGGTTCATGGCTTCTCTTACAATTTCCATTTTTGAGGTTCTAACATTAAAAATTTTCCAATCCATGTGCCTATCTTTTATAACCACCTCTCCACTCTCATCCTCTGTTTTGTCCTTATCATGTTCCTAGGAGGAATTCGGCAAAGAGGAATGATGGTGATCTCCAACCCAAAATCCATTTTCCCCTCTAGGGGCACATCCTCCTCCTTAGACCTCCTCTATTTTTTAGCTACTGGCTCCTCCCTCTTAGCATCCTCCTCCTTTTTCTCTTCATCAGTATCCATAGCATCCCCTTCCTCATTATACTCATCATCTCCTTGACCAAAAAATTCAAACCCAAGCCACCTAGGGCTTTTCCTACATGGGGCTTTAGTTGACAAAGGTGATCTCTTTTCAAAAACCTTAGCCTTCTTTCTAGATGAATGATTAACATCTTCATCCTTCGAACTTATACTCTAAACATCATTTGTGTTATATGAGAAGTTTGAACTCCCTATCTCCTTAGATGCAGCAACTACCTGGGTGAGGTTTTTACTTCTGGATTGAGCCTTTAAATGCTCATAAATCAAAAGTAGTAAACCCTCATGTAGGGCTAGATTAGAATTAGGCTTTTTCTTGTGCACAGAAATCTTCTTATGCATGGAAGTATATACATAAAAAATAAAGAAACCTTAATCCCATAATGAAAATGATTGAGCAAAATAAAATGATGTGTTCTAACCCTATCAAATATCATGTCCAAAGATATATACTCAATAATAGCCCTCAAAACATACCTCTATATTTTCTTTATCAAATCCATCTCGTAGTATGTTTCACTTTTGACCAGTTTTTTCTTTTCTTTTATATTTTTTGCAAAATCTTTCACAGCATTCATAGACACCTTATCTCTATAAAACTTCAATCCCTTATCTAGAATTTTAGTTAAATGAGCAATGATGTCCACAGTCACCTGATATGAGACCTCATTGATTTTGACCCTTCCATCCTTCCACAAATTTACCATAAGATTAATAATTGTAGGGTCATATCCAAGGAACTTGGCTATATAGTTGACAATTCCTCCCTTTTCTAACTTCTCCCATACTTTAGTTCTTTTCTTCCATTTTTCTACCTCACCTACTAGTTCTTTCCTACTTCTTTTACCCACCATCTCTATAATCTTAGCACTTACTATTTTCATGAACTCTACCCTCTAAAACCCTTTCTCAACCCTCTATATACTTTGATGAAAACTGCTTTGATTTTTGCCAATATGTCAATTCAATACCACTAAATACAATAATTGACCCATAAAATGTTTTGATTTGACACTAATAATATCATCCACATGTTCCATTCATATTTACCATTGTTGCATTTACTTATGCCCATACTCTCATTTATATCCATAATTATCTTTGGATTTCACCCTTACCTCCTTGAATTTTTTCCAACTCAATTATTCTTTTTGCACCTACCAGAATATTCCCACCAGTATTCCAAATCATTTCCATGTCCTTCTTTATTGAATCATTGGCAAACCAATCAGCCACTAGGTTTGCCTCACTATATTCATGGCTGACATTGATGCTGTCAAATTTGCCAAGTGCTATACTGATTTCTTCAATGATGTTAGCTATTGTCCATGATGGTTGGAGAGCCCCTTTGATACATTTGATGATGTTATTTGAGTCCCTCTCCAACCATAAATTTTTAACTCGCTTATCCAAAGCTAATTTCACTATGTGGAGAGTTGCACTAGCTTTAGCATAATGGTTTGTCTAATGTCCCAATGGGTAAGAAAGAGTAGCAATCCCTTCACCATAGCAGTTTCTTATTATACCTCCACATCCCAAAGGACCAAGATTCCATTTTTTTGCACCATCAAAGTTTTCTTTATGCCATCTATCAGGTTGAAGCTTCCATTTGAACTCATGTCTTTTAGATCTCCTATCATTTTCCTTCTCCTTTTTCTTACCCCCATCTTCAATGTCTCCCCCCCTTTCTAAATTGGTAATTTTCCTTCATATGACTATTTATTTTATCCACCAAAACATAAGAAGGTTCCTCTCTATCTCTAAATATTCTATTATTTCTTTCCTTCCAAACTCCCCAGTAGAAGTGAGGCAAACACTAGGTGCTTAAATCCTACAAATTTGTGTCTTTATACATAATATTTCATTGACAAAAGAAATCTAGTACATTACCTAGCTTGCACTAACTGATGCCAAAATTCTTTGTAATAAGGTCCCAAACTTCCTTGGAATAAGGACAATGGATAAACATATGATTAACTAACTCCTCTTGATGCTTACATAGAATACATCTATTTGGGATATAGTGACCTCTTTTCATCAAGTTTTCCAGTGTAAGAATTGTATCTTGTAAAACTAGCCAAAATAACATATTAATCTTAGGAGTAAGGCCAAGCACCCAGGCCCTAGCCCAAGGAGGTTTCTCCTTCAAGCTCCAAAGAGAATTATATCCCAAATAAATCAAGTAACAACCATTAGGATTATCTTCCCATGTTACTTCATCCCTCTTATTATTAAGAATCATTGAGTTTAGCATCAACATTATTAGCTTGAGGTCATTCGAGATAAAAGATAGGTCTCTCCATCCCTAGTCAATTATGTAGTCTCTAACTTTTAATTCAAATTTCCTGATACAAATATTTTCCCAATTACCATAAATAGGATTATTAATTAGGGAACCTTGAGTTAACTAGTTATCATGCTAGAAGAGAATGTCATCACCATTACCCACTTTCCACTTAGTCTTAGCTTTGGCCGGTCTCTTTCCTTAAGGATACCATTCCAAATGATTGAACTATTTGGTATGTCAATATTATTGAGCAAGAACTTTAGAGAAGGCCTTCTAATATACCTCTCCACTAAAATATCTCTCCATTCCTAGATGCTATTGAAAATGTACCAAATCTATTTAGCTAGGAGAGCCTTATAAAGAAGTTTTAATTTTCTTATACCAAGACCACCATAACTCTTAGGGAGGAAAACATTATCCCAAGCCACTAGAGGATATATTTTATGTTCCTCAAGACCAAACCATAGAAAAATCTCTCTGGATCTTTTCCATTTTATCAGAAAATTTGGCTAGTGACTCAAAGAGGATTAGGGCATACATCGGGAGGTTCTGAAGAGTAGACTTAACCAAAAGACATTTACCTGCCTAGCTTAGTGTGGCTCCTTTCCACCCAAACAACTTCTTGTTGAACCTATCAAGGATCCCATTCTAGAAAGAATCAAGAGGCTTAGTTCCCATTGGGAGACCAAGATATCTTGAGGGTAGCTTACCAATCCCACACCCAAGAATCCTAGCAATCTTCATTTGTCTATAAACAGGAGTACTGATAAAGAAAACTAAATTTTTCTCCCTATTAAATAACTATCCTGATCATTTGATATACACATCTAGAAGATCCTTTATCATGTTAGCCTCCTTAACTAAAGCTTCCCCTCCCATAATAGTGTCATCCATAAACTATTGATGAGTAAAAGAGACATTCCCAAAAGAGGGCATGATCCCTCTTACTCTGTCTTTTCTTCTCAATCAACCTACCAATACACTGAGCCATAATAATGAATAGAATAGAAGAGAGAGGGTCACCTTTCCCTAATCCTCTTAAAGGTTTGAAGAAATTAGAGGGAGCCCCATTGACCATAATGGCTAGCGATGAAGTAGAAATAAATTGAGAAATAAGCTTGCGAATATCTTGATCAAAGCTACAAGCCTAGAGAACAAAACCAAGGAAAGTCTAGTCCACTTGGTCAAAGACCTTTAAAAGATCAAGCTTTAGAAGAAAACCTTCTCTTTTTCATGCTTCAAAGGAGTGAATAAATTCATGAACCATCATGATAGAGTCCAAAATCTATCTATCAGGGACAAAACCCATCTTTTGCTGAGAAATGATCAAAGGAAGAATATTTAGAATTCTAGTTGTTAACACCTTTGAAATGATCTTGTAAAAAGAATTACAAAGACTTATAGGCCTAAATTTATCCATATAAACAACCACTCAAAATTTGGGAATGAGAACTAGGAAATTAGAATTAATTTCTTTAAGAATGCTTCTAGCCCCAAAAAATTCCTGAATAGTTTTAACCACACCTTCCATAACCACCTCCCAATAAACCTAAAAAAAGAAAGTTGGAAAGCCATCTAGCCCAGGGGCTTTATCATTTGGCAAAGAAAACAAAGCTTTTTTCTCTTCTTGAGCTTTAGGAATTGCCCTCAACATTTTATTGTGGTGAGGTTGGATAATCTGAGGAAGACAAGACAATATTTCATTCTGATCGTCCACAGACAACATGGGATCCTAAGAAAGAAGAGAGAAGAGAAAAGAAACAACTTCAGCACAAATATTGTTCTCCCTAGTCAAAGTAGCTTGGACCTTTTTAATTCATAAAATCATATTATTAGCTTTATACTTTAGAGTAGAGAGGTGAAAAAACCTGGTGTTCTAATCACCCTCTCTAAGCTAGTTAATTCTTGATCTTTGTTTCTAGAAATTCTCTTCTTTTCTTATAATATTATGCAAATCAGTAAGAATAGACATCTCAATATTCATATTATAATCATTATACCCGTCTTGTTGTATTAAATCCTAAGTTGAGCTAAGCTTATCTGAAATCCCCTCTTTCTTCTGAAAGATATGGCCAAAATCCATCTTGTTCCAATTTTTAATCATCTATTTCACATTTCTCAACTTCTTAGTGACTCTAAAAATAGTAGTTCCTTCCACTTCTCTACTCCACCAATAGGATATCTTGTTCAATAGATCTAGATGAGAAATCCACATCTTTTCAAACCAAAAAGGATAATTCTTCTTGGGCTCAAGAGAAACAATTAAGAGAGATATGGGGGAGTGGTTCGATCCTACTCTAGGTAGAAGGGAAAACTTGTAAGAGAAAGACCTCAAACAATCCAGAGATGAGAGCTCTATCCAATCTAACTTGAATACACTCACTACCAATTCTTTTATAGGACCAAGTGTAGACTCCACCCGAGAGATCAATGTCCAAAAGAGCCAAGCTATTTATGAAATTAGAAAGATCCGACTTACTTTCCAAATTCAATTCTAAACCTCCTAAATTTTCCTCATTAGTGAGTGGAGTGTTGGAATCCACCATAATAATACCTTTTATTAAGATTACTATTCTAGACCATATCCTCAAGCTTAGTTCAATAATTCTTCCTTTCCCTTTTAGTATTTGGGGCATAGACATTCAAAAGAAACCAAGAATCATTGGTATTCATATGGAACACTTTACATAAAAGAATATTGCCTTCATTATACAAGGAAGTAACTTTAAACTATTTATTATTAAAAAGAGTAAGCAAACCTCCCAATGCCCCCTTAGAATTTGTGGCCTCACTAGCCATATTATTACTGAAGGAAATCTTACCTAGGGCCTCCTTCTTCATTTTTGTCTCTTGAATCAACATTATATCAGGTCTTTGATCTCTTATCATATTCCTAAAAACTTCACGTTTATGGACTCCATTTAGTCCCCTAATATTCCAAGATATTATCTTCATTTTTGAGTAGTAGAACACTCCAAGATGGTTTGTTGACTCCCATCCACAAAATTCCTTCTAGCCTCCTCTTGCAAGACTTGGTTTGTATTCTTCCTACTTGGTGTCTTTAGCCTAACTCCCACATCCAGTTTACCATGGCTCCTAGTCTATGCTAGTGAGATCGGGGAGGGTTCCCTACTATTCTTCCTTTTAGTCTTTAAATGACTTCCTTTGTTTTCCTCTAGCCATTCATCTATCCTTGCCTTCTTACCATGGGGAATAAAATTTAACCATAATCCCAAATCTCTCTTCCAAATTACAAGAAATAGATTGATCCTTCTAAAGAGATGAAGGAATCTTCATGATTCCCAGTTGCTTTTGAACACCCTACCCAGACTCCATTTTCTCTTGATTTTCCCACATTTTCTCCACTTCCTTATTCAAAACTTTTTCCTCCTTTCTCTCCAAATGAAGTTTTAATTTGTTGAATTCATGTAGGTGAATTTCATTTTGAATCCTATCCTCATGGGTTGTAGCTTTTAAGTTCTCCTTATTCAAACCTACATTACCCCCTGGTAGCCCACTTTCTTGAGGTTGATCTATCTCTAAATTTTTTGGAATATCCTTCTTGATGATCTGGGAACTAGGCTTCTTTGCTAGGATATCCACCACTTTGGCCTTAGAAAATCCATATATCTTAACTAGGACTTCCACCTCTATGATCTTAGAGCCAGGAAAAACTAGTCCATCCATCTCTAAATTTTCTAGAATATCCTTCTCGATGATTTGGGAACTAGGCTACTTTGTTGGGATATCAACCTCTTTGTCCTTAGAAGATCGAAGTATCTTAACTGTAACTTCCACCTCTATGATCTTAGGACTATACAAAACTAGAACCACTTCCTTATCAACCTTTGATCCAGTTTGGTCTGGTTTATTCCCTCCTTTAATAGGGACTTCCACTATTGTCTCTTAAATATTTTGACCATCCTTTAATTCCTTCTTTTTCTAGATCTTTTTCTCCTTTCTAGATTTGGAAACTATGGATTGCCTTGTCTTTTTAGCTTTTACCTTAGGACATTGATTTGCCTTATGATCTAATTTAAAACAATGAAAAAAAGCAAAGGGAACACTTTCACAGACCAGCTTCTGTATATGCATTCCAAGCTTAGAATGAAAGCACACAACCTTTGGCATATCATCCCCTTCTCAAACTCCAATACAAATTTGAGCATATGTTAGTCTTATTCTAGAAGTAGTTTTTAGGTCTATTGATAGAAGTTCACCAAATGAGTTTGTTATTCCCTCAAATACATCCTCATTCCAAAACTCTGGAGGCAACTCTAGAAATCTAACCCAGACTGGAGCTTGCACAAAAAAAGAATCATCCAAATCCAGCTTTGAAGTCCACTTCTAGAGAACTAGGGTTGACTGACTTATAATCCAAGGTCCTTGACACAAAATTCTTGACAAATCCTCACTACATGAAAAATCAAAAGATAGGAAGCCTTTCGCCATCACCATGATAGTGGACTATCCCTTAAGGTTCCATTTTTTCTATGTATACTATCTAACAATATCTATATTTGGCCTTTTCTTAATAAAATTACCCACCAGAGTAGAAGCCACTGCAGCAATGCTATAATCTACTAGCTCATCTAGTGTTGCAATTGCACAAGAGCCCTTCTCCAAACTAAAGAGTAATTTAACTGATGGAAAAGAAGACTTACTAATAGGTTTAAATCAAAAAAGAGATGACCATTTTTTCAATAGTAACCCAAATTAGTATACCTTGGATGGAAAAAAATACTTGTCCAAACATTTTCGCTTAACACATGGGTCCCTGTCTCCATTCTCTATTGCATCACCAATCTCTGCAATCTCTTGACTCTCTGCTTCCCCTCCTTGTGATCCATGCTTCCAATCTTGTCATCTTAGAGGATTCCTTCCCATGATAGGTTTTCAATTTTGAAAAGTTGTACTTCCCTATCCTCTCCCCTATCCACTCATGCTCACCATTAAATCAATCATCATAATGTTATGATTCTTCTTTTCTATAATTTCTTCAATAGTCATAGTTCTAGTAGGTGCCACATACTTAGTGTCTAGGTAATTTAGGCTCGAGTCTCTAAAGGTTTCCAAATGCAATATCATGAGTTCCTTCCATGCCTTGAAGTTCCAAAAAATTTATTAACCCTTGGTTGTAAGCACTATAAGCAAGAAGTCCCACTATTTCACCAAGGGTCTATGGAAAACATTCTCAATTAAGATCCATAGTAGAGAATGGTCCTATGGGGACTTGAACCTTGGTTGTAGGCTCTACAGGCAAGAAGCCCCACCATTTCACCAAAGGGACAAGCCTACAACTTTTATTAAAGTTACTTATAAATTAGACCATTAAATCACTGAATATTCTAATTGCCCCCTTTTGCAAATTAAATTAGGTAATTCCATATATTTCAAATATGACTCCAAAAAAATAGCCAATAAATGAAATAAATCAAATAAGTCAAATCGAATAAAACAAATTTGCATAAATCAACGAAATTAGCATTTTAATGACATTATTTACAAGCATAAAATCCTAAATGCATAGACATATGTTGTGGTCTCATAATGCATGCCCCATTTCTTCTAAAAATGGGAACCCCCTAGTAAATTTTTGCCTACCAGGCTCTAGATCTAGAGCCTAGCTCACTTTTGGATACCCCAAGGATTCTAGGTCAGGTCCCAGTATCTGACTGGAAAAACCTAGAAGAATCAAAGACATAGAAATAATCTTCTGGAGGACATTTTTGGGACCCCCAGGTCAATATGCACATGTGCACCATTTTGGTGCTGCATAGATGCACATCTCTAAACGTGTGTACCTATGCACTTGTGCACCTCCATAATGTGTACAACTGTGTACACCCCAGAGTCATGCATGTGGGAAACTCCAAAGGTGTGCACCATTATGCCCTCCTGGGTACACCACACCTTCACACCCTTCAACATGTGCTCTGTTGTCACTCTACCTCCTGTGTATAGAACACAAACAAGGTTAGCACTAAATGAAGGTGTACATGTGTGCACTTCTACATAACAAAGCTAACCTAAGCACTATGAAGGTGTGCACATGCACACCTTCACAAGGTGTGCATGTGTGCACCTTTATGTCTACTAAGGAAAATAAGAGCATAAGTCCCACCAAGTTGTCATGTGCACATGCACATGTGTGCACCTCATCAGGGTGTGTGCACCTACACACAAAATTTCTATTCAGAGGCTAGATAAGTTCACCTATACACCTATAAGGGTGAATTATATGTGCTACACTACATTTTAGGGGATTTGTGGGGATTTAAAATTATTATGGTTGCATTCTAATTGATTTTGACTAGTGTTGGAGTAAATTAGGGTTCGTTTTGGGCTAAATTTTAGCTTTCTAAACTAATTTTTTCCTTTCTTGTGAAAATAATATGGCATCATCATCCTCTTTAATAGCAAAAAAGATAGCTCCAAAACTAGTAGCATTCAATCACCAAGGGGCACCCATAAAGTCAAGATTTCAAGATGGACATGCTGAGATAAAAGATACAGAACTTGGCAATATGGAGTAAAATACATTCCTCACAATTTACAAAAAGCCTAAAGAGAGGTCTTCTATGATATCATCACTTATGCACTCAAGCCTTGTGAATGTAGCATCTCACCCAATATAAATCTAGTCCTTACAACTTATAGTGACCCTTGCAAAACACTATGTATTTGAAGAAAAGATCATCAAGAGTGTCACAGGAGAGATAGTCCTTAGCCTCCAACCCTAGAACATTGAGAAAGTATTCCATCTCCCAAGGGTGAACCAATATTTGAGGATAATATATGATAGAGTAGAATGATGCTACAAGTAAAATCTCAAAGAAGCACATGAAATAGTGCAATCTTCCTTCTTGATTGATAAAACATTAATGGGTTGTTGAGTAGGAAAAGTTAATATGATAAGGGGGTATATGAAGGATGACATTAGATATGCAATTGTGCTTTTGAGAAGAGCTATGGGACTTCCTACAATAGCACACCTTCAAACCTAGATGATCCACTTTACAGAAGCCATTAGAATAGAAAAGATGCTAATTGATTGCGCTACCATCCTAAGTTATAACTCAGATGAGCAACTTGTAGCTATCAAAGATGACATACATTTCTACATGACATCATACATGGTGTACTTACTGACAACTTGAACCATAGATTACCTAGGACTTCACAAAAAGGGAAGCATGTAGGATGCAAATGCTTCACCCTATGTGGTATATCCACAATTGGTGAAGAAGAAGCTCCCACTATAAAGTGTGGAGTATAGGGTCATGAATGATGGGTTCATCTTCACAATCATTAGGTTTATAGAGGGTGATTATGCCAAAAGAATATTACTAGAAGTAGTAGCCAAGATCATAGAGATCAACCCTTACTATATTTAGTTTAAAACATTCACCTATCTTAGGGTATCTAGTACTCTAGAAAACCCAAAGAAACTCCCAAGATATCCATCTAGTAGGTTAATCCTACTAGAGATTGCACACCAACTCACTTCTGCATATGATAGAGTGAGAAGACAATATAAGAAGACATGGGTCTGGCCCATCACAATTGGTTCTTTTGAGGTGAAACAAAAGAAAGATATTATCACCTTCAATTCTGAGTGGGATCAATCTCCCTTGGAAGAGTACAACTCCCTTCGACCCTACTTTGACAACACTAGGACGGTACAACACCAAGTAGGCAAAGAGTTCATACATGAGGATGCATTAGAAGAACACTAGATGAATATAGTAGATGACTAGGATCTCCATGGAAGGAATTATTGTAGGATGACTCTATATTTAGTAGAACATGTGCTGAAGATTAAGATCCCTCTAAAGGCTATGGAAAAAGATATCGAAGATATTATGGATCCTTTATACAACAAGGAAAAGATCTATGCCTGACCAATAATGAATGTAGAAATAGGGAGAGATGAGAATGTAGATACAAATCATCAGACCCAATTGAAAAAGGAATGGATCAACAAACCTTTTACAATGGATCTACTTCCTTAGGGTATTCCCTTACAAGATACAAGGTCAATGAAAGGAAAAGGTACATTAGTCATAGTGCCAACCTTCCCTACTCAATCTTGAGTAAGGTCAAAAATGGTACACCGGAATGAAAGGGAAGTGGAGTACCTTAGGGCTGATTAGTGAACTAACAAGAGGAAAAGAGTACCTTCCAAGGCTAGGCAAGCAACTCAAGCCTGAGTGCCTCAACAAGAATAGGTACAAGCTAAACAAGGTGATCCTCAAGCTAATCCTTAAGCTCAAGATCCCACACAAGAGCCACAAGTGCCTCTAGAGCTAGAATAGGTAGAGTAGAAGAGGATACCACTAGTGTCAACACAATAGGAAAAAGTCTCTCCCTCAACTCCCAAAAAGGAAAGAGTTGAACCAACTATGGAAGGAACACAAAGGAGGAGATTAAAGAAGGAAAAAACTTTGTTCCCACAAGTTCCCAAGATAATCCCAAAAGTGAAGGTGGAAGTAGAAGGGGAGAAAATTGAATTTGTCCCCTTAAGCCAAAGAACCCACTTGGCTAGGGCCATAGAGGAAGAGACGAGAAGAATCTCCATAGTGACACCTCCATTTTCTTCAAGGGAGCCTATCTAGGTGTCAACATCAGAAGATGAGAAACAATAATGGATAGATGTCTTCAACCTCTTTGATTTTGACTTTATTCTAGTGGGAACTAAGATGGTGGGAGAAGAAATAAGAGATACTCCTATGAGTTAACCCTTAGGAGAGGTCTGGAATCAAATTATGCCTCTACCTCAAGCATCTATGGGAATTCCACCACCACCATCTCAGGATTTGACATTTCTAGATAAGATATCAATGACTCCACTTCCTCAAGGGTATAGAACAAGAAGAACAATTGACAGAGGAAGGGGATCCCCAATAGCTACATGTTCATGAAGTATCTAAGGAAGGGAAAATATTTGAAGAGCCTCAACAAACTCCTCAAAATATAGAGGTTGGGACCTTAGCCCAACTAGATATAGAGACTCAAATTGTAGATCTTTCTCAATAAGAAAATACTCCAAAGAGGACTAATAAGGGGAAGGAGCCTACAGTAGAAATAACCTCTTCAATGAAATAAATGTCTCCCATGGGCACTACGCTAACATGGCTAAAGAGAGAGGTCATGTTTCACCAAAAAAGGTAGCTAGAAATAATAGATAAGGACGGAATGAAGGAACTAGAGAAAGCATTCAATAAGCCTAAGCCACCTACAGGTGATGCACGAAAACTGGCCTTCATAATGAAGAACCAAGATCAGGACTTGCTAGGGCACATAGCCATTCCTCCTCCATACCCTAACACTAAATAAATGACTCTTAAAGACTACCAAATCAAGGAGGTCATATTGGGAGGACTCATGGTAGACACATCCAAAGTGATGATCGCTGTGGGTATGAAAGAGGTTTTCAAGTAGATAGATCGAGATGAGTCCAAGTTGATAGCATTGCAGAAGAAAAATGAGATATTAAGTGGCTATCTCCATGAAGTTGTGTCCCCAATCAAACTAGAAAATCTTGAAATCACTCTTGTGGAAGAAAAATGAGATACTAAGAGGCTATTTGTATAAATTTGTGGACCCAATTGACCTGGAAAATCCATAAATCATTCTTGCGATAGCATTAGAGAGAAGAAGAATAGGGGCAGGGTAAATTTTAAGAAAGTCACATCTAAAAAAAGATATAAAATATTGGTGAATCATTCGTTATTTTGAAAAAGAACTAAATTATTTCTATTGCAAATCTCTCAAATTTTTTTCTAAATATGATTAATATTTGTGATTATTTTTGAATCATAATTTTTTTGCATAAAATATTGAAGAATCTCAATAATAATAGGAAGCTAATTAATCACCATGGAATATTACAAATCAAAATTGAACATTTTTTTTACCTCATGGAATATTATGAGGATCATTACATATACTTTAAATCAATAGTGAAAACTAAATATTGGTGACATATCCCTAAAGTAACTAATAATTAAGATAATTATTAGTTAGTTCAATTTAATTTCTCCAATAATATATTATATTTAGGTGATTCAAATCTAATCATGTAATGAATATTGTGGTGAATATTTGAGTTTGAATTTTTTAATAAAATAAATTATTGAGCAATTTTATATATTTTAGAGATAAATTTTATAAAACTATGGTGTTTTAGGTTGTATCAAATCTTAAATTATTAGCCAAATTACTAGCCAAAAAAATCTAAAATTAGCCAATTTGTGAATATTAGCCACTAAAAAATACCTTGAATAGAGGTGACATAGTTAGATCCATTTTTTGAAGCATGTCAACAATGGCATGACAATTTTCAAGAAAGAGGTGTGCAAATCATACAAGGAAATTTAGGTCTATTACACTACATCTAATCGAGTGTTGAAAAGTTGGTGTCCATAGTGAACCAATTTTGGGTTAATGGATGAAGTTCATACCTAGGAAAATGATCTACAAGCTTTGAAATCAATCAAAGGTCAAAGTTATCTTACTTTAATGGAGGTATATGTAGTTGAGGAGCTTGATAAGATAGATAATTGGATAGAGAAAATATTGGCAAGAAATAAGTTTATGGAGGGATTGCATGTAGAAATCTAGTGGATTAAAGATAAGGCTCAAGAGTAGTTTTTGGAAGTGAAGAGATACTACAATGCCTCTAGCCTTGAGATTTTTGAGGATGAGTCAAAGACCAAGATTTGTGTAGTGCAATCAGTTGTTCAACAGTTTAGAGGTACATTTGAAGAAGCCTCATTAAAAGATGACATCAGACAAGTGTTCAAGACTGAAGAAGCACTATTGGAACTAGACACCAAGCTTGAGAATTTTGTGGAAACAAGGATTGAAGTGAGTAATTACTAGCAAGTAGTGAAGAATAAGTATGAGGGTCTTGATTTTCTAGAGGCTACCCAAGTGGTGGAAATAGTAGAGAAGTTTAAGAGAAAGTATTCAAACATCATTTTGGTCTAAAAGGGAAGAAAACCTACATGTTGGAAATTTAGTTTTGACACTTATAAGAATTTTGAATTTTTTGGAACCTATCACCAAGGTGCATAGGTGCACTTTTCATAGAATTGCACCAACAATTTTGAGTAAGAAGAAATGCACCAATAGTTACCTATTTGCTCCTAATTTAGAGCATTCCATACACTGAAAACACATTTTGACAGTGATTCAACTCCCAAAAATGCCTAGAGAAGGCTAAACTTCCATTTGTAGATCTTCTAGAGACTCCTAGATCATCTTGCAACTGCATTCTTCTTATCTTCTCATTCTTTTATTCTTTTGTGTCATGTAAAGCCTCATGCACCCATTAATGAAAATAAATAGGGGTGGAGACCTACTTAGCACCATTTAGAGAGTTAGTTTGTATATAATTAGATTTTTTTTATTAGTTTTTATCATGTGTTTGCATTTTAAGAAGTCTCACTCCTAACACAAAGGGAGGAGATGATTTCTTATAAATATATGGATGTAATATGTACTCGAGGTCATTATTTTGAAGCAATCATATATGCTATTTGTTACCCATGTATGGTCCACATTTATTTTATACATAATCATGGTAATAGTTGATTATATATTTCTAAAAGAGGTGATTTCTTATTGAAGTCTCATTGTAAATCTTAACTATTTTGATGTTCATTGTGTTTAAGCTGCTCAGTTGAACCAATCCATGGACTTGAACATTGAACATGTTGTTCAAGGTTCAATGTTCTATTTTCATGTTTAGTTTAGTCATGAGCATAGTCTCCAATATATCATGACTATTGAACTGGAACATTGAATTGTTTTATACTTCACTTGTTCATCTCCACTTGGTCATAAAGATTGACACCTCTAGTGCCACATATCTTAGGGGATAGCTCAATAGCATTGCAATATTGCTAAATCTATGGAAAGGATTTACATTAAGGAGAAGTGAAGATTAATAATGAAGAAGTACATCATGGCACATTTAGAACTTAGGTGAGTTGTTAATGATTATAACTCTTTTTGTGTCATCCATCTTATAATCCATCTACATGCTTTAAGTCTAGGTCTTATCTTTTAAGTGAAGTCTTCCTTGTTTTCATTC
Source organism: Cupressus sempervirens (assembly GCA_028749045.1). NCBI lineage: Eukaryota > Viridiplantae > Streptophyta > Pinopsida > Cupressales > Cupressaceae > Cupressus > Cupressus sempervirens. Next base: position 235,443,120 of record CM053790.1, on the reverse strand, counting down.
CCCTTGCTATTTCCACTTTGGTAGAACTATTTTGTCTCATCTAGTGTATGTGATGATAGCTTAAGTCTTTGTTCTACAACCTACATGCACTTAACTTAGTGAATCTCTAAACTTTAATTTTGCAAGCATCTTTTCCTTCTACATTTCTTGAGAATTTGTGCATTCTTCTATATCATTTTTCTCTAGTTTTATTTCCATCATGGCCACTCTTTTCTGCCTAAAACTACCTAACAAGGTTAGAAAGTTAGTTAGTAGCAGTATCCTTCTTGATATGAAAGAAACTTTCCTTGCCAAAGAATATATGAGCAAGTTGTTGGCTAGGTTTGAAAACCCAAAACCCAGTTCCATCTCACAGAAGATAGAAGACAATGGTTTGTTTTAATCATTCTCTTTCCCATAAGCTTTCCCCTATCCTAAGTTATTTTAGCATGCAATGATAGATATAATGTTGAAAAATGTATTCATACCTTTAATGGTGATGTTATGGTATATGTGATCCAAGTAGTTATTATGGGTACTCTGAGAATTCCCCCATGTGAAGTATATGAAGATTGGACCATCAATTCTTCATATGCTTAATTCTCTACAATTGTTATAGATTTTAATAACAACATTGCTAAAGGATAGCTTTTCAAGTCTAAAAGAGGGGGTTCATGTCTTGCAAAACCATTAACTAGAGAGTACATCATCCCAAAAATCAAGGACATCATCGCATTTCTTAATAGGGTAAAGGGAAATCCATATGCCTTCCACTGGGAAAACTAGATGTATTTCTTCATTCAAACTATTTTAGGGTAAGATAAATACATTGACTAGGCTGATATAATAGCGACTAAGTTGTAAGAAGAACTATCCCATGCTTCTGGAACCTTTGGCTTTTACATGGCCACCTACTTGTTCTACATCTAACTTGTTGTAAATAATGGAAAGGTCTACCACACTCAAACTCAAACCTAAGTATGCCCATTTATGAATATTACCCTCTCTTGTAGAAGAACAAAAACCTAGATGGATTGAAAATAGTTCAAGACCTATTTTTAGCCAAATTGGTGTTTGAATTGCAAGGAAAAGAAATGATGGCATTAATGGAAGAAGCCACCTAGTTCACTGATTCACCTATCTCAGGATTGGAGGCTATCAAGGTAAACCACTAGGGCTAACCTTGCATTATCTAGATCATTTTTTATTAATTGAAGTATGGAGACAATTGGAAGAAGTGGAAAAACAATGTAATGTGAGGAAAGGTTCAAGGTACACATTTCCTATTGAGCTTGGACATTATAAATGCAAAAATATTCAAGGCACCCTCAAACTCAAAGCTGAGATCAAATCCCTAAGCTTACTAAGTTACTTTGCTCAACCCAATTTTGACAGTCAAGAATTTGCTATGAAGTACTCTAAAGCAGCTTCTTCTACTCTACACATTCACCACTTAAAGGATTTTTGGACAAATTGTTAAGATAACTTCAAAGTTAGAAAGAAGCTTTTCTCTAGGCTAACTCTAGTACAGATTGAAGATTTCAATCTCCCTTTAGATGTCTTAGGGATGATTAAAGAGAAGGATAAAGATATCATTGACCCTACCGACATTGTGAAGATCAAAGCTTATCTATTACCAAAGATTGACTAGACTAAGCCAAAGGAAGATGACCTCCAAACAGGAACCAAAACTATCCTAGCTAGAATAAAGAAATGGCTCATGTTCAATAAGCAGTCACGATCAATGACCTATAGTGTTCAAAGGATTCATGATAGTTTGATTTCACCCTTGGTTATTATTAGTTCTACTAAGGTTGTTGATTCCTCCAATGTAGGAAAGAGAAATTTGGCTAAACTTGAACCTCCTATTCAAGGTTTAGTTCATCTCCCTACTTCTATCAAGTGGACCAGATCTTGCAGTAGGAGGAAGAAAGAACAAGTGAAAAATGTGATTATGCCTCTAGACAAATCTATGATGATATAAATCAATGTAGTAGAAGAGCATGAAGAATTAGGGTAATCCCTTATTAATGAAATGGAATAGGGGTGTCTACAAGCTATGTAAGATGCCACTACTTTGAGTATGATGGCACTCAAATCATCACTTGTATGGCAGATGCCTCCCCCTAAGAACAACCATACGATACCTAACTGGTTTGAGCTATTAGTGAGCAAGAAGAGAAGCCTAGTACCAATAACTCTCCTTGTGGGAGAAATGGTGAGTAAGTGCCTTTGGAAGACCCCTAGGAACAAAAGGCCAAAGATTGAGACTATGTTGAACATTGATGATGAAACAAATCAGTGGGTTACAGAGGTTATGAAGCTGGCAGTTGGGAAAGTCATAGAGGATGTACAGCCTTAGGAATATGTAGTGGAGAAGACCATCTTTGATCCTGCCTCAAGAGCCACCAATATAAAAATATGGAATGTGAGGAATACCAAGATCTCTCAATGGATATGGAAGGATCAAAGAGATAAGAAAGAATTAAAGCAATTGATGCGAAAGATGGCCGAATGCATTCATGAGCTACAAAGCCCACATGTAGAAGCCTTGCCCAAGGCTATTTTGTATATTGGTGTAGATTCTCCCTTGAATAAAATCTTCCTCAACCAAGTTCAAAGAGACCTCTCAATCACTCAAGCCTATAGCAAATGGTTGAGCATTGATCACACTCAGGTAACCCATTATTTCTCTTGTTTTGCCAATGCCAATGCTAAAGTAGATAAGTTAGCAATAGCCTTGGATTCAGAGATGAATGCTTGGGATTCTAAGAAGATCAGGTTAGATGAATACATCAACAATATTTTGAAGTACAAGAATATGGTGTAGAAAAATTTAGAAATGAAGCCCCTAGAGCCAAGTCAATGTTGATTTCTTGTTCATCACTCATGCCAATTTGGAGTGGAGAAACATAGTAATGAAACAAGGGTTAGATGAGTGTTCTAACTTTCTTAAAGAGGGTGGATGTCTAAAGGAGATCCTGATTCCTAAGATAAAATGTATTGACATCAAAATCATGGGAAACAAGGACAAAAATGAAAAGCCCCCTAAAAAAGTCGGGACATCCTTATTCTCCAAAATCAAACTGCTATAGGAAATGAGCTAGGTTTCACTTTGTGATATGATCATTGTTGCCATAGAAGACTCAATAATGATCCTCTATACTAATCACCTAGAGGTTCAAGATAAAAAGATGGATCATATTGGCTAAATCATGAAGATGTAGAAGCTCAGACTAGAACAACTACGTCTCCCACAGCAGAAGGAGCTAGTCAGTTTTCTTGTAGTGCACAAAGTCTACAAAGAAGTTTGTGGCAATTGGTCTAATGCCCAGGAACCTCATACCAATATTGATAACATAGTTGGATCCTGAAGGAGAAGCAAGGATTCACTTACATCATTTTTCTCATATTTTAGTTAATTATGTTTTAAAACTCTGCATTGGAAAATGTTTGAACTTCCATATTGGAGTTACTTTTTGATGGAATTTGAAAAGCCTTGTGTGGCTATATATGTAATATTTTAAGTGATCTTAAGGGTCAGCTCTCTGGACATAGCATAGTACCCTTTTGTTAGTAAGTAGTTATCTTCCTTTGTTAATGAATAGTAAAGTTAATGATAATGGATATCAATTGTATGGTTGTTTCTATGGTATCTATCTAATAACCATGTGGTTATCTTGTTGGTTAATGGAATTCATATGAGATTCATGCCTATGTAGATGTTATTTCATTAATTTTGTTGTTACCATTCTCTTTTTGTTTGGTTTAGTGAGCTTGATCATAGTTTTGAAATTCTAAAATGGTATGTCATGCGGCATATAGCTGATAGTAATTATTCAAATCTGTAGCATTCTTTTATAGCTATGAAGGGATGTTTATGTATTTTCTTAAGTTCTTTATAGTTGAAAGAATGACAATTATAATTCATTCATAATAATATTTTTATTACAAAATCATTATAGAAGGGAGTTGTGCCTTTGAACATAGAGTATTTGTAGTTATCAAGACTCATTTCTTGTGAAAGTTAGTTTGTCATGTGAATTATACCTAAATAGCTGGGAGGAAAAAACTATTCTTCTGCATTCTAAGCTCTCTCATTAACATCCTGATGATGGATCATAGAGTATGATCCAAAACATTGATGCTAAAAAATCATACACAATCTCACCCAGAAGCTCTTATACAAAATATTCACTAACAATTTTTGGTGACTATGCTAGGAAATACATGATTTTGAGTTAAGATGGTCTTGCCTTATTAAGATATTGTCCCAATTCTTTAACCTATTCTAGGGTTTGACAATACTCAAGAAGAAATTATCTATGACTCAAATACCCTATCTTGGAATAGCGGAGTAACGATGAACAATACTTGCAAGATAGTCACATTCTTGAAGATGATGAAGAAAGGGTTGAGCTAATTAGAGGAGTACCCATTTCACAAGAAGAAGTGATTGTAGAAAGGTTAGCTTAGCAAGCCCCAAAACTTAATCTTTCTCAATAAATCTAGTAGTTCATCTTTCCCTTGTTAGGCTAGTCAGAGCAAAGTACACCTGGGGTGATAAAAATAAAGGCACCACAAATGAATTTTTCAAATTTGTAAAATCCCTAAATTTTTCCCTTGACCGTATCCTTAAGGGGAAGGGAAATATTAAGTGCAAGAGTAGCTCTATTTCTCCTACAAAACCTAAACCTATTTTCACTTCCATTCAAGCTTTATTTTTTTCCTAGTACCCTCATCCCTTCACACTTTAATAGTCAATAGATCAATTTCTAAATAGCAGCCATGGTTGTGAATCCCTAGGATGCTCAAGTGGAACCTTCAGCTCTAGGAACTAATCCTGATCCATTGCCTAAAAGAGCTTAATAAATTCTTCCTAAGTTCAATGGAGATGGGAAGAAATCCACTAATGAAAATCTCAATGTATTTAACATGGCCTGTGAGGTTATTGCTATCAGCTATGAAAATGTTGCAGTCAAATTGTTTGTCCAAACCTTGCTCAAAGTTGTTGTTGATTGGTTCCACCATCTTCCTAATGGGTCTATCATCGACTAGGCTTCCATGAGGACTTCTTTTAAATCTAGGTTCAAAGCAATTTATGATGAACATACCATTTTGCTACAACTCTCATAGTTAAAGAAGGAAGTTCAAGAGCCCCTACACAACTTCATAGCCAAAATTAACAAGCTCTTGTACAAAATTTCTACCACAAAAAGACGCAATGTTGAAAACTAAAAGGGTTTCTTTATCAAAGCCATGCCTCTCAACATAAGCTTTCACCTGAGAAGGAATAGTGTGGTAGATGTTGATCTAGCTCAGAGATTAGTTGTGGAATTAGAAGATGATTTCTTGGTTGGAGGGATGTGGAGATGAGAAATGTAACATCCTCAAAATCAGATGTCCACCTCTAGTGCAAATGTCTAGATAGTTCAAGGGTTGTTGAATGATGTTTTAGAAATGAAGAGGAAGATGCCTAGGATGACATATCATGACATCCCCAAAAAAATTAATCAACCAAGGATGCAAGCAAGACAACCACATATGTTTCCTAGAAATTAGATATTAGCATTTGAGGGAGCTTTCCCCAAAGAAGGCAAGCATGTGTATCTTTCATTTGACCAATGAGCATGATGGATTGACCTATCCAGAAATGTTGTGCTATAGAGAAATGGGAACGAACAAACAAGTCATAGAAAAAATACCTTTTGGTGAAGAGGCCCCTAGATGACTTGGCAACTCTAGAAATTACTACTTCAAAAATAAATCTAATTCAAAAAGAGGTGGCAATGTATATGCTACTTTGTAGGACCCTTCCTATACTATGCTTACTAGGAGAAATCATAATGATAAGGCTCAAGTTTCTTCATCCTTTTCCATACCTACTAATAAATGGTGCAACTAGTCTAGAAAAAACAAAGGTGAATTCAAAATACAAAAGGAGCTAGTATAGGAAGAAAGAGCACCCAAGGAAGCTAGCCCCAAGTCCAGTTTTGACATTGTGGAATTCTATAAGTCCTCCCAAATCCAAGTTTATCCTTTCGATTACCTAAGGTCCAATCCTAATGAACTAAATAGATTATTTGAATGTGTCAAAATTCCAATCTAATTAGACAATTTAGGAAATCATCTCAAAGAAAATATTAGTCATGTTGTTGAACTCAATAATGGTGAAACGTCTGATCATATTGAGACATATATGTATTTGTTCATGGACATAAACTAAACAATTGCATTATCGATTCTAGAGCTTCTAAGAATATTATGCTTGATATAGTAGCTAAAGTGCTAGACCTACTCTTGACTAAGAACTTTGGTAAATGCTATGCTAAGGATTCTAAACGGGTTCCTCTCATAGGATAGATAAAAGACTCGTGAGTAGCTCTAGCTAAATTCCTTGACAAAAGGCTTAAACTAAAAATCCTAGTTATAGATATCCCCACTAGCTATGGGATGCTTTTGAGTATAACATTTTGTAAAGACTTGGGTGGAGAGGTAAAATTAGATTGGTCTCAAGCTACCATCCCAAATGGGAATAAGAAGGTCCTGAAAGCAAAGCAAAGTACAAAGTCCTGGCCTTTGAGGACCCTAGATCTCATATCTTGTACACAAAATCTAATGTTACTAACTATTTAATTTCATCTGAAGAATAAAGAGGTGCCAGAGAGTTGTCTAAAGATGGCCTGTGGACTTTGGAGTTTGATGACAATTGTGCCTTGATTGGCTTAGGAGCTGGAGAGGTTCTAATTTCACCCTCAAGTGAGATTATTCTTAAAGCATTCAAACTCAAGTTTGAGAACACAAATACCACTGTAGAGTATGAAGCTTTACTCCTAGGGATTAAAGAAGCTAAAAGGAAAGGAATCAAGCTATTAAGAGCTAAAGCAAATGCTAAACTCGTGGTGAAGTAGGTCCATAATATCTTTGTTGTGAAGAATCTTAGGTGAAGACATTATAGAAGCAAACTCTAGGACAAGATTGAAGGCTTTGAGGCATTTTCCATAGAATCTATGCCTTGAGAATACAATACCGGAGCTAATTTCCTGGCTGGGTCTGCCTACCTGATGATCCCTCATCCAGATTTTAGAAATGATATGTATATGATTGAATTGGTCCATCGACTGAGTGTACTTGATAATGCAAGTTCTTGGTAGATTTTTGATGATGATGCTCACATTAATGCTTTCCTCTAAGGGAATGCAACATTTCAATCCGTTCACTTTGAAGGATTAGACTATGAGAATAATGAACTCCCTACGAGGTTTGAAGATGAACTAGAAAAGCATTTTTTTCAACTAAGGAACAATCAAATCCCTAAGGGCCCATTTGATTACTAGCATAGGAATTGAATATTAGAATAGAAAAATGGAATGAGAATGGAAATGGGGAATTACAATAGAAAAGGGCAATTACAATCCTATTTGGTTCACTTGGAATTCGATTGAGAATATGTTAATCCATTGTTTGGTTGTACAAAAATGGATAAGGAATAAGGTTAAGTTTTGTATTTTTCAAAATATTTTCCTTGAATTTTTTTGTTTTAATTTATTATTTTCTAGTTAATTTTTTCAATAATGCTAAAACAATTAATTTATTTTCATTTTTATTTTATTCATTAAAGTTAATGAGAAATATGACTTATTTTATTTTTTTAAACAAATAGATATAATTTAAAAATATTATTAAAAAAAAATTTAAAATGTTTTTTAAAAAAATTTAAAAATTAAAAATTAATAAAAAAAAGTTTAAAATTTAAAAATAAAAAATAATAAGGATTGGGAATAGAAATGGCCTATTCCAATAAAAAAAAAATTTTGGCATAGACATATGCTCATTTTAGGGGCAAAATTGGAATGTCTTCTTATTCCCAATTCTGATTGAGAGTACCAAATAATGAATATAAAACATATTCTAATTTTCTCTTCCTACTTGAGTCATATTCTAGCAACCAAATGGCACTAAAGGCCTTGTCACTTTGGAGTCATTCTTTGACTGAAGGGATTGTTGTTTCAGTAAAAATGCAAGTTAAATAGAGGAAATCTCTAGTGAATGTGAGAAAGTGGACATTGGTTTGAAAGACAATCCTAAGTGGGTTAACTAAGGAAAATGTTGTGATGAATTAGAGAGAAAAATTTTCTTGAAACTATTGAAAGAATTCAAAGATGTGTTTGCCTAGGCCTATGAAGATTTGAAATATTTTTGCCAAGGGAAATTCAAACATCAGATTCCCCTAAAGCTGAACGCAGTTCCTTTCCAAGAGAAGCTTAGAAACTATAGTCCAAGGGTGGTTGATGCCATCTTTAAAGAGGTGGATAAAATGCTAAAGGAACACATGCAATTTACCCCATTCATCACTCCATGTAGGTAGAAAATGTCATTCATGTTAGGAAGAAAAGTGGTGAAATCAAGATCTACATTGATTTTAGAAATTTGAATCAAGCAAGTCTGAACGATAATTTCACCCTCCCACACATGGATCACATCCTAAAGACGGTAGCTGACTCAAAAATGATGTCCATGCTCAATTTAGATATAATCAAATTAGTGTAGCTTTGAAAGACCAACACAAAATTGTTTTTACCACACCATGGGGAACCTTCACATATAGAAAAATACCTTTTGGGCTCATCAATGCATGCACAACTTTTCAAAGAGTGATGAATTCATCTTTTTGGCACCTGTTGAACAAATAATTGTCATCTACCTAGATGATATGATAGTTTTCTCAAGGAGAAGGAAGAAGCATTTACACAACCTAAAATTAGTTCTCCATAGGTACAGGGAACATAGTATCTCCTTGAATCCCAAAAATTCCATGTTTTACGTTACTAAAGGAAAGCTCTTAAGCCACTTGGTGTCAAGAGATCGAATCTAGATAGACCTTGAGCTAGTTGAAGTTGTTCAATAGTTGTTCCTCCCATCCAATTGGAATAGTATCCACTCTATCTTTAGCCAAATTAACTTCTTAAGGAAATTTTTTCTCAATTTTGTAGAAACAACTAGGCCCATCACAAATATTCTTATTGAGAAGTTATTTTTCAAATGGAGTGAAGAAGGCATCAAAGAATTTGAAGAAGTTAAAACTACTATAGCTAAAGAACCAATCTTGGCTCACCTAGATTATAAGAAGGATTTTTTCATTCATTGCTACGCTAGCAAACACACCATGTCTGTAATCTTGTTACAAGAAGACACAACAAGATCTAAAGTTCCTATATCCTTCATGAGTGTGCCATTGCAGAATTACGAGCTAAGATATTCACTGGTAGAAAAGTAATGTTTCTCAGTTGTAAAGGAAATAAAACACTTCAGGTATTACATCTTGCATTTGCACTCAACTATTTTTGTTCCAAGTTCAGTTGTAAAAAGTATTCTTACACAAGAGGAAGTATCAATCAATAAGAGAGCCGCTTGGGTATCAAAAGTGCAAGAATTTTATTTTGAAATAAAACCTACCAAGCTAGTAAGAGGTCATGGTCTATATAAGCCAATGGTAGATGGTAAAGGAGACATTTCTTAAGAGAACTTTTGTGCATTACTAGTGGGCTTTAAGGATGATTTGTTCTCTAACATCACTTATTTTCTCACCAATGGAGAATGCCCTAAACACCTCACCAGTAAAGACAAAAAGGAACCTGATGTTAAAAGCTACCAGATATGCCATTGTTGATGATGTGCCATATAAGAAATGTCTTGATGGTGCATTCTTGTGATGCATAGACAAAGAGCAATAGGAAAAATTACTCAATTTTCTTCACAATGAAGCTTGTGGAGGACATTTATCATCCATAGTGACTACCTTAAAAATACTAAGAAATGGTTTCTATTGGCTTGGAATTTTTTTTGATGCATACAAATGGGTAGGGAAGTGCAAGAAGTGTAAACTGTTTGTTAGAAAACTCAATCTGGTTGCACTTCCTCTGAAGCAAATGATCACTAAAGAACCATTTAGATAGTAGGGTTTGGACTTTATAGGACCTGTCAACTCACCCTCAAGTGTACAACACACCCATATTGTGATAGTGATAGATTAATTCACCAAGTGGGTTGAGGCAATACCCATTAGAAAGACCACATCTAAAGTAGTGAGTAAATTCTTGATGGAGAATATTCTGGTCAGATTTGGCATCCCTAAGAAATTAGTAACTGATCACGCCCAAAAATTCTACTCGAGGGAGCTGCAATTTTTTTGCTATGATAATGGAATATTCTTGTCACATTACTCTGATTACTTTCCTTAGGTAATGGTCAAGCAAAATCTTCTAACGAGAATATGATTTCAATTATGAGGAAACTAGTGAGTGGCAATGGAAAATATTTCCACAAAAGGTTGTTAATGCACTATGGGCTGATCAAATTACTCATAAGAAATAAATTAGGATGACACCTTTTGAACTAGTATATGGAGTAGAGGTGCAACTATCTCTCCCACTAGAGTTGACCATAATCAAGCTATAAAAGGTGATTCAAGATGAAGGTTTTTAGAATTTATTAGAGAAGAGAATATGTTACCTCACAAAGATTGAAGAAGAGAGGGAAAGAGAAGTTGATCATATAACTATTCACCATGCATGGGTTAAGAAATTTTTTGATAGAAAAGCTAGGCTTAGGACTTCTATGGAAAATGATAGGGTATTGCTATGGGACAAGAGAAGAGAGCCAAGAGGTGCACATGGAAAGTTTGAGTCACATTGGAAAGGGCCATTCGAAGTCAAAAAAGTTCTTGGACCAAATTCCTTTAGACTTAGGTACATGGACAGCAAACATTTACCCCTGTCCTAGAATGGGAAGGATTTGAATCTTTTTCAACTTTGCAATTTTGTTGTGTGTCTTAGCTTAGTTTCCTTCTGGTTTTATTGTTTGTCTTAGTGTTAGAAATGCTTTAGAATAATTGAGAGGGGGGAGGGGGGTGAATTAGTTATTCAAGGTCCAACTTGTGCAATTCAAACTTGTTCACTAAGTGTAGTAAGCCCATTCAACCATTCATTCATCCAAGTTTTAACTTTCCTATTTAGCAAGTTACTATAAATCAACATGCAAGCATAACTCATAAAAGATCAACACATAAAATAGTGATTTATGTGGAAACCCAATTTGGGAAAAACCATCAGTAACATTCTATGCAATTCTCACTCTTTTGAAGTGATGCCCTATGAAAGGTCTTCCCTATTAAAGGCTACAACACACTGTTAAATGTGACCTTGTTAGAGGATTTAACCACCCTATTAGAAGTGTACCTGGTTAGAGCACTTTAGAAAATTCACTTGAAATGCCACCGTATTAAAGGATTTACAAATGGTTGTTAGGCCAACCCAAGTGTTGGAAATATTCAAGATATGATAGGTTACTAAGAGGGGAGGGGTGAATCAGTAACTTCAAAACTTTAAAACAATTCAACACTTTAACCATATATACTATTCACCATTCATTCATCTAATCTACTACATATATGAGAGAACAAACATTTATAACACATGTACATAGTGATTTAGTGACCCAGAAACCTTCTAAATAGAAAGTAAAACTAGGGTGGGGATGATACCCACAAAACTTCGTTACTACAGTATGAAGCTGGCTTGTTAAGGCTTACATTGATCACTTCTAGTGATCTGCCCTATTAGGAGCACAAAGGACTACTAGGTCCATCTTGTTAGAGTATTTACAAACATACACTAAAGTATGCACTCTGTTAGGAGATTTATACAAAAGACTGTTAAGTCTACCCTATTAAAGGATTTACAAAATTGATTCACCTGTTAGGATGAAACAGTGGATCTACTTAAAAACTTGATTTGCTGATTAGATCCTTGAAGTATAGATCACCTCTTGTGACTAATGAATCTTTACTACTTCTTGTAGACCTTGCTGAATATTCTGCTCTGGTGCTGATTCACATTTATTCACCTCAAAATGTTACATGTCCATTTTTTGATACTCTAATTTTTATATCATACTTCTTGCAAATGATATAATACACTACATATATATCATTTCAATAATTATGATTGCAACGTTAGCCAAAACACAAGTGAACAAAACATTACTGAGTCGGCCCAATAGTAAATAACTCAGGTTCTTCAAGCTAACTTGGTGACCTTCTGATACTTGGCATCCACTGCATTACTCGGCATGATCATGCATTTGGTAGAAGTAGAAGCTCGATCCATACTAACCACACATCGTAGCTTGGAACTTAGTAAACATTGGAGACTTAGTAGATATAGTGTCACTCGGTAAGAACTGAATCCTCTGTTTACCTTGCTTTCACTCAGTAAACACTACACTTTCATTACTTGGTAAAAACTACACTTCCATTACTCAATAAACACTGCACTTTCATTACTTGGTAAACACTGCACTTCAACCACTTGATAAACACTACACTTTCATTACTCGATAAACACTGTGAAGCTCAGTCAACACTGGAATCCTCCATGTGAACTATGAAGCTCGGTTAACACTAGAATGCTCAGTGTGAATTGAAAATATTGGTATGAACTACTTAAGTGATGAACCTATAAGGTAACCATTGAATGCTCGGTATACACTGTAGATGCTCGGTGTAAACTATGAAGCTTGGTGAGTGTAGGAAACTAAGTGCTGAGCTCGGTAGCTATACTGATATAGATAAGTGTTGTCACTAATGGAAATAATAACTTAATGCCAACAATAAGTCCATAGGATTTTCCTTCTATCCTAATTGATACAATTTCTAGTGAGTAACAATTAGGGATTTTGACCTGATTACAGCATACAACTCAACTTGCAGATCTCAGATCACTATTCAGCTCTTTACATTACCTGGTCTTCAATCTCTACAACTCTATCAGCTTGCCCTCCTTTCAAGCTTTGTCTCCTTGAGTCTCCATGCTCAATGTACTAATGCAATCACCTCTTCTTGACCACTTGTAAAAGAAGAGTCTCCCTACTCTGTTCTTCTCCTAGATGCCTTCTCCTTGATACCCTTCTAATCACTTCACAATTTGGCACTTCAGCAGTAGCAGCATCAGCAACATTTGCTTCCTGATCTATGATTCCTTAAATAGAAGTCTTGGAGTTCCTTTCTCACTTGATTCTTCCATTCTTCAATTTCAATTCATATGGATTAGGTAGGATTCATTATATCTAACCCATATATTTTTTTCTCTCGAAACTTCTTGAATAATCCTTTGAATTTGCCCAAAAATGGTTTACATAGAATTCTATGCCACCAGCTCATCATCCTTATCCTCCAACTAGTTCACAAAATTCAAGATAACAATTATGTCAACTCAGATTTGGTGAATCTTTGTCATTTAAAATAATGCAGCAACTCGGCACTATTGAAATACTAGTTCTCAACACCAACTATGTTTTTATTGATGCTCAGCACCTGAAGTTCACTCTACACCAACTAATATTTTTTTATGCTTGGCACCTGATACTTTGCTTGGTACTTGAACTTCACTTGGCATCTGAAGATCACTCAGCACACACTAAATTTTCCTTTTTCTGGACTCCAACAGAGAATTTGCTCAACTTCAACTAGCCTGCTCGACACCCACTAATGAACTTAGTTTAGGTTTTGCAATCAACCTTATTACAACTTATACTTCTAATGTTTTCAAGTGTGACCAACCTCTATATCTTTGAGTATGTTATCAATACATCATTTAACCATTGTCTTAAGTGATCCTTGCACTTCATTACAACATCATAACTCAATGTTTCCCTTAGGTTTTCTTCTTACATCTTGTTGATCAAATCCTCTTCATCAATCAACCAAGTGATAGTACTTGGATCTTATAAGAAAATGTCATTCCTATAAATAGTAGGTTTGACATCAATGACAAAACAATGATTGAAAACATTCTTTAACAACAAACTTCCTTCTTTGCAACAATCTCCCTATTTGATCTTCAACAATGAGCTTTTCAATCAGATTTCCACCAATCTCCCTCTTTGGCATTGATGGAAAACCAAACTAATCAACCATTAGACTAAACTATTCAACTGAAAGCTAACTAGGTTAGAATAGTAAGGCAAATGCTAAAAATAAAATTGTGGTACCATTAGTTCTCACATCTCCCTCTTAGTTGTTGTAACCTTTTCTCTTTTTTTCTCCCTCTATATGCATTGCTCATCTTCTGCTATTTTTTTTTTTGATCAGCTTCTTCATCTTCTCATGTCAACTATTGATCATTTCTGTCTACTTCTCCCTCTATCTTCATTTGATCATTTTCTGCATTTTTTTGACATTTCTCCCTCATAATTTTGATCAAATGTTGTTGATCAATTTCTCACAACTTCTCTCTCTTTGACAACAATGCCAAAGACATATTAGCATCTTACCATGCAAGTGTAGCATTTGCAAGTTCATTCAATTTCTCCTTATATCACCTTGCTTGTGATTGATTTATAACTTCAACACTTTGACTACTTTAGGCATGAATCCTAAAGTAAACATCCTCTACACTAATGTGTAAAATCTTCAACAATCAACTCATTTGATGTAAGGTAGTCATGCTTATTCTTAAGTAGCCTTGGCTAGGGCTATCAAAACTAACTTAGGTATAAGATACTCAAAAGCATCTTTAGGTAGTGCTTTTGTGAAGATGTCAGCAATTTGTTCCTTTGAGCTAACATATTTCATCTTCACTTGTTTTTCTTCCACTAACCCTCTAACATAATGATACTTGATTGCAATGTGCTTGGTTTTAGCATGCATTATAGGGTTCTTTTATATGTTGATAGCACTTGCATTATCACAATAAAGTATCACAAGCTCATTTAGCTCTTCCTTCATACCTTGCAGCAAATGTTTGATCCACACAATATTGGTGCAATTTATAAAAACTCCAACATATTTAGCTTTACCAATGGACTATGAGGTACAACTTTTCTTTTTATTGGTCCATGTAATCAATATTTTTCCCAAGTGCTCCTCCACTGGTGTTTTTTCTATCATCAATGTTACCCCCCCAATCTGCATCAGTGTAGGCTTTTAGCTCAAACTTTTCACTTCTCTTGTAATACAAACCAAAGTCATCAATTCCTTTTAGATACCTCAATATTCTCTTTACTATCATCAGGTGATTTTCTCTTGGATTTGCAAAAAATCTTGCCACTATTCCAACAACTAATGCAATGTCCGACCTACTATGTACAACAAATTGTAGCTTTCCAATCATTGATCTATAAAATGTATGATTCACTTCAACTAATATATCATTCTTAGATAACTTATGTCTTGTTTCCATTGGTGTGCTGACTGGTTTTGAGTCTTCCAATCCAAATGTTTTGAGTATCTCCTTGATGTATTTTGATTGGGTCACAAATATACCATTCTTCAATTGATGTACTTTCAAACCAACAAATAATTTGATTTCTCCAAACATTGACATCTCAAACTCATGTTTCATTTGATCAACAAAATCTTTGCATAGAGCATCTTTTTCTCCAAATATTATATCATCAACAAAGATTTCTGATATCAAAATGTCTTTACCTTTTTCAACTTTGATGTACAAGTTGTTTTTGTCATCTATTCTCTCAAATTCTATCTTCACAAGATATTTGTGTAGTCTCTCATAACATGCTCTAGGTGCTTGCTTCAGACCATAGAGTTCCTTGTGCAGTTTCTAGACCATATCCTTGTTGTTGTCATCAACAAATCCCTCAAGTTTTTCAATGTAGACTTCTTCTTCCAGTATACCATTTAGAAAAGTAGACTTGACATCCATTTGGTAGACTTTGAAACCTTTCTATACAACATATGCAAGTAGTGTTCTTACTCCTTCCATTCTTGCAATAGGGGAAAATGTTTCCCCATAATCTAGTCCTTCTTCGTGTGCATAACCTTTGCAAACTAATCTTTCTTTGTTTCTTGTTATCTCACCATTCTCATTAATTTTTTTCTAAACACCCATTTGGTACCAGTTACATTCTTATTAGTTGGTCTAGGAACTAAGGTCCATGTTTTGTTCTTCTCAATCCGATCTATCTGTTCTTCCATAGCTTTATACCAGTCATCATCTTGTAGTGCATCTTTCATTTTTTTGGGCTCAACCTTGCTTACCAAACATGATTCATTTTTTAGTCTGTTCCTTGTCATTGGTCTTGCATCCTTGTCTTCAATGATTTGATGTGCAGGGTGATGTCTTCTTACATACTTGGCTAATCTTGGTTCTTTCCTTCTTTCAATGTTTGATCCTTCAATTTCAAATTCATTTTTCTCTTCTTCATTTGGTGCTTCATCATTTATTTCATGTATACTATTCTCTAAACTAGAATGTACATTTTCTACATTCTATAGCTCAGCTTCTTAATGTAGCTTGGCATTCACTGGCTATGACTTGGCTAATACTGAGATTTGTTGTTGATTCCCAACTTGATTTGTAGCATTGTCTTCAATAGTCATTCCTTCATAGAAGTATACAAAGGATCTATAATCCTCTAATTGCTTAGTTCCATCAACCTAAATTTCTACATGCTCAAAAAAATTTACATTTGCACTCTCCACAATCTTATTAGTGTTAGTGTTCAAACACTTATATGCTTTGCTTCTGGTGGAGTATCTAAGAAATATGTCTTCATCACTCTTTGCATCAAACTTGTCATTTCTATTATCTTTAAGAATATAGCATTTACAACCAAAGATTTTGAAATGTTTAACATTAGTTGAGTGACCATACCACAATTCAAAAGGTGTTGCATTTGTACCTTTCTTGATTTGATTCTATTCAAGGCGTAAACAGTAGTGCTTACAGCTTCTCTCCAATACTTTAGAGCAACATTTTTCTCCATCATCAAGGTTCTAGCACAGTCTATCACTGATATATTCCTTCTTTCATTAATATATCTCAAACTCCTTTGATGTAAACTCACCTCCTCTATCTGACCTTAGGCACTTTAGATTCTTCCTTGTTTCCTTCTCAACTCTGGCCAAATACCACTTAAACATTTGAAATGCATCAGATTTTTATTTTAAAAACATAGCAGTCATCATCCTTGAATTTTCATCTACAAAAAATTATGTATCTATCTCCTAGGTAACTTTGTACTTCTATTGGACCATATAAGTTTGTATGGACTAACTCTGGTACTTCTTTGGAAGTGTATGTTTTTCTTTTGAAGCTATACTTGGTCATCTTCCCTAGTTGACATTGTTTGCACACTGTGTTTTTAGGTTTCTTTAGTTTAGGTAACCCTCTAACTTTCTTCTTCTTGTTGATTCTAATCAGATTATCAAAGTTAACACGACATAGCCTTTTGTTCCATAACCACACATCATCAAGTCTAACAACAAGACAAGTTGCATCTTCCATATCTAGGTAAAACAAGTTACTCCTAGTTTTTCCACATTTCTCCTATCAGATTTCCATCAATGTCATAGATCTTGGTAGTTTTGTTTCCAAACTCTACTTTGCAACCTACATTGCCTAATTATGATACACTCGACAAGTTGTAGTTCAATTCTTCAACATAGTATGCATTATCACATGAAATTTTCTCTATAAATTTAATAGAGCCTTTTCCTTTGATTTGACAAGAAGAATCATTACCAAATCTAACACTATTTCCATCATATTGAGTAAAGGTAATGAACTTGCTTTTATCTCCTATCATGTGATGTGAACATCCACTATCTATGATCCACTTGTCATTCTTGTTCACATAGATAACCAATGTTGTTGCTTCATCTTCATCTTTATATAATTCATCCTTCATGGCCACATAGACTACTTCATCATCATTCTCATTAGAATCTTCTTCAACAATGTAGCATCTTTTGCCTTTGTCCTTGTAGTCTCTACTATCATCTTCTCTTTTGTTCCTATACTTTTTTTCTTCTTTGTAGTTCTTCTTCTGTGCATGCCTTGTAGCAATATGACCTACTTCAGTATAATTGAAACATATGATAGGGAGCTTACCTTTGAATTTACCTTTGCCTCTATGGAATCTTCTAGCCAGTAATGCTTCCAACTATTCTACATCTTCCTGATCTTTGCTGCTATCACTGGATGTATGTTTTCCTTTTCTTCTCTTCTTTTTTGATGTCTCCTCCTCAGTGTCTTTTATTTTCAACTTGGCCTTGAAAGAAAATTCAAGGTTCTCAGGTCTGTAATTATCATAGTTGGACAATTCAAATGTAGTAAGTCTTCCCACTATACCTTCAAATGTTAGTGTGTTTCCTTGTACACACCTTAGCTCTTGGATGGATGAAACTCTAATAGCATAGATAGGGAGTAGGGTTCTCAAGTATTTGTTATTGAGAATTTTTTCTTCCAATTGACCACCTAGACTTCTTATTGCACTTACCACTTCTTTCATTCTAGCAGCATATTGAGCAGCATTTTCTCCTTCCTCCATTTTCATGTCATTAAACATTCCTCTAAGGCTTTCTCTCTTTGCTCTCTAGACATTTTGATCTCCTCCATAGATATCTATTAGGGATTTCCACATCTTGAATGTAGTGTGACAATCATTGATGTCATCATATTTTGCATAGCTAAGTGTAGAGGCAATCTCCAACATTGCCTGATTGTGCTCCTTCCTTTTGCTCAAATCATCTATAGTAAGAGGTCCAGCTAGATTTATATGTTCTATTCCAATTGAGGTTTGTGCATAGTCACCTATTGATCCAAGGTGCAATTTCATCAAACTCTGCCAGGCATTGAAGTTATCTTTGTTGAACTTGGGAACTTCTCTCTTGGACATCTTGATCTTCTTGCTTCTAGTACCTTGAAACTAAGTCAGCAGATGGCTTTGATACCAATTGTTAGAAATACTTTTAGAATAACTAAGAGGGTGGGGGGAGGGGGGGTGGTTGAATCAGTTATTCAAGCTCCAACTTGTCCAATTCAAACTTTTTCACTAAGTGCAGTGAGCCCATTCAACCATTCATTCATCCAAGCTTTAACTTTCCTATTCAACAAGTTATTGTAAATCAACATGCAAGCATAACTCATAAAAGATCAACACATAACATAGTGATTTACATGGAAACCCAATTTGGGAAAAACTACCAATAACATGCTACTCAATTCTCACTCTTCTAAAGTGATGCCCTATGAAAGGCCTACCTTGTTAAAGGCTACAACATACTATTAAATGTGAACTTGTTAGAGGATTTAACCACCCTGTTAGAAGTGAGCTTGGTTAGAGAACTTTAGAACATTCACTTGGAATGCCACCCTATTAAAGGATTTAAAAATGGTTGTTACACCAACCTAAGTCCATAGTATTTTCCTTCTATCCTAACTGATACAATTGGTAGAGAGTAACAATTAGGGATTTTGACTTGATTATAGCATACAACTCAACTTGTAGATCTCATATCACTCTTTAGCTCTTTACATTTCCTAGCCTTCAATCTCTGCAACTCTATCAGCTTGCCTTCCTTTCAAGCTTTTTCTCCTTGATTCTCCATGCTCAATGTACTAGTGCAATCATCTCTTCTTGACCACTTGTAGAAGTAGAGTCTCCCTACTCTGTTCTTCTCCTAGATTCCTTCTCCTTGACACCCTTCTAATCACTTCGCAATTTGGCACTTCACCATCAACAGCATTTGCTTCCTAGTCTATGACTCCTTAAATAGAAGTCATGGAGTTCCTTTCCCACTTGATTCTTCCATTCTTTAATTTCAATTCGTATGGATTAGGTAGGATTCATTGTATATAACCCATATTTTGTTTTCTTTAGAAACTTCTTGAATAATCCTTTGAATTCACCCAAAAATGGTTTACATAGAATTCTCTGCCACCAGCACATCATCCTTATCCTACAACTAGTTCACAAAATTCAAGATAACAACTATGTCAGCTCAGATTTGGAAAATCTTCATCATTTACAATAATGCAACAGCTTGGCACTATTGAAATACTAGTGCTTGACACATACTGTGTTACTTGGCACCAACTATGTTTTTACTGATGCTCAGCACCTAAAGTTCACTTGGTACCAACTAAGATTTTCTAAAGCTCAGCACCTAATACTTTTTTTAGCACTTGAACTTCACTCGACACCTGAAGATCACTCGGCACACACTAGATTTTCCTTTTGCTTGACTTCAACTAGCTTGATTGGCACCCACTAATGAACTTAGTTTAGGTTTTGCAGTCAACGTTATTACAACTTATACTTCTAATGTTTCTAAGTGTGACCAACCTTTGTATCTTTGAGTATGTTATCAATACATCATTTAACCATTGTCTTAACTGATCCTTGTACTTCATTACAACATCATAATTCAACCTCTCCCTTAGGTGTTCTTGTTACATCTTGTTGGTCAAATCCTCTTCATCAATCAACTAAGTGATAATACTTGGATCATATAAGAAAATGTCATTTTTATAAATAGTAGGTTTGACATCAATGACAAAACAAAGATTAAAAACATTCTTTTAACTTCAAACTTCCTTCTTTGCAACAATCTCCCTCTTTGATCTTCAATCATGAGCTTTTCAATCAAATTTCCAACACTTAGCTTAGTTTCCTTCTAGTTTTGTTGTGTGTCTTAGCTTAGTTTCCTTCTAGTTTTTTTGGGTGCCTTAGCTTAGTTTCCTTCTAGATTTTTTATGTGTCTTAGTTTAGGTTTTTGTTCCTTCTTGTTAGTTTTAGTGTGAAACCAGAGATAGCTAAATTCATTTTGAATCCCTCACAATCTAAATCCCCAATCAAAGCTAGTCGTTACTCATGTATGGTCCACATAATCATGGTAATAGTTGATTATATATTTCTTAAAGAGGTGATCTCTTATTGAAGTCTCATTGTAAATCTTAACTCTTTCAGTGTTCCTTGTTTTTAAGCCTCCCTGTTGAACAAATCGGTGAAATTGAGCATTGAACATGTTGTTCAAGGTTCAAGGTTCATAGGTTCATTAGGAATCTTGGTCAAGTTATGAAAATAAGTCATATTTGGATACTAATGCTCATCATTCAATTTGAACTTGAACCTTGCACATGTTGTTCAAGGTTCAAGGTTGATGGGTCTATTTTTGTGTTTGGTCTAGTCATGAGCATAGCCTCCAATATATCGTGACTATTGAACTTGAACATTGAACTAATTGATCATGCCCACTTGGTTATAAAGATTTATGCCTCTGATGCCATGTATCTTAGGGGATAGCTTACAAACATTGGAATATTACTAAATCTATGGAAAGGATTCACATTAATGAGAAGTTAAGAGTAATAATGAAGCAATATGTCATGGCATATTCAGAACTTGGGTGGATTGTTAATGATTGTAACTCCTATCTTTTCATCCATCCACATGCTTTAAGCCCAAGTCTTATTTTTTAAATGAAGTCTTCCTTATTTACATTCCCCCTACTATTTTGGCTTTGGTAGAACTATTTTGTCTCATTTGGTGTACATGGTGATAACTTAAGTCTTTGTTCTATAACCTACATGTGCTTAACTCGATGAGTCTCTAAACTTTAATTTTTCAAGAATCTTTTCCTTTTGTATTTCTTGAGAAGTTGTACATTCTTCTTTAGCATTGTCCTTCAGTTTTAATTTTGTCATGGCCACTCCCTTCCACCTGAGACTACCTAAAAAGGTTAGAGAGTTAGTTATTAGTAGTATATTTCTCAATATGGAGGACACTTTCCTTGCGAAGGAAGATATGAGCAATTTTTTGGCTAGGTTTGAAACCCAAAACACAATTTCATCTCATAGAAGGTCACAGATAGTGGTTTGTTGCAAGAATCCACATTCCTGGAAGCTTTTTCCTATCCTAAGTTAGTTTTAGCATGTAGGGATAGATACGATGTTGTTGAAAAATGCATTTGTGCCCTTAATGGTGATGTTCTAGTATATGTGAGTCAAGTAGTTGTTATGGGTGCTCTAAGAATTCTTCCATGTGAGGTATATGAAGACTAGACCATCAATTTCTCCTATGCCCAATTCTCTACAAGTGTCACAAATTTTAACAACAACATTGCTAAAAGTTGGCTTGTCAAGTCTAAAAAATAAGGTTCTTGTCTTGCAAAACCATTGACTAGAGAGCATATGATCCCTAAAATCAAGGATGTCATCACATTGCTTAATAGGCTAAAGGGAAATCCACATGTCTTCCAGTGCAAAAACTAGATGTATTTCTTCATTCAAACTATTTTACAGGAAAATAAATGCATTAATTGGGCTAATATAATAGCAACTAGGTTGTAAGAAGAACTATCCCATGCTTCTGGAGCCTATGCTTTTTACATGACCTCCAACTTGTTCTACATCCTAGCTTGTCATAAAGAATGGAAAGTTCTACCACACTCAAACTAGAACTTGAGTATGCCCATTTATGAATATTACCCTCTCTTGTAGAAGAACAAAAACTTGGATGGGTTCAAAATAGTTCAAGACACATTTTTAGCCAAAATGGAGTTTCAATTGCAAGGAAAATAAAACATGAGGTACATGGAAGAAGCCACCTACTTGATTTATCTCTATGGAAGTTACTTCACCTTGTTTCCTTGATTCACCTATCTCAAAATTGGAGGCTATGAATGTAAACCACTGAGGTTGCCCCAACATTGTCTAGATCATTTTTTATTAATTGAAGTATAAAGATAGTTGGTAGAAGTGGAAAAAAAATTATAAGGCAATGAAAGGTTCAGGGTACACATTTTCTATTAATCTTGGACATTATAAATACAAAACTATTCAAGATACCCTCAAACTCAAAGTCAAGATCAAATCCCTAAGCTTACTAACTTACCCTGCTAGACCCAATTTTGGCAGTCAGGAATTTGCTATGAAGTACTCTGAAGTAGCTTCTTCTACTCCACACACTCCCCACTTAAAAAAAAATTGGACAAATCGTCAAGATGACTTTGAAGTAAAAAAGAAGTTTTAGTCTAGGCTAACTCTACCATAGATTGAATATTTCAATCTTCCTTTAGATGTCTTAGGGGTGACTGAAGAGAATGATGAAGAGATCATTGACTATTCCTACATTGAGAAGATAGAATCTTATCCCTTACCAAAGATTGACTGGACTAAGCCAAAGGAAGATGACCTACAAATAGGAACCCAACTTGTCTTGGCTAGAATAGAGAAATGGCTAATGTTCAAGAGGTGGTCAAGATCAATGACCTATAGTGTTTAAAGGATTCACGATAGTTCAAGTTCACCCTTGGTTATTATTAGTTCTAATAAGGTTTTTGATTTACCCATTGTAGGAAAGTGAAAGTTAGCTAAACTTGAACCTCATGTTCAAGGTTCAATTGATCTCCCTACGTTTTTCAAGTGGACCAGATCTCACAATAGGAGGAAGCAAGAATAAGTGAAGAATGTGAGTGTTCCTCTAAACAAGTCTGCAATGGTCGAACTTGAAATAGTAGATGAGTGAGAAGAAATAGGGGAATCTCTCATTAACAAGATGGAATAGGGGTGTCAACAAACTATGGAAGGTACCACTACTTTGAGTACAATGGTACTTAGTTCATCACCTTTATTGTAGACACCTACCGCTAAGGACAATCATCTGGTACTTACCTGGTTTGAGCTATCAATGAGCAAGAAGACAAGCCTAGTACCACCAAATCTCCCTATGGGAGAAATGATGAATAAGTGCCTTGGGAAGACCCCTAATACCAAAATGCCAAAGATCAAGACTATGTTGAACATTGAGGATGAAATAGGTTAGTGGATTGTAGAGGTTATGAAGCCAACAGTTGGGAAAATCATAGAGGAAATACAACCTCAGGACTATGTAGTGGAGAACACCATCCTTGGTCCTACCTCAAGAGCCACTGATATGAAAATATGGAAGGTGGCAAATAATAGGATCTCTCAGAAGATATGGAAGGATCAAAGAGATAAGCAAGAATTAAAGCAATCAATGTAGAAGATGGCTGAATATATTTATGAGCTATAGATCCTACATGCAGAAGCCTTGCCCATTGCTATTTCATATATTGATGTAGAGTCTCCCTTGAATCAAGTCTTCCTCAAATAGGTT
This sequence comes from Cupressus sempervirens, assembly GCA_028749045.1. Classification (NCBI taxonomy): domain Eukaryota; kingdom Viridiplantae; phylum Streptophyta; class Pinopsida; order Cupressales; family Cupressaceae; genus Cupressus; species Cupressus sempervirens. Next base: position 235,419,198 of record CM053790.1, on the reverse strand, counting down.
AAGAGAGACCACACAATTTCCCAAGCCTATGGTGAATGGTTGAGCATTGTTCACACTCAGGAAATCCATTATTTCTCTCATTTTTCCATAACTAGTTCCAAAGTAGATAAGTTGACAAAAACCTTGGAGTCAAATATGAATTCTTGGAACTCTAAGAAGATTAGGTGGGATGAATACATCATCAATATTTTTGAAGTACAAGAATATGGCATAGAAAAATTCAAAAATGAAGTCCCTAGAGCTAAGTCAATTTTGATTTTCTATTCATTGCTCATGCCAATTTGGAGTGGAGAAACATAGAGGTGGAACAGGAGTTAGAGGATTGTCATGAGTTTCTTTAAGAGGTTGGGTGTCTAAAGGAGATCTTGCATACTAACATAAAATGTATTGATGTCAAAACCATGGGAAACGAGGATAGAAATGAAAATCCCCCTAAAGAAGTGGAGATGTCCTTTTTCTCCAATATCAAACTACTATAGGAAAAGAATGAGGTTTTAGTTCATGATCTAACCATTGTCACCAAAGCAGACTCAATCATGATCCTTTGTATTGATCACCTAGATTTTCAAGATAAAATGTTGGATCATATTGGCTAAATCATGAAGATGTGGAAGCTTAGACTAGAACAACTAGGTGTCCCATAGCAAAAGGAGTTGGTTAGTTTTCTAGCAGCACACAAAGTCTAGAAAGAAGGTGGTGGTAACTATTCTGACACCCAGGATCCTCATACCAATACTAATAACATAGTTGGAGCCTAAAGGAGAAGTGAGGAGTTACTCGCATCATTTTTCTCTTATTTTAGTTAATTATGTTCTAAAATTATATGTTGGAAATGTTTGAACTTCCATATGGGAGTTACATTTTGATGGAATTTAGAAACCCCTACATGGCTATATATGTAATATTTTAAGAAATCTTAAGGGTCAACTCTCTACACATAACATAGTACCTTTTTTTTAGTAAGTAGTTATATTCCTTTGTTAATGAACAATAAAGTTAATGATAATGGATATCGATCATATGGTTGTTTCTACAACATCTATCTAATAATCATGTGGTTATCTTGTTGGTTAATTGAATTTGTATGAGATTCATGGCCATGTCGATGTTATTTCATTGATTCTTCTATTACTATTCTCTTTTTGTTTGATTTAGCAAGCTTGATACTAGTTCTGAAATTCTAAAATGGTATGTTGTATGGCACATAGATGATAGTGATTATACAAATCTATAACATTCTATTATAGCTATGAAAGGATTTTTATGTCTTTCCTTAAGTTCTTTATGGTTAACAAAATGACAATTATAATTCATTCATAATAAGAGTTGTATTGCAAAATCATTTTAGGAGAGAGCTATGCCTTTGAACAAAGAGAGTCTTTGTAGTTATCAAGACTCATTTGTTGTGAAATTTAGTTTTTCTTGTGAATTAAACATAAATAGTTGGGAGGAAAAAACTATTCACTAACACTATTGGTGTTCTCTTTCTAAGTGTAGTTATTCTTGCTAGAGTGTGTTATTTTTTTGAATGCATATTCATGAATAATAATGAAGGCAATGGTTTTATAGTGTTGTTATGATTGTGCAACCTTTTAGTTTTAGTGTTTGTCTCAGGTTAAAGAATTTTTCTGATGTAACAAATTGGAGAAAAGATCACATATTGTTCTTGCATAGCATCTTGTCTCACATGAGCACACTTTATGTGGCCTTGTGATTTGATGAAATGTGAAACATCTTTCGGTTATTATTAGTTTTGATCAATGATTGCATCAGTGGAGTTGAGGATGTGTTACTCCTAATTTCATGGGTTTCCTACCCGATCATTTTTATGATTTAATTCACTGACATGTTGTTACTATGGTTTATGTCCATTAGGATTTTCCCTTTCAAGTTATTTTCTTTAATCTTTCAGTACCTTATCTTTTTTATTTGATTTTATAACACTTGGTTAAAATAGGAATTCATATAGTTGCATCAATAAATTGCATTCATCATAAAACATAAAATACCAAAAATATCTCTTTTATGGCTACTTTTTCAAATAGGAACAAATCAAACATATTATTTGAAATTATTTAGAACCAAAAAAGGCCTCTTCATGAACATGCACATTAATATTTAATTTGAGTGGATTTCAGTAGGTCATAAGACTGCTCAAAACCTTGGATTTGATCCACTATTATCTTTTCAAGAGAGGACTTTGAAAGGATTCATGTCATTCAGCATCGTGCATAGTGAGCTCAAAAACATGCTCATGAGTCTAATCACATTATCCATTATGAGTAAAAGTTTACTAATTACCAAGTGGTTAATAATAACAATAATATAGATATAGCCCATATAGGGACAATATTGGCTCAACATTAATATGGTAATTATCACTATATTCTAGTGTCACTTCCAGGGATATAGATATACACTCAAATCCTCTATTCAATGTGAATGTACCTAGTGCCTATTAAGTAAATGAAAAACATCGAGTGTGGATGCTCAATATATAAATATTGAAGAAAATATAGACACGGACACATGAAGGAGACTGATCTCACAAGCAAGTGACTACCACTTCATTCCTACTTCTTAGTATCACCAATAGGTAACAATACATATAAATTGAACATTGGAACTTGTGTCTTTGATTCAACAACTCCAATTGAAGAATTGTTAGTCTTCTTTTTATTCTCATTGCAAGTCACACAATTTGAAACTTTACCTTATTATTAGTTTCATCCATTAATATAACTAGAATTGATTTCCAAAATATTTCCTTCTTAATCTCTAACTATTCATCTTACACTTCATTGGCCTAGGTTGCCTTGAGTACCTTCATCAAAGTTTACTTTCACTCAAAACACATTTAGAAGAGTCCAAGCCACCTATTCTCTTGTATTCTTTGATAAATGATTGTTTCTAGCCCCCTAAAAGGAGGTCGTTATGTTATTTATTGTATCTTGTATAATAAAGGAATTATGATTAAATGTAAAGATTAATTATTTCACTATAATTATTCTCATTTTTTTGCTTTGTTTCAAGGTGTTATATAAATTGAATGAAAAATCACCAAAATGCTCCAAATGAGCCCCACTACCATCCAATCCATTCCAAAAACTTCATGCACCCAAAAATAAACACTTTTACAATGAACAAAGGTGATGAAGGGTGCTCCCCTTGATACTACAACAAACAAAATAAATAGAGAAGAACAAAAATTGAGAGAATAAAATATGGGCTTCTTATTATCACCGCAAATGTGGAATTACAGAATTACAATATGAAAACCTCCATGGGTTCCTTCCTTACAATAGTCAGCAAGACAGAGCTACGACTATCACTTAGAACTACCCTAGTGTAATGTCCCCACTATTAAGGTTATCTTGGGACAAATAATTCATACAAAATAATTGTTAGAATCACAACAATAAAAAAACTAACTATTATTCTACCCTCTAATTTAACCCCAATCTTAAGGATTTCTCTAGATTGTGCTTCCTATCTCATAGCTACCTCATCATCTTCTTAGGAGCACACCCCTTAAGATTCTTCTTAGATGGGACATCCTCTATTGAAGGTCAATCACCTATGCATATGTTGACATCATCATCATAATTTGGCATGTGAAGATTATGTATTAATTCATGGCCATGGCAATCAAATGGAGATCTTAACATCTCACATACCCCATGCTTTGAGTCCCATTAATCTCCATGGTGTTAGTCCCATTGACTAACACAAAAAGATCAAATATTCCTTACATAAGGAATCACATTGATTATAGTTATAATACTTAAATAATATTCAAATATAATGTTCAAATATTCACAATCCCTCATATTTAAATAATTATGATCAAATATTCCAAATTCCAAATAATACATTATTATACTTCTATTATATATATATATATATATATATATATATATATATATATATATATATATATATATATATATATATATATACTATTATTTAGTTAATTCTATAATTCCCTATTTTTTCTAATATTAAAGAATAGTCCAAAAGTATTTAAATCTATATAGAAATGAAGTGATATTGGTAAAGCTTTGAAACATACTTTGGAAACTTTCTTATTTTAGTCTTGATCACTTTAAGTCTATTCATGGTCTCACCTCCCTATAATTTAGGATTTTTCAAGTTTTTATAAGTCATCCTACTTTCTATGTAGGATGTATATTACCTTCTATATTTGGTCCATTCTTTGTTCTTTTTCCCGTGCCATGAATTTTGTATTATTCTCATACAAATTATGCACTCATTATTTTTGCCAGTGACCTTTCAATTTAGTCTATCAGAATTTCATCCAATTCTCTTATTGAATATGACTATTTCTTCGAGTGGTATGTGGTAATATATCACTCGTACTCACATGCAAGGGTCATATCATTTGAAGTGTTCAATATACTAGTGATTGCACCCTAGTAAGGTGCAATAGTCATGTCAATAGAAAGATATACATGAGAAATATATTGAAGGGAAAATGAAATTATCAAGTAGATTAATGTTGGTTATGTATAATACATTTGATCATTTAGAGAGATCAGATTTCCACAATCCATTAGATTTGTTTGTTATTGCTTCTGGATTAGATTGTGTTGGAATTTTTACCATCAACGTTTCGAATCACACTACATGATTCATTATCAGAATGAGAGAGCAAGAGCTGTAAAAAAGTGAGATAGGAGTATAATCAATCTTAAACTAAAAATCAAGTGATCATGTTTTTGTATAGGACAAAAGTCCTTCTAGTTTGTATGCCCCTTCTAGTTTGTAATTTGTATAGGACAAAAGTACTGGGCAAGACTAGAGGTTTTCTTCTCCGTTCTTTCCTATCAGTGCCTGTTTGAATGGAGAAACATTTTATCATTATTTTATTTTCATCTATGTAATAAAAAGGCCTTGGTCATTTACCGATAAAAACAAATAAAATTATTTCATTTAGATTTTATGTATTTACTTGTTTTGGTATCCACACATTCTTTAACTATTATGTACCATATATTATTGTTGACCATAGTAAAACTACTCATTATCCATTATTTTCCTTCTATCTACAATCTAAAATATAAAATAATCCAAACACAGTAATAAGGGAAAAGTAGCAAACTTGATTACAATAGCTATTTTTCTAATAAATCAAGATCTACAACTCTTTGTCAATAAAACCTTACAACTTAAGAGTTCTTGAAGCATTAATTCCTTGTTGAAAATTTCTCTTTTGCACAAATATGCTCTCATTAAATAAAAATGTCACTTTTGCTCAACCCAACAATTTGAAGACATTATTTTGTAATCCCTCTTTGGATTTTTAAGACAAAAAACATGATCAAATGTTTTTTAAGATTGATCATTTAATTTTTAGTTTAAGATTGATTATACTCCTATCTCAGTTTAAGTTGGTTAAAACTTGGTGATACAAGTTATTTAAGTATAAATATATTTGGTGATAACAGTTGGTTAAAATTTTTATAGTTGTAGATGAATTTGAAAGGATAAAAGTATCAGATGCCCCATAAGAGATCAGAGGTCCCTATGAAAGAATCTGGCCTAAAATAAATATTTGATAAGAGTTGTCTAATGCCTTAGGGTAAATTCCAAATCCAAACTATAAAAGGGCTCTATCTCACTTACTAACTAGTATGAAATAATTAGTGAAAAAAGGGGTAAGGGATAATGAATACCACAAATTGTTAGAAATAAAAAAATCAAAATACTCTATTTACAATTAACAGGTTGATTCAAACATAATGAAAGGGAAAAAAAGACACACATCAACATAAAAAAATTCAGACCATCATTCCACACCACAATGCAAGGAAAAAGTAATTTCAGAGTAGCATTAAATAATGTCGAATATTAACAAATTGTGATAACCAAAGAAGGAAGATTAAACCTACTTCTATATCTGATTACAGAACTCTAAAAGACTTTAACATATCATCATGTTTTTAGACAAAAACAAAAAATTCCCAAAATATAAAAGGGGACTTCTAATACATTAGTTTAAAAATATTAAAATCTATCAATATTAAAAGCTATGACCCTATGAATGCATATCAAGATGAGCCCAAAATCCAATTTAACTAGAAAACCTATAGAGCACTATATAAAACTAGACCTAATAGCTATCCAACAATAAATCTAATCCTCCTCCTTCACACAAACCATAATAATTTCTGAATTTTCCTTAATATTTTCCACTAGACATACTAGAGGAAACACATAAGTTGTCTTTTCTTTGCTGGACTAGTATAAATTTGGGAGAATAAATTCATCATTTAGATTATCTAAATTCACCCCTAGCTCAATATATGCAGAGTATAAATTTAGATAGTTCTAAAGCCATTCCGTGTTAGGCTCCTCCACGATCCCTTTCCAACATAGAAGGAGGTTTATATTGGCTTCCATCTTTTTCCTTTCTTGGTAAAATAAAACATTGTCCCTTATAGGCAAAATAGGACACTTATGGACATTAGCTCATCCTAGTTGACCTAGAGTGTAGCTCATGTAGACCTCTAGAAGAGGAATCCTCAACTAATGAGTGATACTGAGTAGTGAATTCTCTAAACCCTCTAGGCATTTGGGGTCAAATACATTATGAAAGAGGCTAATAATCTCAACATGGCCAATATTTTCCCTAGCTAAACAAGCAATGAAAGAACCTATGACCAAGTTGTTGGTACGCGATGTGAAATCATAATTGAAGGATTGCTCTCCTAAGACCCTGCTAATGACTACCCTAGAAAAATCATCCATAGGATTTAAGATTCGATTCATCCTTTCAAGCTTAACATTACCCCTACAAGCCATGGTTCAATTTTTCATGGCATGAAAGACTACTACAGCCATCTCCATTATACACTATGACATAAACCAATAAACAAGAACAAAAGTGACAAATAATGAACTTTAGATGATGATGCCAAATTTATAGAAGGAGCCTGAGTTGAAAGATTTAGAAGTCCTAAACATTTCAATGAGTAAACTAAATGATTGATTATAATCTTATGCCATCATGATTGCCAATTTTCCTAATTCAATACTGATAATTATTAAAAGTTAAGATCCTAAGGGTTGATATGTTAAAAAGATATAGAGTGTGAGATTGGTATATTAAAGATGAATGATAATTAATACAAGGTCATAAATTTATTGGTCTTGATATATTAATATATCTTCACCATCTACTTCTTTATTTTCTAGATAATATTTCTTTTGGTTACCTTCTTAGAATATATGTTGAATTTTGGTTTCTTTTGAAAGGTCTAATAATTTTAAAACATCTTCTAGTTTCTAATTGAACACCCAATTTGGGGTATTCCTTTTCCTTAAGTCATTAATTACAATTTGTGAACCCCTTCTATTATTAGTTTCTTTATTCATAAACTTAAACTTAATTGAAGTCCCTCTTGAAGGTCTTCTAGCTCTGCTAAATTATTTGTGATGATGTCCATAGGTTTATCTCTTTTAATGACCCGTTTTCTAGAGTCTGTATTAATGATACATCCTATTCTTACTTTTTTGGGATCTCCCCAAGATGCTCCATAAAAACTCAATTTTGACCATCCTAATGGCCAAGGTTCCCATTTGCAATTTCTCCTAGCTTCCTGATTGTTCTTATTATATAGTAGTGGTGGATTAATAAGTTTTTTCCAATTTCATTTCATTTCACCATCCCATTCTATGATGGATCCTTCCTCTTTTTTCTTTTTTCCTTAAATGATTATTCATGACTTATGTTATGCATGCTTCAATTTTTTTGAGTAATGATGCTATATTAAGTTTGGAATCACAAAAAATCCTTGTGTTCCTTTCTTTCTAGATCTCCCACATAAGTATTGATGGGCTTATGTTCCAAAGTTTTTTGTAAATTTTAAAAGAGCATCCATTAGGCCATCTAATCAAGTGATTCTCAAGCTTCTCAGATAGAGATGATGTCTAGCAGAGCTTTTGTCAAAGTCATTCCCAACATTATTTTACATATGAACATTGGAATAATAAGTGTTCTATTATCTCAGTTTCTTTTTTGCATAAATAGCATCTTGCGGGTCCCTCAAATCCTATTTTCCTTTTTCTATTTGTTGTTAAAATCCTCTTTTGAAGTGCTACCCAGAGGAAAATTAAGTGCTGCCCAGAGGAAAATACCTACTTTTGGTAGGCATGTTGAGTTCTAGCAGAATTTGAGAGGCATAGGAATAGCTTTCGATCTTTGTGAATATATTTTTAAGTTGTATCCTCTTTTAATGTTGTATCGTCCATCTTTGGAGACTCCCCAAATGAGTATTTCTTTTCTATCCTTATGATTAACCTTTCATCATTGAAGTATTTAGACTCAAAGGTCTTCTTTTCTTTAGGATCTAGATCTATATTTCCCAAACATTTTCATTCCCATATATCTTTCCCATTTTCCTTCTAGATTTTCTTATAATTGCTTACATTAGTTTCCCATATGTTTACTAATATTGTTTTTACATTGGCTGGGATGCTTAAGCTATATAGGCAAGGAAATCCATCCCATGAATCTTCCCAAAAGAGTTCTTCTTCTCCTTTACCTATATCCCAAGTTATATATTTACTAATAAGTGAATGACATTTTACTATAAATTTTCAGCTTTATGATCCTTTAAGTAAATTTTGCATTCTAAAAAGGGAAGTACAATTTGCTTCATTTAAGTATTTTTTGTATAAGATTTTTTCCCACTTTTGTTCATATTCTTGGTATATTCACCATACTAGTTTTTGCTTCTAGTGCTTCATTTTTCTAATTGAGGTTTTTTACACCTAATCCCCCTAACTCCTTGGATTTGCAAATGTTATCCTATTTTATTAGGTTCATTTTCTTATGTTCATTTATATCATTCTAGAAAAAAATTCTAAGCTTTCCTTCTAGCTTTTTATTCACTTTTTTGGAAAGTGGGAGGCATGACATTTGATAAGTGGGAAGTGTTGATAGTGCAACTTTAATTTTTGTAACTTTTTCTTCTTTTGTTAGCCATTTTTCTTGCCAACTTCCTATTTTATTATCAATTCTTTCTATAATATTATTCCACCCTTTATTGTGTCTTTTACTTTTTTCTAGTTCTATACCAAGATATTTGCATAGAAATAATCCATTCTTATATCCCATAAGGTTACATATCTTGTTTTCTTATTTCAGACTTTTCTATATTTACATTTTGTTTAGATGCTTCCATATATTGATGTATGATGTTTTTGAATTTTTTTTACTTCTACCATGGAGCTTTCTCCTGGTAGTATTGTATCATTAGCAAATTGTTGGTGAGTGATATTTGGAGTATTTATTGTAATAGTAATGTTTTTAATTTTTTCTTTTGCCTGGGCACTTTTTATTGACCTCTTGAAAGTTTTTTGCCATAATGATGGATAGGAAAGGTGATAAAGGATCTCCTTGTCTAATACCTCTTGAGATATTAAAATATCATTTTGAAGTTTTGTTAGTGAACAAATTGTCTTCCAAAGAAATACATACAAATTAACTCTAAAATGCCCAGACAGGAAGACTAGATCAATGCTAATAGTTGGGTTAGTTTGCTATTGAAAAAGTGTAAGTGCCCTTTGAATTTATCTGGGTATAGCTCCCCATGTGTGATTTACAATGAATTTGCATTAAAATAAGATACACATATGCATACTTTTACCAAAAAGTACTTAAGGTTCTCTTAACATACTCTTAGGTATAGATGAATGCTTTCAGAGATTACAACAAAAATTAAGGCAAATCAAGAAACACAAAGTTTTTTGAATTCTTGAGACTTGAAAGAAAAAGAAATTAGAGGAAACCAAAGTAACTACTAAGAAAGAATGATAATCTGAAACAAATAATAACCAATATCACTAAGCAATTGACATAATAATCCACAAGATGAAAATTAAATCAGCATTTAAACACATAGTCTTAAACTATCCAATTCACAAACATATATGTTTTTCCATCAAGCTCAAAGTCTAAAACTAAAAATTAGATTACAAAATCCCCCTCTTTTTTATGACTTTCCCCCTTTAAAACAAAATTCCTTTCCCTTATGTAGCACATAGTCTTGAATTCAGAAAAATGGAACCCTTTCCTTCACTTTATTTTGCATATTTATCTTCCTCACTTGATGATGCATGTTAATTTATTATAACTAATTCTTAAAACTATCTCCACTTAGTCTCTTTAACCTTTTTCCCTCTTTCTGATAATATTCCTTACCTTTTTAATTTGATATCTTCATAAACTATTTATGCAAAATTTAAAAGGATATACTTCAATATTTAAATGATATTTGGATACGTGACATATGAATGTATTAATCTAAAATATAAATATTGATGCTAGGTGGATTAAGAATAATTCTGACAGTAAAAATAGTCCTTCCTGCCGAGGCCATACAATTTTATCCCACTATTGGATCTTGCTTATTTTCGGATATATTGTCATAATCCTACTCATTCACATTCTCATAAAAGAGATTTGGAAGATAATATTTGAGTCAAAATTTACTCACTACTATTTGAAGGTTTGTCAAACTATCATAAATCAAAAATTTTAAGATAATTTTACCAAAATTAACCTTGTATTTCCCATCTTTGCTTCCATTTATTTGATAGATTTATAATTTGTTGCATCCATATAAAACTTATTGAATTGAAAAATTAGTGAACCTTTTCAAATCATTGTAAACCTATTTTTACTTGCATGAGATTGAATGAATCAATTTAAATCATGAAACTATTCCTTTAAATTGATGAGTAAAAATCTTAACTTTGAGCTGCTGATCTTGGACTTGCGAATCATTTTTGAAGCAATATGAACTTTGATGAACTAGTAAAATCTAATGCAGGTACGAATTTGAACTACACACCTACACTTACAAACCTCTAAATAATTTCAAATAAGGGTCTGACAGTGGTCTTGTACACTCTAGAAATAATCATCTAAACACACCTGTTGTGCCTTATGAAAACAATAAACATGTTTGAAATGTAGATTGAACTAATGAACCTTTGAAACATTGAACTAGGATGGCTTAAAATAACCCATTTGAATCTGCCTCAACAAATTGAACCACTTCAAACCACATGAACTACTCTAAACTTAGTTCAAAGAGTTTTAGGACCCTATAAAGAAAGTTTAATTACTCGGTCTATAGGGTGCCAATAGGTTCCATTTATGAGTGATATTTTAGGAGTTCATATACATTTGAAAATAATGTTGATGCATTGATGAGAAAACCCAAAGGCTTCTAATTTTTTTAAATAAGAATCTCCAATCCATCATATCATATGCTTTCTGTATCTCCAATTTCATAAATATGCTTGCCTCTTTATTCTTGGTTGCAGAATGTATAATTTCTTGAATAATGATTATACCATCTAAAATGGATCTTTCAAGTACAAAGCCAATTTGTTCCACTAATATGAGTTTGAGAAGTATCAATTTTAGGTGTCAAGCTAGAGCTTTTGAGATGATTTATAAATAGTATTGCAAAGAGCTATTGGTCTGAAATCTTGAGGAACTTCTGAGTCATCTTTTTTGGGTATGAGAGTTAAGAAAGTATGATTGATCTACATTAATATTGATCCACCATTTCTATATGCTTCTATATCTTTCCATAGGTCTAGCCTAATAATATCCCAACATTTTTGATAAAAGAAGTCATGAAAGCCATTTGGCCCTAGTGATTTATCAGGATTTAGGTTGAAGAGTGCAAATTTGACCTCTTCTAAGGATAGAGGTTTGTTAAGTAATTGTTATCTTCTAGGTATATAAACCAACTTTAGGATAGTTTTTAACATCTTTTCTTGTGCATTACTATTAGAGAAATCAAAGTTGTTTAGTATGTTTTTGAAATAATATACAAATACTTTTATGATATTTGTTGGGTTTTTTATGATGTTTCCATCTCTATCCTTGATCTTCGTGATTTTGTTTCTATTTCTATTAAATATAGTGTTGTTATGGAAAAGTTATGTATTGCAGTCCCCTTCTACTAACCATCTTTCTCTTGATTTTTGTCTCCAAAAGATCTTTTCTTTTGCCAGTATTTCCTCCTATTTTGTAAGTAATTCATTTTCTTTTAGGTATTTCTCAATGTCCATTCCCTTTTTTATAAGTTAATTGTTTAGTATTTTTAGGTTTTCTTCATTGTCTAATTTTTCCTTTAATATATTATTAAAATGTGTATTGTTCCATTTTAGGATATTTTCTTTGATCGTTTTCATCTTAGATATGAAGCAATAAATTTTTAATCCTTGGAAGTTTCGTTGTGACACCATGATTTGATGTTTTCAATGAAGAAAACCTAAAAATACTAAACAATTAATTTATAAAATATCTAAAAATACTAAACAATTATTTTATAAAAAAGGGAATGGACTGATCTTACCACATTCAATTAATTTATAAAATACCTAAAAATACTAAACAATTAATTAATTTGAGTTAATTCAATTCTTACCAGATAATGGTCTGATCTTGCTATTGGTAAGCTTGTTAACTATAGTACCATGTCAATGTCTATTAGTTCTCCTTTGAAGAAAAATCTATCCAATTTTTCTGCTATGTAGGTGAAATATTTCCTTTTGTTGTTACATGTATAAGTTCCATTTCTAGTGGGAATATCTAATAATTTATTTTTCTCTACCCACCTATTGAAGTCAATAGTTAGCCTGTGAGATGTGTTGCATGCCCCCATATTTTTCATCTAGATTTAAAATAAAATTAAAGTCCCCACCTATAAGTATGTATTCATTGTGATATTCTCTAATAAATATGTTTATTTCTTCTTGTAAGTGATTCTTATTTGCAGTCTGTACTATTGGCCCATATATATTGATTAGGATGATTTGGAGATTGTTCCTGATACTCTTGATTTTACATCCCATAGAGTTATGGTTTGAGGTTATAAAATATAGGTTTATCTTCCTTGGGTTCCATATCATGCCTATCCCTCTTGACGCTCCTCTTGATTCCTGTAGGATTCTACTCCAAGTACCCAATTTCTTTCCTAATTTAATTCCTTCTTCTTTATTAAGTTTTGTTTCTTGTATTAATATGATTTCAAATTCAAATATAGATATGTTTCACTTTAGTAAGCATTTTTTTCTAGGGAAATTTGGGCCCCTACAATTCCATATTGTAATCCTCATAATGTTATGGGAAGGCACTTCCCCTTCCCTTCTTTTAGAATTTGAACAATCATTTGTTGTTCTTTAGCCTAGTGATGCAAAGCATCCTACAAACCAAACAAAAAATAGGATCCTTTCTGATCCTTTCAACATCAATTCAATAATTTCATTATATAGAGGCATCTCATGAGGTAAAACACATGTTTTAACAAAAAAACATCTACCCTTCTCCATTTGCACATCCTGATTTCTATATCTGATTACATTAGACATAACTTTTAATTCTTAATATTTCTTTCCAAACCCTTTGGTGAAATTTTTCCACACTAGGAATAATAACACATATCAAAATTGGAGCCAAAAATAATAAATTCTTTACAATTTATAGTCTATGCATGAAGACCCATGTTCTTTGTCATAAATTAGAAGTAAAACTAGTAACCCTACCTAGGGCATCTAATAACTTCCTAAAAATGACTCCAAATGAAACCAAACCAATTTCACATTGATCCGATATAAATATAGTATCATAATCTGTAAGCCATTAATTTATATAATACATATATCATTTTTAAAGATCAAATCTTTTCCTTCGTCTCTAATGGAGATCCTCAAAAGCCAGTCTTCACTCAAATATCGATAACTTACACAAATGAAAATGACTCAAAACATTTGGAAATTAACTAGAGTTTGCATATCTTTCCAATGAATTCAAATATAGTTCTTTATGCATCCAAATATGTTCATACCAAGCATTTCAATATGACTGTAGTCGAGTATCCTCAAACTTGAAAATAACAACTTTTCCAAAACTTGCATAACTTCTTCATTTCTAAATGAAATAAACTCAAATTAAATCAAAAAGAAACATTATTCACTACTCTATCCATATATAGAGATTTTACATGGTTCCTAGGCTATATATGGTTGTACAAAACTTGGAACCAATAATAAAAATGAAAAACCAATCAAAATAATAACTCAGAATTTCACCAAATTTGTTTAAAATGTATCTCTTACTTTCCATATTTCTTTGGTTCAACCATAGATCCTTTTTAATAGTTTTTGTGGTTGTTTATAAGTTCCAAACCACCTTTTATACCAAATCCTCACGTTCTTTGAATCATTATGCAACTTTGACAACATTTATGCACTTTATACATTTTCAAATTACAACTTTTGTATAAACCTAACATAGATCAAAATTATGACTGAAATGAATTTAGATCTCTCGCATTAATATTTTTAACCTCCATTTTTTAAAAAAATTAGGTTCCTCTACACCATACTCCCAACCTTGAAAATTTTCCAAGTCCCTTGGAAACATGGAATATAACTTGCAAGAAAAAAGATTAGATCAAAAATCCTCATCTTTTCCTTCATTTTTCTTTGCCTCCCATGCTTTTATCATCATCATATTTTCCTTTAAGGACATAGGACCACCCTAAAAATTAGCTTCTCAGATACTCCTATTAGTGGATCATTAATGGCTACAACTTCCACGGTGTCCTAATCAAAGATCCACCTTTACTATGCTACTTCAAACTCACCAAAACCAACTCTCAATGTGCCTCATCTAGGAGTCCTCCTCTTTGCTTCTCTCCCTAGTCTCTTGGCATCTACTAGACCTTCCCATGGCCCTTGATAAAACTTCCATATCCTTCAACACAGGAACACAACATCTTCCTTTTGCAGCAAGATGGATGAGCACCTGCAACCAAAAACTCATCAACAAATCCAAACCAAACCTTCAAGGTCCTAGTGTGGATTGCCTCCTCTAACGCTCTATCCACACACTCAAGATCTTCAATCTATAATACCAATTTTATGGAGAGCATCTGAAAAACCAAAAAAAAAAGGATCCTTTCTAATCCTTTAATCATCAATTCAATAATTTCATTATATTGAAGTATCTCACGAGGTAAAATGCAACATGTTTTAACAAAAAAACATCTACCCTTCTCCATTTGCATATCCTAGTTTCTATATCTAATTACATTATTAATAAATTTTAATCCTTAATGTTTCTTTCCAAACAATTTGGTGAAATTGTTCAACATTAGGAATACTAATACATATCCAAAGAAAAGGAAAAAATAATAAAACCATTAAAATTTATAGTCTTTGCATGTAGACCCATTTTCTCTATCATAAATCAGAAGTAAAACCAATAACCCTACCTAGGGAATCTAATAACTTCTTCAAAAAGACTCCAAATGAAACCAAACTGATTTCACATTGATCCAATATAAATCTAGTTTCATAATCTATAAGCCATTAATTTATCCAATACTTAAATCATTTTATCAAATCAAATCTTTGCCTACATCTTCAATGGAGATGCTTAAAAATGAGTCTTCACTCAAATATCTATAACTTACACAAAGCTAAATGAAAATGACTCAAACAAATTGGAAATTAACTAGAGTTCATGTATCTTTCCAATTAATTCAAATATAGTTCTTTATTCATCCAAATATGTTCATACCAAGTATTTCAATCTAACTGTAGTTGGGTATTCTCAAACCTGAAAATAACAAATTTTTCCAAAACTTGCATAACTTCTTCTTTTCTAATTGAAATAAACTCAAACTAAATCCAAAAGAAACATTATTCAATAATCTATCCATACATACATACATACATACATACATACATACATACATACATATATCCATGCATATATACATACATACATACATACATACATACATACATATATATATTACATAGTTTTCAGGTTGTACATGGTCGTACAAGTCCTGGAACCAACACTAAAACTAAAAAACCAATCAAAATAACAACTCAGAATTTCACCAAATTTGTTTCAAATGTATCTCTTACTTTCCATATTACTTTGCTTCAACCAAACATCCATTTTTTTAGTTTTTTTGGTTGGTTATAACTTCCAAACCACCTTTTAAACTACCTCCTTACATGCTTTTAATCAATATGCAACTTTGACAACATTTATGCACTTATACATTTTCACATTACAATTTTTGTATAAATCCAACATAGATAAAAACTATTCAATTGAAATGAATTTAGATCTCTCACATTAATATTTTTAACCTCCACTTTTATTTTACTTTAGGTGCCTTTGTGCCACTTGGCCATCTGCCTTTCTTAGTTCTTTGAGTGATTTCCTCCCTCATTTTGACTTTTGTTTACCACATTTTGGAATCTTGATACCCTTCTAATTTATTAATATGCCAAGGTTTTCTAGATTATCCTGAGAATTGTTGATGCTTTCTATCTAGTTTTCTCCTTCCTCATTTTCTTTTTCTTCTTCTAGCTCTTTACTTATATGTTCTACTAGATCAATTTGATTCTCATATTATTCTATGTTTTCCTCAATCTGTGTTCTCTCTTCATTGGCTTTTCTATTTACATTCATCTATTCTAGATCCATCAGAATTCCATATTCTCCCCAATTCTTCCATATTCAATTTTCATTGTGTTCTTCTTGTTCCTAACTTGTGCTCTATTCTTTAGTATTTGGAGTTCTTATTCTTTTTCTAGAATTGGAACTTTTTTGTTGTATTTAGGTTCTTTTGACTACTAAGTTTCCTTGTGGGTTTGTACTTCAAAATGATATGATCCATTGGCTGGGGTTTCCTAGAATTTATAGCTCCATTTTTTGGCTCTTTTCCTTATGGTGATATTACTCAATTGTGCTAATGATGCTGGTGGGACTGATCCTTCTATCTTTTGTTCTTCATTATATGCTCCATATGATTTCCAATTATTTTTCTAATTTCATCTGAGACTCAAACTATTCTAGATATCTCCTTATATAGATTTGGAGTGTTCTTATCTAGGTGATAAGGATCCTTTGTGGTGAAAAGCCATGTATTTTTTGTATCCTCAATAGCTTTTATACTAGACTTCTCCTATGCAAGGGCCTCCAAATGTTTTCTCTAAACTATTTGGTTATCATTCTCCAAATTTTGAACTTTTTCCATCTATTTCTTTTCCCTTTCTTTGTACTTTTTGAGATCATTCTTTTGAACCTTTGTTATTTCTAATAGAGACTTTTCTTTGGTTGTGTTTGTTGGACCCTCTTTTTGCTTTAGGATCTCAATTTGATAAATGTCATCATCAATTTTGAGACTGATTTATTCATTAAGTTGATTAATGCTTCTAATATTCTCCTCTAGTTCCATCATTTCTATTTTTGACTGCTCTAATTATTCTTTTAAGCTTGCAAATTTTTCACTTAGTGAGTTGATTAGGTTGACTCCTTCTATATATCTTCAATATGTGATCTGATTAATGTCTTCTCCATTTGATTTTTTAGATTTATTTTCAATACTTTTGAGTATGCTCTATATGATCTTTAGTTTTGTTATCTCACCTTCTTCAAACTCCCTATTTGTTGATAAAATAAGACTATCAATATTTTTTTGGAGCCTGATCTCTCCTCT
Source organism: Cupressus sempervirens (assembly GCA_028749045.1). Classification (NCBI taxonomy): domain Eukaryota; kingdom Viridiplantae; phylum Streptophyta; class Pinopsida; order Cupressales; family Cupressaceae; genus Cupressus; species Cupressus sempervirens. The sequence continues at coordinate 235,401,622 of CM053790.1, read as the reverse complement.
ATTGCTGACCTATTCTTTTTTTACCAACTCTAGATATTGATCCTCTATGTTAGTATCCAAATTGATTTCTTCAAAATCTGAATAGGTTCCTATCACCTGTCTCCCTTCTTCTAGAAATTTTACATGTCAAATTTTCCCTTGGTATATGGAGAAGTTGATTTTGTACAATGATCTATTTGTGATAATTTTAATTTGTTCTTGATCATAAAGTTTTGGTTTTAAATTAATTAAGAGTTTTACTGATGTATATTTGGTATGATGAGGTTCATAACCCTTAATTCCTCCTAGTAACTCTCTAATTTGGATGAAAATGCTAATGCCGCATAATTCAACTCATATATTATTTAATGATACCGATATTGGGAGATTAGGGGAACTCACCATGATTGCATTAAAGTTGGGTTTCCATTTCAAAAAGTTTAGACTATATCCATTTATGAATTTGAGAGAATTTTCAAGTACAGATTACCTAATACTTAAATCTATGCAATGTAAAAAAATAAAAGAGTTTGAGAAGAAAGTTATACTTACCTGATTAGATTCCATGGCTTTGAACCATTTCACCATTTTAGACTACTCTAATTTCAGCCCCATCCAAATAGTGTACAGACCCTTTTCTTCACAATCAAACCATTTATCTTCACTGATCTTATTTTTTATAATAATGGTAGTGTCTACCTTTTCTTCTATTTTTTAGCTCATGTGCAATTGTATTTGATCTATTCTTGGCTTAGAACATTGAAATTGTCCAAATTAAAATAAGGGTTGTGAAGGTGAAGATGATTTGTTTAAAGGAATAAGGTTAGAGGATTACTTTGGAGGGATACAAGGATTTGGGTTAATAGGGATGCTATTAGTTTCTAAAACTTTGAAGGGTTTAGGATAGGTCAGAGAGACAAGATGTTTCAAGCAATTTAGGGTTTGCCTATCCTTCGAGCTATTGCTTGAATTCGTGTTGTTTGTTTCCATTTCTTTTCTTTTCTTTTTCTCTAAGACTGATACTATTCTAGATATCTCCTTATACAAATTAGGAGTATTCTTATATGGAATATGAGAATCCTTTTTGGTGAAAATCCATGTATTTTTTGTATCTTCAATAGCTTTTATACTAGAATTTGTAGAAGTTGAGAAATTGAACTTCACAGATCCTCAAGAACACCTGCATGCAAATATCCTACAATGAAGAGAAGCCAGAAAATGGAAAATGCAGAGCTTATAAGTTCTCAAGAATGTGAGAGAAAAAAATTTATTCTAAGTTATGAAAACAAAATACAAAAGTTCAACCTTTTAAGGTGAACAAAATCCTAAAGGAAAGAAAACTAGGTTTGCGCAATATAATTAATATAAAATATTAATTATATGCACCTAAGAGAGCTAAAGAAACTAGAGTAATAAATGACTTACTCTAACACCCCCCCTTATGCAAAGCTTAGGAGGAAGCTAACCTAGCAAAGCTATGAAAGTAGGAAAATGGGTCCCGGCAACAAGGCCTAATCAGGTACCCAATACAAGGAAATCTCTATAAACTGGAGACAAAGGAGAAAACCCAATGGTAAAAACCCCTCTCCAAAAAGAGATGAAAAAAAAAATCAAAAAAATGGCTCAAGAGACTCTCTCAAAACCATAAACAACCCCCCCACCCCTCCCCCGCTACCCCCCCCCCCCCCCCCCCCCCCCATGAGAGAGAGATGAGACATCAAAGCCCCCCTAGAATGATGAAGCCCCTATAGAAATGAATGAACCAATGTATCTCCAATGCAGAAGAAACAAGGGCACATAACAAGGAAACAATTGAATGATAGGAAGGCCTAAATAATGCTCAAAAGAGTAGACATGAGGATCCTAAAAAGGAATCCCCAATGCAAGTGTATTGATACTGTCATGGAAGAGGAGATGACCGTCCTCTACAGAATCTGCAACAAGTGCTCCTGAAGGCTTGATGACTGGAGCTAGAAGGTTTGGCAGAGCTAAAGAAGAAAAGACTTCAATGGAATGAGGTGTGGTGAACTCAAGAACAATACAAAGGTTCACGTGTCCTGACTGCACCACATGATGCTCTCGTGAAAGAGAAGAATTATGCTCCTATAATGGAGATGGTGGACCAAAGTGTAGGAAGGTTAACTCGTGAGCAGTCCAAGCTCACTCAGATGGATTCACTTACAAGTTCACCATCATAGGCATTACTTGCCAAGGATACATAGGAGCAGAAGCCGAAGCAGATATCTGATTCCTCTTCTCAGCACTCTACTGGTCATCCTCTTCTTCTAAGAAGAAGGAGAAAAAGAAGACTGAGACTCCTTCCTATTCCTATTGTCAAAAAGGAGCTCATGATGAGGCACATTATTTTCAAAAGAGATTTGGTGGTGTTAGAATCTGATAAGATTAATAACCCAGAAAACTAGTGCAAAGAGTAAATATCTAAACTATGAATGCAAATGATACAAAATTAAAATAGCATCATAGAGTTAGTCTCCAAGAGAGTAATGCAAATGCTGGAAGCAAAATAGCATTAAGATGATGCAAAAACAAGAGATACAAATACAAGCCAGGTAGCATGCTTATATAGGCTAGGAAGAGGGAGGAGGTGACAACACCAACCAATGAGGAGCAACCATCTATCGGACTAAAGATAGCAAAGTATCTTCCTAAGATAGCTAATGGATGCTCACATGTAGGAAGGTGACACCTCACAACCATTCACCTAATAAGACATGCTTTATTAACCTAAGCGAGATTATTAAAAGTGTAGGAAAAACCTAGTAAAATAGGAAAAATAAAAAAATTACACTAACACCCCCCCATAAGCGAAGCTTAGGTGGATGCTAACCTAGCAAAGCTATGAAAGCAAGAAAATGGGTCCCAGCAACAAGGCCTAATTAGGTACCCAATACAAGAAAAAGAACTAGATGAAAGAAACTAAGCCTCCAATCTAGGAAATGTCCCAAAGAGAGGGAAAAAAAAGAGCATGAAGCATCTCTGAAGCATGAAGCTGCAAACTCTGTCAAAATGTCGATCTATAAAACCTCCATGGAAATAGAAGGCATGAACCATCAAACAAAGAAGCATAGAACAACAAGTGAACCCCCCCATAATTCTGAACAGGGAGAGGGGTGACAAGAACACTGAAATGCAATGCCAAAAACATCTGCAAGAAGAAGAATCAGGAACACCAATAGTGCAATAGAAGTACAAGCACAAGATAAAGGGCGGTGTCACCGGCACACTACATGGGCTAATGTCGTGGAAGAAAAATTCACTTGAAAAAGGTGGATGAGCACAAAATGGCAAAACATCATGACCCCCCATGGCACTTTATAACTGAGTGCGAGTACAAACAAACACAAGGTGTACAAGATCCCAGATATGCAAAAGCAGGCACTTTATCTCAAAGAGTTTACAAAAAAAGGAATGCAATAGAATAGAAGCATACAATGCTCAGAATTCAGAAAGAAGAGTGAGCCAAAAGAACAGAAGAAGAGATTCCAGGACCTGTAGAATCCAAGTAATCCGCTAGAGTGCGAAAGTGCAAAACTCGAAGGAGAAAGAACCTGAAGCAGAATCTAGATAAAAGACCTTTGCAACTGAATAACTCATAGAATTAGCTTTCCAACGATATCTGGTGAGCCCAGAAAAGAGTTCGAATGAGCGAGATATGGCTCCCGGAAGACAAAATAGAACATCTGGCTTTGACTACCAAAATAGGCAACCAGACTATAGCAAAAATTTAAAAAAACTTGTACCATCATCTCCATCTCAGAACCAGCTTTCCAACGCATTTTTCGGATCAAAAAAATACGTCTATATGCTCAAGTTACGGAAGAAAAATCGACAGGGCCTCCTCATTAAGAGAATATGCTAAAAGTGAAACTTGGGCACAATAATCAAGGAAACAAATAGCACCACTGCGATCTACTCAAAAAATAATGCACTTTCAAAAAAAGAATCGCCTCGATACGAGGTCGTATGAGAAAGTTATGATCCTCCGAAGTTTCCAAAACGAGAACTTTGCACAGTCATGACTGAGAATCTACAATTTCTGAAGAATTCATGCATGAAAATCAAAAAACAACTCCACTAGTGGATAGAGCACAAAAAAATAGCCAAGTTCATAACAAGAATCATCAAAATTAGAGTCCGTATGAGAAAGAACGAGACATTTGAAAACTGCGTTCAAATCTGCGACTGCCAATGGAGAGGGGTATGGCTGTAGCTTTGCATGCTCGATTCTGAAAAATATACAGCTTGCATGCAAAATCTAAAAGATACCCAGATGGTTTTTCGGGGCTGCGAACAAAACTCTAAAAGCGTTTTTCTTTCTGATGTACAGAAGATGTTGCTGTAGTGTAAATCAGACGCTTTTAATAGTAAAAAAGGGCTCCAAAAATTTAAAAACGACCCCAGCAACCAGAATATGACATGCAAATGTTGGATCAGCTTCTTAAGTCCATCAATGGCATGCTGGAACCTGCAAAACTGATTGAAAACTCCAAAAATGCAAGTTGGTTGTCAAATTTGAGATTGAAACCCTAGAGAAAAACTGTTTTTGTCAAAACTTTTTTGATTCTCAGGATCATCCAAAGATGCAAGAGAAGAGCATACTTCATTTTTCAAAAAACTACAATAAAGTTTATTTGCCCCCTCCGAATCTCTCAAATAAGGAAACTAAAATCTACTCTTGCAAATAGAAAAGCTCTGATACCATGTTAGAATCTGATAAGATTAATAACCCAGAAAACTAGTGCAAAGAGTAAATATCTAAACTATGAATGCAAATGATACAAAATTAAAATAGCATCATAGAGTTAGTCTCCAAGAGAGTAATGCAAATGCTAGAAGCAAAATAGCATTAAGAGGATGCAAAAATAAGAGATACAAATACAAGCCAGGTAGCATGCTTTTATAGGCTAGGAAGAGGGAGGAGGTGGCAACACCAACCAATGAGGAGCAACCATCTATCGGACTAAAGATAGCAAAGTATCTTCCTAAGATAGCTAATGGATGCTCACATGTAGGAAGGTGACACCTCACAACCATTCACCTAATAAGACATGCTTTATTAACCTAAGCGAGATTATTAAAAGTGTAGGAAAAACCTAGTAAAATAGGAAAAATTAAAAAATTACACTAACAGATGGCTATGAGAAATAGATTGCAAATTTACAAGTTCTTCTTCAAAAGAGCTCTATTTCATCCCCATCCTCTTCTACCTCTCAGGGGTCTACCTTTTAGTCTTCATCCATGTCTTTGACATCTTCATCGAATTTTGGACAGGGTCATGCATTACGGGCTTCCCTTGCATCCCCTTCCTAGGTCCCTTGGATACTGGATTTAGGTGCTTCTCACCATATGGCATCTTCTCAAGGGGTCTTCTCCTCTATTGAGGCTTCTCTAATTCCTCGTATTCTCATGGGGAATAACACTACTCTAATAGAATTCTCCTACACAAGGGCCTTCAAATGTTTTCTCTAAACTATCTAGTTATCATTCTCCTAATTCTAAACTTTTACCATCTATTTCTTTTCCTTTTCTTTATTCTTTTTGATGTCATTTCTAATATAGAATTTTCTTTGGTTATGTTTAGTTAAGCCTCTTTTTTCTTGAGGATCTCAATTTGATCAATGGCATCATTAATTTTGAGAGTGATTTCTTCATTAAGTTGATTAATGCTTCTAATATTCTCCTCTAGTTCCATCATTTCTATTTCTGACTGCTCTGATTATTCTTTTAAGCTTGCAACTTTTTCACTTAGTGAGTTGATTAGATTGACTCCTTCCATATATCTTCACTATGTCATCTGATTAATGTCTTCTCCCTTTGATTTTTTAGATTTCTTTTCAATACTTTTCAGTACGCTCTATATGATCTCTAGTTCTATTATCCCACTTTCTTCAAACTCCTTGTTTGTTGATAAAATAAGACTATCAATATTGTGTTGGAGTCTGATCTCTCCTCTATTGCTGACCCATTCTTTTGTTACCAACTCTGGATGTTGATCCTTTATGTCAATATCCAAATTGATTTCTTCAAAATCTTAAATAGTTGCCATCACATGTCTCCCTTCTTTTAGAAATTTTACATGTTTGATTTATCTGATTCATTCTTCATGTCACTCAACTAAAATGTCAAACAGTTTTTTTTAAGGGGAAGTTATTCAGCCTTAAATTTCTTCAATTTTGGGATATTAGTCAGATTAGCAATATAGTTGGGCTTGCTTGGGGAACATGACCATCAAGACTTAGGGTTACCTTTATTAAAATTTCCTTAGAACATTATTCTTTTCACAACATTCATATTTTTCACTTTGTCTATCATTTTAGATATTCAAATTTATTGAGAAAAATTGGTGTAATAGGCCAAGCCAATAATTTCCTTTAACCCTTGGTTGTAAGCACTACAAGCAAGAAGCCCCACTATTTCACTAAGGGTCAAATTCAAAAACTCTCAATTAAGAATCATAGTAGAGAGTGACCCTGTGGAGACTTGAACCTTGGTTGTAGGCACTACATGCAAGAAGCCCCACCATTTCACCCAAGGCACAAGCCAAAAATCTAAATCAAATATATGGATACATATCAAATTTGGAAATATTTAATATGGATAAATAATAATAAAGATGCATTTCATAATAATAATATGGATACATTGCTCCTTATATTCATAGATTATGCTTTCATCCTGATGATGGATCACAAAGTGAGATTCAAAACATTGATGCTAAAAAACTTCACAAGATCGAACTCAAAAGTGCTTGCAAATAATAATTAAGAGTCTAATTCACATGAGTCAAAAAATATGTAAAAGAAATTAAATAACTTTAAAAGTGTAATGTGCAACACAATTGATTACAATTCAAAAAAAGGTTTGAAATTATCAATGAAATATTAATCATAAGAACGTTAAAAATTAAACTTAGTATTTTGTCAAATATACAATATATCCAACCAATTGTGTGTTGTCTGCCTCCATATTTTGGATGATATCTATCAGGGAAGCTAAGAATAATCTCAATCATCCTTCTACTAAGCTTTAGGCATGACAAAATCCTCCTTTCATTTTACCCTTTGATCGATTATATATGACAGGGATGCTAGCAAGGGCCACAAAATATAGCTTAAGAAGGATGATATAATTTGGTTGAAATTTTCTAAGGCATTAAAAAAATCCTATCTTTTGCATATCTCACAACCATAGCATTGCATGAGATCACATTTCTTTGGTGCAACTTATCAAATGGTTCAGGTGCATTGTCTCTTCCTCTACATTTTTCATATATGTCTACGAGGGCATTTGCATATGTAATATCTCCCAAAATCTATAGTGGATGTCCACACTCCATTCCAAAACTATCATTTGGGGATAGTCAAGAAGGATGCTGAAACAAATTGGGGTCAACAACTAGTTACATTTTACCAAAAGTTCCTAAATAATTTGCATTACATGCATATGTGCATTCAACAAGACTACATTTATATAATGCATCATGTCAACCAATTTAGGTGCATTCTGTGTACTTCTACATCTTGCATACATGATGCCCATACTGTGTTCCAAAGCTCCCATTTTGGTACAAGCCAAAACTACAATTGAAACAGATTCAAGATTTTAACATGTATTTTCCTTTTTTCCCCCATTGGGTGTTGTTCTCATAGCCATATTTGGTGAGCCCTTTTGACTCATGCAATTACTTAGATGGAGTTGTTTTTTCTATTCTTAAAATTGATGAGCTAATTAACCCTTTGATGAAGTTTAAAGAGCTCTATTGTGGCTCATTTCCATGTAGTACATTCCTATGAGTAATGTATCTGGTACCCATGTACGACGCACCTCAAATTCTATCCATAACTTGAAAAGGAACCTATTGACTACATATGTTGTAGGGCACCAGTTGAATTATAAATACTCACATAAAAATACTTCTCAAGTTAATTGACATAAAGATCATTTTTAAAGCCTGGTGCCTTTGATTCCTATGAGAACCATGGGATTGTTGGGGTTCTCAAAGGATTCTCTAGTATTTGCCTATGCTCTCTAGGATCTACTCTAATTCAAATTTTGCATGGAAAATTGTCATAGCTTTGAAGCTTCAAATTTTTGTTAGAGGCAACACTAGAATTTTGTGCTTGGATGGAAGAATTATTGTATAACTATTGTGTTGACCAAATAAAAACCATGTAGACGGACTAAAAATTGTGAAAAATGGTGTTTTAGATGTGAGACAATGGTATGGGCGTGAGACAAAACCACTGTGTGAGAAATTTAAAACATGTATGATAGAGCTTGTGCTCTATAAGAGAAGCTTGTTAGCTTAAATATGATGATTGACAATAATGGCTAAATCATAAGGGTATCTGTAGGATCGTGGTCAAACAAACTATGCTCTTAAGTGGCAATAAAAAATCAACAAATCAAGGTTATGTCAACTAAGTGTGCAATTTTCTACTTGTTATAAACTATATATAAAAAATTTGAGTGGAAAGAATCTCTAGGAAACTGAATTTAGCTTCTAAACTACTAGGCTTTATATGAAAAAAATAAAAATTGATTGGTCAAAATTTTGAATTTTAATGCAATAGTACAAAATTTCAAGACCAAAATAAGTACACGTATGTCTAACCACCTTAATCAAAATCAAATGATAATATTTTTAAATAATATTCTAGATAGAAGAAGTAGACTCATGCCTAGATGTGACACATATTTTTGGCTATTTTTATTTTAAATAAATAAATAATTATTAGTTTTCTACTTTAGTTATTTTGGAATTAAAAAACTCTTGTGTCTAACCACCTTAACTAAATCAAAACTCTGCAAAATTTAAATTATTTTTTTTTCCCTTATAGTAGAAGCATAGAATATGATGCATCTTTTGGATTTCAAAAATGTTGTACCATTCAAAAGTTATAGTTGTTTTTCAAGAAGTGTGTCAATCAACACTTTATATGTAACTCCATTAGAAAATAAATAATAGTTACTTACTAAACTCATAATTTGACAAACTTTACATTTATGGAAAGCTAAGAACATTCTTAAGAAATTATTTTCATTTCATCAAATTTTGGTGAAAAAAAAGTCATCAGCTACATGTTTGAAGTAAAAAAACACACAAGAATAGACCAAAAACACATTTTTGGGACATTTTTAAAGTTGACCATATATGGTAGGTATCAAAAGGTATAGTAGGCCTTATAAAAGTATTAATTATTTTCATTTAGTATCAAGATGGGTCGAAAAAAGTTGCAATAGATTTTGAAATGCTTTGAGCATTTCGGAACTACATATTTTTCAGATCGCCACTTTTTGGCACACCATGATCCTGCACATACCAATAAACTAAAACATTAGCCATATATCATGGAATATATGATACATGCATTATGTACCTTTTTCCTTGTCAGTCCCCTCAATATTATTTTTCCTACGATCCCCCACAAATGATTATCTACCTATGTTCCACATAGAGTCTAAACCCTATCTTAATAGTTAAGAAATAAGGAATTAATTTTTAAAAAAAATTATTATGTTGTCTATCTCATATTTAATAAGTTATTATTTATTGTATAAATTTTATTATGTGTTAATAATAATAACATTAATAAATCTAATATATTCTCTTATATATAATATTAATAAATATTTTAAAATAAAATTATATTTTAATTTAGATATTTAAAATACAATATTATTATATCATACATCAACATTGAATAATACAAATAATTTTTATATGATATTCTTATGTTTATTAAAAAATTTAATGTCTTTTTTATTTACTTAATTATTATATGGTGATGTATAGTAAAATATTATCAAAATATTAGTTTTAATTTTGATAATTATATTATAATATATAAATTCATTTTATATAATTAATATATAAATTTTAAAAATTTTAGAAATACATATAGAATAATATCAAACTATAAAATGAATATAGAAACAAATTATGCATGTAACTTATATGTTACATACATAATTTACATATGTACCAGTTATATATACATAATTTTTTTTATTCATTCTATAATCTGATGTTATTTTATATACATTTGTAATACACCATTATCTTTTTCACATTTTCTTTAATTTTTAAAAATTAATGTAAAAAAAAACATATTAAATATATGTTCATTCAAATCAATATAAAGAATTAATAATAACAAAAACTGAATACATTACATTAATTTTTCAAACACTTATTTTCTATGGTTAATAGTGTCCAAAAAACTCAAAATTTTCAAAGTGATTATTCTTATAAAACAAATTTATTCTATATTGCATGTCTCACTTTGTCCTTATTTATTTCTTATAACCCATGATAGAAAACTCACCATTAGAAATAACTAAGAACATCTTTACATCCATTAATTCTAAACACTTAACATTATTTTGATTTCAGTAGACAAAAACTATTCATAAAAGTTATTGTAAACTATTTAATTCTTTAGATATACGTAATTATATTTTCCTATTTTGTTTAATTTCATAAAATTAATGTAAAATTATATTAAGTATGTGTTCTTTCAAATCCATATTGAAAATTAATAGCAAAAATCAAATATATTGAATTAATAATTCAACACCTATTTTCTATAATTAATAGTATAAAAAATAAACATTAAATTAAAAAGATACTTTAAAAAAGAATAGAAAAAAGAATATCTTATAAAGATTATGCATATTATCCAATGTTAATGTATGATATAATAATATTCTATGCTTCTTCTACTAAGGAAAAAATAGAAAAAATAAATTTTATAGAGTTTTGAATTAGTCAAGGCAATGAGACACTTCGTGAATTTTTTTTATTCTAAACATAGTAGAACATTCATGATTAATTATTTATTTAGAATTAAAAAAGCAAAAAATATGTCTCACATCCAAGCATGAGTCTATTTATTATATCTAGAATATTATTTAAAAATATTATTATTTGTTTTCTATTAAGGTGGTTAGACATACGTCTACTTATTTTTGTCCTAAAATTTTAGTATTATTGCATTAAAATTAAAAAAATTGACCAATCAATTTTTATTTTTCTCAGATAAGGCCTAGTAGTTTAAAGAAACTAAATTCATTTTCCTAGAGATTCTTTTTTCTCAACTTTTTGATATTATAAAGTTTATAACAAGTAGAAAATTGTATGTCAAGTTGACATAACCCTAATTTGTTGATTTGTTATTGCCACTTAAGAGCATAGTTTGGTTGACATTCATATCCATGTAGCCAACATTTTAGCAATTTTAGGCATATATAAGAGGATACATTTTAATTTAGGATTTAGACATTTCCATGGTTGACTTCTTCCACCACAACTCATCCAAATGCTGTGATTTTTGGCAGCCTTAAATAGTTGTTTGTAAATAGCAGGGGAATGTGATGGTGAGCGGAAATGTGCTAGCATAAACAAATACATGTTCTAGTTTTTGCATGATATAGCTTACTGTGCATGAGACAATAAATGCATTTATTTTGGAGCGTCTGCTCCATAGGAGAAGCCTATCGGCTTAATTTTTTATATTAAATTTTATTATTATTATTATTAGTTAGTTTTAAATTAGATTATTTTCCTTTAGTTATAAAACTATTTAATTATTGATTGATTTAATTTGAATAACATCATTTATGTAATTATTAGTAACATCACTTAAAGTCTAATTAGGACACACTTAATAAGTAATTATTTAATTATTAAGTTTTCATTTTGATCAACTATTTAGGGATATCAATTATTGTGATGTAATATCAAATTTTATTACTAGAGAGATATTACATCTAGATAAATTACATGGCTTCCTTATATAGGTACTTTAACTGCCTAGGAAGGTTCTAGACACTAAGCCCTAATCCTTGAGGTCAACCAACCTCATATTATATTATACCATTACACTTTATTAAATACGATCAACTCAAGACATTTTACAAATTATACTTTTGGATGGGTCCACTTCTGGAGACCAAAACTAGCAAACCATTGACTTGATCAGCTATTATAACCTCAACCTGGAATCCTCAGCTAGTGATCTCAAAAAACAATTCTACGAGTGTCCATCAATTGAGGTTTTACCTTGTTCTAGAGCTATTTAGGTCGTCATCATTGGACTTGAAGTTTGGATAGCCAAAAGTCATTCCAAAAATTTGCAATGACTACACCAATACATATGATATGATAACAAAACTCAATTGGTAGGTTGATATGTCTAAGACATATGAAATTAGAATAGTTTGAGCACATAATACCAACTTACCAAAATTAGAAAGCTCCCTCAAATAGCAACTCTATATAGGAATAGCCCTTATTAAAAATACAAAATGTAGAAAATTGGAAATATAAATATTTTTGGGTGATGCAAGATTGCCCTTACACTTGGGATGCTCTTGCATCAAACACCTAGTGTAATTTGAGAAGTGACCCTATCACATCTCATGAATAGTCAGAGGAAAACCAAGACATTCAACCTCCTCTCATGCTATCCATGATGAATCCTCCATCGACTTCCCTTTCTATTTGACCATATGCTCCTCATATATTTTATTCCTTGTGCTTCTTCCCACGCAACTATCCAATATCTCCTCAATCTCCTATGTAGCTGAAGTAGATGCCAAAATACTCCATAAATCTTCTGCAATTCATCTCTGTCACCTCCCTCATAGTATTCTATCAAATCTAAAATGTTGATTACTGGTGAAATATTCTATTCAACTCACAACTCTACTTCATAGGCATTTCCAAACTCATGCCTTTTCACTATCTTGCATGGTCCAAACTTCTTTATTTTCAACTTATTATATGTATCCATTGGAAATCTCTCCTTCTTCAAATGAACCATGACTTCACCACCAATCTAAAATCTATTATACCTCATTTTCACATATGCCTTAGCCTTGTACTATGTAATGTAATGTGCTTCCTCACCTCCTCATGGATGTTCTTCAAATGTTCAGCAAAATTCTCTACTTCAATACTACTTATCTCTCTTTTATCCAATTGCTTCAATTGAGAAGAATTTATGGAACTTCTCCCATACACAATCTAGAATGTTGATTTACCAGTACTCCTATTAACAATTGTTTTATAAGAAAATTATGTATACAATGGGTAAAAGTACAAAGTTGTGTCACCTTTCAGGCTGACTTATCAGAACAACTGAACTTGAGTATTTCTATCTAAAAATTAATTTTGTTAAAATATATGATCTACATTAATTTATTCTAGCTAAGTTATATATGATCTCACACTTTTCCAGTTGGAAATGGCTATTAAATGCATGGTTTACACTAGTTTGTATCCAATTTCTAAAGAAATAAAATTATTTCTAAAAAGTGGCATTTCAATGACTCTTACTATTTTTTATAAAAAAAAATTAATAACATATAGACACCATTTTATAGGGCTCGAAGTCAATAATATTATCATATAGAGTTTATAGTGTTTTGATTTGATATAGTATATTGTAATTTAAAAATTCTATAAGCACTATTTTAACACTCAAAAAGATGTTAGTTTTGAGAAAGAAAAAAATATTAAATCATATCAAAAAAAATCTAAAAATTATATGATGTTCTAGAGGAGAGAATCCTCTTCTAGAATGTATATTTTTTCTCTTGGTTGGAATAGATTTGTTTTAAAAAATGTGGTGGGAGATGAAAACTATTGATTTCAGGTGAGTTGAAATTTGAATCATTATAAAAGAGAAAATATAGGTCTAAAGTTGATTTTTATTTTTTGATTGTTCTAGCTATATATGTTATCTATAACATAGTCTGAGATCAAAAGGAAATAAATTGATTTCCCTATAGTTTTGTGGTGGGAACTAGATCCCAAATTTTTAGCGTTTTTCAGCAGCTAAAAAATTGTCTTTAAAACTTAAGAAAATATAACAATTCTTATTCCAAATAATTATTAAAAATTATAATCCTAAACTTCATCCATTTCTAGACATTTCGTTAGTTTACTTTATTTTCAAATTTAAAATAATAATACCAATTTTATGTCATTGAAGGTGAATAGTTATACTTTTGTTAGCCTTTTCCTTTACAAAAGGGTGATACAGGTTTGTGCTTTCACCATGTGGTAAAATCAGATCCCAACCTTTTGGCTTATCTCCAACCATGCATCACAATAAATTCCCCAAACGCTAGATCAAAACTTCTATTTTTCCATCAACCTGTGGATTATGGGATGAACTAAACTTGATACAACCTTGTATTTTTCTTCACTCCTTTTCACAACTAGCATACTCTACAAATTTGTAAAAACTTCTTCACATCTTGGTGCAATTGTGGCTAGTAATATTTCTTAGCAACCAAAGAAATGGTTTTATCTCTACCAAAGTGTCCAGTCAATCCTACGTTGTGCTTCTCCTTGATGAGATTATCTCTCATGGAACTTCTAGAAATGCACAAATGAGTAAATCCTTGAACAACATACCATCTTGGATTATGAAATCTAACCACTTTGTCCTATCAAGTGTAATAGGTTTTGTACAAGATTTCCAAGCATTATCAAAATTAGGATCCTCTAGATATAAAGTCTTGAGTTCTTTGAACCCAACCACCTCAATTTGCATTTTTGTTAGCAAAACGTATCTTCTATTGTGAACATTTGTAACTCTATTAGACTTCTCACTCTTGTGTTTCAAGAAAAATGTATAACACTGCAAAATCTCAACCCATTTCAAATGCCTTTGATTCAATTTTCCTTGGCTATTTAAATATTGCAAAGTTGGATGATAAATATTCAAAACAAACTCCTTCGGAAGAAGATAGTGTCTCTACTTCTTTAATGCCTGAACTAGAGCATAAAATTCATGATTATAAATAGAATACTTTATTTTTACATCATTCAAATTCTCACTAAAATAAGTAATAGGTCTACCTTCTTGGCTCAAAACAACTCCTATTGTAGTACCAATAGCATTATAGTCTACTTGAAATACCTCATTAAAATATGGAAGTGTTAAAATAGGCTTCTCTATAACTTTTTGTTTTAACAAACTAAAACTTTTATCAGCTCCTACACTCCACTTAAATTATTTCCTATCTCCTCTCATTGTTTTAATCAAAGATCCGCAACTAATGCTAAAACCTCTGACAAACTTCATATAAAAACTAGCCAGTCCATGAAAATATCTTACCTCTATTGCACTTCTTGGAGTAGGCCATTTGAGGATAGACTTCACTTTTTGAGGGTCTATTTTTAGACCTTTTTTTGAGACTACAAATCCTAAGTACACATCCACCTTCTTCAGAAAACTATACTTCTTCAAATTTATCCCCAACTTTTCCTCCCTCAACTTGTCAAAAACCTTAGGAATGTGCATCAAATGATCTTCCAATGTCTTACTAAAGATCAAAATATCATCTAGGTAAAAAATGACAAACTTATCTAGAAACTCGTTTAATACCTCATTCATGACCCTCATGAAAGTACTCAGTGCATTGGTTAGCCCAAAAGGCATGACTAACCACTCATACAATCCTTCCCTTGTCTTGAAGGTAGTCTTCCACTCATCTCCTTCTCTGATGTGAATTTGATGGTATCCACTCTTCAAATCTATCTTTGTGAAATACACAACTTCACTCAAATAGTTCATAATATCATCCATCTATAATAATGGAAATATGTACTTAATTGTGATCTTGTTGATAGCTTGGGAATTTGTACACATCCTCCATTCTCCATTCTTCCTAGGTTCCAATACTATTGGTACAAAACATAGCCTCAGACTCTCTTGAATCAACCCCTTTGGCAACAACTCCTACACTTGTCTCTTTAGCTCCTCACTTTCTATTGGTATCATTATGTGTGCTACCTTATTTAGAAAAGTAGCTCATGAAATCAATTCCATCTAGTGACCAATCTTTGGCACCGAGGGTAATTCATTAGGTACATAATCTAACACAATATATGGAAATTCTTCCAATAAATCTATTACTTTAGTAGGTACCTCCTCTACTTCTTATTTACCATCTTTTGGGATTACAAAAAAACATGCATGCTCATGCCACATACCCTTGAGAAACTTATCTCCATCAACAAAACATATTTTGATAACACTACATACATTTTCTTCTTTCTCCTTCAATGGCTTCATCTTATGTTTCACCCCATCCTTTGTCATAGTATAGGTATTTTCATGCCCATCATGTACAACATGCCTACCAATATGCCACGACCTATCTAGAAACATATGACATTTCCACAGGTATGATATCACATAGTACCTCACCCTAGTAGCTTGCAATCTTGAACTTCACTAAGAATTTCTCATTGACCATGACCTTGTGGTCATCCTGCATCCACACAATATGGTATAGGTGTGGGTTTTTCTATCTCTTGAGATCTAACATCGTGACCATATTTTCTAAAACTAGATTGTTAGTACTTCCACCATCAATATTCACAACACAACACTTATCTTCACATTTGCACCTTGTACAAAATAAGGTTCTCCTTTGATTAGGTTCGTTCTCACCACTTAGCGAGAATCTTTTATTAACTAGGACTTCTTCTCTTTCAGCATCTTCAGAATGTGAGGATTTGATATCTTCATCAAGATGTGCTACTCTTTCTTGGCCTTTGATTCTTATATTAGTCCTTCCTTGGCACTGGGAACACTTAAATACTCTATTCCCTTCTTCTTTGCAGTTAAAACATTTTCCACAAAAGCCTTCTCTTCTAGATCCTTTTCCTCTTCCTCTTTGATCTCTATTAAATTCTAATCATGGAACTGATTGGAACTGCTTCCCCTCTAGTTCTAGCTACTACTACTATTCTCATCCTTGTTCCTCTAATCATAATTTGGCCTCCATAAGACTATCCATTAGATCTTCCACCATGCCATCTTTCACTATTTTTGTTATCAAACTTCTTGTTCATCTTTTCCTCAACTCTTAGTGAAAATAGGAATGCCTCTTCAATATTATTCATTTGGACTAGACTCAATTCCTTCTGAATGCTTCACCTCAACCCATTAAGGTAATGACCAACCTTCTCCTTCTTAGCTTCTTCATGCCATGTTCTAATGAGAACTTGGTAGAACTCTTCAGCATACTCTTGAATAGATCTTCTAGCTTTCTTCCCTTGCATTTTATTCAATAGATCAAGCTCATTATCTAGGGAAATGAATTATCACTTCAATTTAGCTATCATATGGTCCCATCTTGTGATTTTTTCCTTCCCTCTTCTATTTCTCACCAACTAAATCTCCCACCACCAGATCTTCGCATGACCCTTTAGTTTGGCCTTTGCAAATTCGACCATGTTTGGATCTTCAATATCTTCATACTGAAAGTATTCCTCCAATTCATTGATCCAATAGATCAATTCCTCCGAGTTAAGATTTTCCAAAAATGTGGGAGCCTTAAACTTAGGTCTTTTTACAATTTTGGAAATGGCCCTAAAAAGCCTCTCTTCTTCAACATTTTCTTATTCTTCTTCATCCTCACTTTGATCTCTTATGGAAAGATTTATTCATTTGTGCATTTGTTCTTCCAATGCTTGCATCTATCTCTAGAGGGCTCTAAAACCCTCGGGCATAACACCTATGACTCTTCCACCACACTCTCTTCATGGAGGCATTTTTTGCACTTCTATTGAAATACTAGTACAAACTGTCTCACAATCGACGATCTATCCTCATGCTCAGTCCAAACAATGGTCTTGATACAAATTGTCTCTCATTCGGTGAATTGCTTACACACTCAGGACTCTCACTCTGATACCACTTGATGAAGGATGCCCCAGTTAATACCACAACAAACAACACAAATAGAAAATAACACAAATTGAGGGAATGAAATATGAGCTTCTTATTATTGCCATAAATAAGAAATTATAGAATTACAATATCCAAACCCACATGGTCATCATCCTTACAACAGTCTACAAGATAGAACCATGACTATCACCCAAAATTGCCCTAGATAACCTACATGCCTTCCTTAGATAGGTACTTTTAACTACTCGAGAAGGTTCTAGACACTAAGCCCTAACCCTTGAGGGTTACCAACCTCATAATATATTATTCCATTACACTTTATTGCATAGGATTGACTCAAGATAGTTTATAAATTACATTTTCAGATGGGTCCACATCTAGAGACCATAACTAACAAACCGTTGAATTGATGGGCTTTTATAACCCCATTATGAAATCCTAGGCAAGAGATCTACAACGATTGATTAGCCAAAAATTAAGGATTTGCCTTGTTTCGAAGCCATTTAGGTCTTTATCACTGGATCTGAAGTTTGGATAGCCAAAATTCATACCAAAAATCTACAATAATTGGACCAATACATATGATATGACAATAAAACTTAACTAGTAGGCTGATATGTCTAAGTTGAACCTCCGCATATGAGATTAGAACAGTTTGAGCACCTAATACCAACTTACTAAAATATCAAGCTCCCTCAAATAAAAACTATATACAAGAATAGCTAGGTTATTTAAAACACGAAAACTATAAAATTGAAAATAGATATAGTTTTGGGTAATGCAAGATTTCCCTTACACCCAAGATGCTCCTGCATCAAAAGGGGTCTCCTAGTATTATATTAAATTAAGGATCCTACTAATCTAATTCAAGATTTTTTTTTCAATAATACAATATATGCATACAATGGCTAAAGTATCCTACATTGTACAATTAAAGTGGTCCCTTTATGCTTCCTTCAATATATAATGGTTAAAATGACGCTTAAAATTGGGCCTACACTAATAATGACTAAAGTTATTACATCATAGTGCATATACTTCACTGTTATAATGGTTAAAGTATACAAGAACCAATATTTTAAATGGTTTCTTAGGGATCATCATTATCACATCTTAAGGAATCCATTTTTTTGGGTTAGAATTTGCATTGTTTGTCTTTAATATTGGTTTGAAGTTTCTTCACCCCTTTGCCCTCTTTTTTTAACATGAACTTTTTAAGTTGTCCTAGTCCTCTTTTTATCTTTATTTATGTTGGCATGTAAGTTAACCTATAATCCTAAATTTCATAATGTTAGACTAAGAACTAGACATATTACATCTTAAAGTGTATGATTATGTCTTCTAACTAAATTATGTCATCCTTTCACATTTCCAAAATTCAACTCTATCACCCTCAAAAGTTGACAATTCACACACTAATAATTGATTGTCATCTTTCACGAAGTATAAATTTGAAAACAATTTTAGAATAAATTTTTTAATGCATTTTAAATATTTGTTTTTGTTTTATTAATAAATTTTCATTTTCATCAATATTATGATTTCTTTTTATTCTTACTATAAAATGTGGAAAAATAAAATCAGTATTTTCAAGATTAATTTGTATTTTCTTAAATATCATAATAAAAGAGGAGAATGGAAATCCCAACCTCGCATTTAACAGTCAACTACTTTACCTAGTTGGCTGCACATGCACGTGTGTGTGTTCTTATTCTTTACTGAATTTGTATGAGTAAAGTCAGTCGCATCCCCCAACATCAAATTTTAATTTTATCCACATGTATTGCACCTCTCAATTAAAGTCATTTCATCCAAAAGGGAGTACAGTATAAATCCTTTTATTAATCTTCCATGGATGTCATGTCGTTGTTGTGATAAAACAATAGAAAATATGTCATTATTCACCAGATAACGATGATGACAGCAACATGATTCACACAAATACTCCAAATAAAATATATGAGATACTCAAAATAAGATATTAAATGTCACTGCATCACAACATATAAAAGTTGGCACTACTTTAATGGAATGTGTGAGGATGCATTGTCTATATTAATCTACAAAAGTAAAATGAGATTTTAAATTATATCTTGCAGTACCATTAGAGATTCCAAGAAAGCTATCATCTGTATTACTATTCTCAGCTACAGTCGATGAGGTATGAGCACCATGAGAATTTGACTATTATCAAAATTATTATACTCTACTGGAAGGCCATCTGTTGTTAATCCCATATAATGTTAAGAACATCAATTTTTACAATCTATCTGGTTTCTGGTTTAGATTGTATCAAGTTTTTTAATCAATGTTTAGAATTACGCTCGTAATCTATCATCAAGATAACATAGTTTTTCACTTTTCTTCTTGAACTTTGTTACTGTGTTATCTTTATAATGGATCACAGAAGATCCAAAATGTCGATTCAAAAAGTTAACACAACCAAAATCAAAAACACTAAAAATAAATCAAATAATGTTTCCCAAATCTATAATACAGTTAATATATTATTTTTAAGTCTACTTTTTTATGTTTCACATCATAAAAATATATTTACATCAATCTAATCTTAGTGTAACACTTGATTTCTGACAATAACTCAGTCTGAAACATCAAAATTATCCCTTTATCATACCTAGATTTCCGTCATAGCACGCCATGTTTTTCATACAGCAGATCATAATAATAACCAGTGTGAATATATAGTCTGCAAACACAATTGTAAAAATCCATCTGCAATCAGCATTCCATCTCCATCCTCCTTAAGTAGCCAAACCAGAGATGGAATGCATGATCCACGGCATTGTTAGAATCTTTTGGGTCATTAAGACTTATAAATCCCTAAAAGATTTCTTCCCTATTATTAACAATTTGGAAAACAGCAGTAATGATAAATTTAAATTGGTCCGTTCTAAAACCTTTCACAGGTTGAAGATGTTTTTATCTTATGTTTCTGGTAAAGAGGTAAATAAGTTTTACGAAAGAGATTGTAGCTTTTTCTGAGTTTTATTGTGTCTTCTGTTTTTAGATTTCAGATTGCCTTTTGGCAATCTATCATCAGAATGTTAGAAAATTCAAGAAATAGAAAACTACAGCTATATAAAATGTCAACTAAATAACAGTAAATCAGTGCAAAACAAACAAGATTCAAGAAAAAAACAAAGAGAAGTTGAAGAATCCCGGTCGGTCTTGCATACGATTATATGCAACTGATCATTTGATTTACATGTAAACTGCTACTAGAAATGAACTATTATAACAAGAAATGAAGATCTATAATCCTACAGATATAAGTTTTAATATTAATAAAAGAAATTCCAGAACCAACTATATTTGTTTTCTCATCGATAATTTGTATCACTGTGAACAATCTTTCGTCGAGAAAAGAAGAGTATGACAGATTGCTTAGATCCAAAACATAAACAATCGATTCCAAAAGCAATCCATAAGTTTAAGTCTTCCCTTATACAAGTAAAAAAACAGCATCCCCACAATAGCTTCAGGAGAACAGGCAATCTCATTTTTAAAGCTTTCAAAATGGAAGCACTGATATAATCAAGAAATTACAACCAGTAATCTAACAAATATGAAAGAGATATATGGTCAGAGAAGAGCCAAGACCATGATTTCATTCCCTCATTGAGAACTCTATATTGATCAGAGAGCCACATAACTTTTTTAGGGCATTCTCCATGCTAACACTTACAAAAGTAAATCCATCTAAACAATAGGAAATACCTTCTGAGAGATTATACTGATATATACAAAAACACCCAAACAAAACAAAACCCATCTTGTCTACTGCAAACATGTTTGAAAGCACAAAGACAATCTGAATGTTTAAACACTAGATGAATCAACCCCACCCATATCTGACTTCATCATACTTGGTCTTGATCCATCTGAAGCTATTCTTCATGGAGGATTTGAGCTTCCCTTCAACAGCAAACACCTTGTAAGAAGCCACTCTTTTCTTCCTTTTGATCTCTGGATCATTGGTAAGGGCAAGGCCATTGTACTTTGCTTTGGGGCCATTGAAATTATAAGCAGTCTCAGATCCACCAAAGGCAGTATAACTTACTGGAATAGACTTGGATTTCTCCATTCTTCAAACACTCTTAGATCTTCTCACTAGTTTTTTGTTTTCCCTTGATAGAAAACCCACAGATTTATGAACATATCAAGCCCCAAATGAGTTATGATAAAAACTTGTACCATACATAATATTAAAAGAGTTTTGCATGCTTATCCATCATAACACAGGATAAAGCAAGGATTTAGCACCACCCAAACAAAGTGCTTGATAGAAATGGGCCCTCTTTAAAGTGGCATCTCCATGAAAACATTTTCACACTTGTTGTTGGGAAAAGAAAATCATGATCTTGATCTTCCAAAGTGGAAGGAAGATATATTTCCCTGACAAACATGGGAGACACGTTACATTAGGACCGCATGATGAGTGTCTTCTTGTCATGGGTCCAAAATGAGTTGTAAGTTGGTGGATAATACTTTACTTTGTTTCTATAGATGTTGACATACTCTATTGCTTTGAATGTCGGCTCACTGTTTCCTCTCTTTCATTCCATCCTTACCATGTTCTATTTCTTTAGTAATTTGTAACTTTTTTTTATATTGTCTGATTTGTTCTTACTTGGAAATATGTGAAAGCCACAAGGTGGGCAACATTTCTCGTACTTTGTAGCTTGTTTACTTTGTGTTTATAAAATTATGAGTACTGCTATTAAAGGAATCTTGCAGTAAGAGAATAAAATTCGTTTTGAATAAATCTAGGCCAATGGATTAAAATATATGCATTCAATTTTGTTGGTGTTTGTTAACTTATGTTTATCCAGTTTTTGGACTAGAGTTAAAGAATCGATAAAATTGGAGTAGGGAGTTGGACATATTTAAGTGCTGTGTTGAGAAATTCAATATGAGAAACCGCGGTAATCTTAGATTGATAATAGAAATGTGTGTGGACGCTAGAGATATATTAAAAATTTTGATTGATGTTGATAATTGATGTTTTGGGGTGTATAATATTTCGAACAAATAGATGTGGAATCTTTTCGGGTTGATCTTGAGTAGTACGAGATTAATTAGCGAGATATGAATTTGGTCTTTAAAAAAATATTAAATTTTTGCTGTCACTTTTATCCTTGTTTTTTTTTAAATGTTTTTATGAGGATTTGGAATATTTAAAAAATCTAAGGGCCCGTTTGGTTGTGGGAATAGGAATAGGGGAATAGGAATAGCTATTCTGGAATAGAAAATGGGGTTACATATTCATATTCTCTATTTGGTTCAGCGAGAATTTGATGGGGAATTTGCGGACCCAAAAATTTATGTTTCCTAAAATAAATAAAACTGGAATAGAAATATGTATTCCAATTCCACCTATTTAGGGGGAATTGCAAAACCTCATTTTTGGGCCAAAATTGGAATGTACGTATTCCTATTTTATTTCATATTCCAATTCCAATTTGGTGCATCCAAATAGAGAATTCAAAATTTTAAGAATATGCATATGCTTATTTCGCTTGTATTCCCATTGCCAAACATGCCCTAAGGGAAGTGATTGATTTGGGGAAACCAATTTATGATCTTAATAGAGGAAGAGAGATAACACGATTAGATGTGATTGATTCTTTTTATTATTTAATTTTAACTTTTTTTAGAATGACTTTCCCTTAATTGTCCTTATGTTTCTTAGGTGAAGTTATGTCCATAGGTGACTTTAATGCTAAGACAACAAATAATCAGACTATCAATCTTGAAAGAGAATACAAAGAAAACAATGATCCAATATGGTTAGAGGAAGAGGGGGCCCAGAATTGGGAGAGGACATTGCAAGAGGACAAATGCAAGGTCAATCATTTTGGAACAAAATTACTGGGTGTCTGTTGTCTTCACAACATGGTCATTTGCAATGGGGTGTGGAAATGGTCTAACTCAGTAAACATCACTTGTAAAACTTACAATGGACAAGGTGTAGTGGATTATATAATTTCTCTCAAAACTACACCTCAAAGATATTGGAGTTTGAGATAGGGGAATGCCCAATCAGCCTAAATTTGGACCATAATCCAGTTTTACTCAAGTTGGCCACTCATATAAAAGATCAACAAAATGTTCGACAGGTCTATAAGAAAGGAAAACCCCCTTTAGTTAGCAACATTCTAATGACACAAAAAAATCAAGAAATTTTTAGAAATCCTCTTAATAGGCTATCTAACAATCAGCAAAAGAACTCAAATGCTGCCAAACAACATCATGTGGACAAAGATAACCTCATTTTGATTATCAACAATGCACTTGAGAAATGTAAAAGATCTAAACCCAAAAGAGACACTAAGAATACATTACCGGCTAACCCATGGTTTGATGATGAATGTAACAGAGAAAAAATCAATTTGAGAGGACAAAAGGATAATGACAAAAATAAGCAGTTTGTCAAGTTGGTAAGACGAAAGAAGAAACAATATGTGATCTTAAGAAGACTTGAGCTAATTAATCTGGGGAAAAATAGACCCAAAAGTTTTGGAATAAACTCGCACAAAAAAAGAAGCAAGTAGAGAATAATATAACCAGAACACAATGGATGGAATATGCCAAAGCGCTATATGAACACGAACAAGATGAAGATGATACCCCAATAACTATGAACACAGAAGATCTATTCAGCATTGATGATATCACTAAAGCCATAAGGAAGTTAATGATAGGTAAAGTGATGGATATTGATGGGCTTCGACCTGAATATCTAAAACAGGGTACTGATTTACTTGCACCTCATATCGACTATACTTTTAACAGTGTCAATGAGGAGGGTTTCCCCAAAAATTAGACGACTAGTGTGGTGGTTCTAATCTACAAAAGAAAAGATACAAACAGTCACTCTGACTACCTAACCATGATGATCAACCCTCTTCTTGGGAAGCTATTTGGAAGCATGGTAGAATGAAAAATCAGTAAATGGGCTGAAATAGAGGAAAAGAGAGCAAAGAGACAAGTGGGATTTAGATGGAATCAATCCACTATTGATCACGAGGTGACCCTTAGATACTTAGTTGAGAAAATATGGGACACTCTAGGGGATGAGGCTTTTTGTTGTTTTATGGACTTCAAAAAATCCTTTGAAACAATACCTCGTCATAAACTTTGGAAAAGAATGGAAGAGCTGGGAATTCCTATGGTGTTCAGGACAACAATACACAGACTAAATGAAATAGTTAAAACCAAAAGAAGAACTATGGGTGGGCTATCAGAATGGTTTGGCAACAACATAGGAGTCAAAAAAGGGTGCCTGATATCTCCAACCTTATTTGGGATTTACATTGACAAGTTGGAAGCATGGTTAGATAGTGCCAGTGGCAAGGGCGTTCAACTAGCTAGTTATGCGATAAAACTATTGTTATATGTGTATGGCCTCATCATTATCACCAAGACAGCCAACGGTTTGAGAGATAACTTGAAGGCATTGGAAATATTTTTCCACGAGGTGGGTATGGAAGTTAATGCCATCAAAACCAAAGTTCTAATCTTCTTGTTGAAAAGAAAAAAGAGACCCCCAAACACTTTTCTCTTTAAGGGTAATCCTCTAGAGATTGTGAGCGAATACAAGTATTTGGGAATAGACTTCTAGAATAATAAGTGTAGGAATGAAGAACTCTTGGATTGGAAGACAAAGAAAATTTTATTTTGGTTGCTTGTCATACCTGTGATCTTGTATGGATGCGAAATTTGAGGCAGCAGCTTGTCAAATAAAAAATGGAGACAGGTAGAAAGAATAAAAAAATACCTTATCATCAGCAATCTTAAAATTAAAACCTCAGTGCCTTATGAGATGTCGTTAGCTGAAGTGGGTGCCTTCCCCTTGGAAATTGTTGCAATGATCCGACTATTATGTTACTTAAAGAAAATCCAAGGCATGGGAAATCATCGTTGGCCTAAGCTAGTCACTAAATAAAAGCTAGAAAGGAGAAAAACACATGGATGAAGCAAAACAACAAATGGATGCAAAAATGGGATGTCAACATCCATAGTTTCTCAGATAGCACTAAAGAAATTAAGAAGTTTGTTCATGAAAGGTTTAGTAACATCATGTGGACAAGCCACATGAGGAGGAAAAAATTTCACTTTAGAAATCAAGGAATTTAACCACAATGCATGCCATGAGAAAAAAAAATGTATCTAGGCACAACAATTAAGTGCAAGGCCAAGATGCTTATAGCCCAGCTTAGAACTAGTTCTCACTAGTTGAGACACGATATGGGTAGATGGAAAGTGCCAAAAGAGGAATGGGAAGATAGAACCTGCCTATTATGTGACACAAGAGAAATTGAAATAGAATATTACTTTGTCATGGATTGTCCAGCGCACAATCACATCAAATCTTGGTATTCAAAGATATTAGAAAACAACACTATGGGCCACCTCTAGGAAGAAAAGTAGTTAGATAAGACTGCAAATTTGATCATCAAAATATACTGCAAAAGAGAAGAATCAGTCAAAGGATTACAACTGGATTAGGCTAGTTGTTAGCAAGCTAGTCCCATAGGATGCTTTGGCCTCGTGGACTTTATTAAAATCCTTCCTTTATTCATTTATTCATTCATTCATGCATTCATTCATTCATTCATTCATTCATTCATTCATTCACTCTTCAATGTTCACAATCGTGTTTAATTGCATAAAATGGTGTTAGCAAATGCTAAGACATAATAATAGTGTTGGAAAGTGCACCAATTTAACTTTCAATGATGAGTGGAAAAAGGTCGGAGCAACAATTTGAGTTTCAAGATTTAAATTGAGTATCAATGCACTATAAACAAAGATCAAACTCAAGCCTCACAAGAATGGTCTAGGATAGGGAACAAAAACTCTAGGTAGTTGGAATGAATGTATGATATTAAAGTTTGGAGCAAATAAAGATAGGGTAATGTCAAATATATGAAAATGAAATGAAATGATTATATATAGAATGGACTTTGTGAAGAAGGAAAAGAGAAATAAGTGAAAGATGATGGAATGAAGTTTGAGTTGAAACCCTCATTTTTTGTTAGGGTGTGACATACAACTCACAGTGTGAGCTCCCAATCATTGCATGAGAGAGACCAAACCTACTCCACAAGTTTTTACATATTGTAAGTATTTTACTCTTTCATTTTCTTTTCACGGCTCCCACCTTCAAATTTGAACTCATCCTTGGTGGATTTTTCTTGTGTTGTCCTAGTTATTTTATGGCCTATAAGCACGTATTCAAATGTATACAATTTTTAGAAGGACTATATTAGAGGGGATATACATTACTTTTCGACATGATTTTATAATTTTAATCTAAACCTTAATATTTTACTTGCATTACATATGATTATATGGCATCAAATTGGCAAAGGGTAATAATTCCATTCTTTATACACTCTAGATCTCTTCAGTACCTCTAAAATAAATTTCATTCTTCTTTCTTGCAACTATTGGCTCTTATACCATGCAAAAATTTGTACTCTAACAACATATAAATTTTATGTAGTTCTTATGCCATGTAAACTTGTGTGCTTTAGTGGCATGTGAAATCTTGTTGAACTTGCACATCGCATTGGTGTTGAAAATAGATTCATACAAGTATGATCATGTGTTTCAATCATTGTTTTGTCACTAATGTCAAACCTACTACTTGCTGGTAAGATAAATTGCTTAGATGATTTGAGTACTATCATTTGTTTGATTGATAGAGAGGATTTGATCAAATGAGGTAACAATAGCACCTAGAGGAAAGGTGTAGTTATGATATGAAAAAGGAGTAGAAGGATCAGTTAAGATAGTGATATCATTGATAATCTACTTAAAGTTGCAAAGGATGAATATATCAATTAAGTTTAGAAGAACAAGTTAAATGAATTGTTTCTACCAAGCTTAAAAATCTACATGGTGTCGAGAAAAGTTAGTGTAAGCCAAGCAAAAAATTAGTTGGAGCTGAGAAAAGTCAATTTCAATGTAAGCCAAATAAAGTTTAGTTGATGTCGAGCACCAATAAACTTTAGTTTGTGCCAAATGTTTTGATAGTGGATGTCGATCAATGTAGTATGTATCAAGCATCATAAGAAATTTAATATCAAGTGTTAGCATTATAAGAAAGATTGTGAATTCGATGAATTTGAGATGACAAGTTTGATTTCTTGGATTATGTGAACCGTGTGGAAGATAAGCTTGATGAGCTGGTGGCATAGAATTCAAGATGAACCATTTTGGGGAGAATTCAAAGAGGATTGAAGGAGAAGTTTCTAGAAGGGAATAAAATGAAATTGTGGGTAGATTCATTGAATCCTTCCTAATCCAACCTAACCCTAAAATGGACACTGGAGGTTGAACAAAAAAATATCTTAATTTTTTATTTATAGAGATGGTTGGTCAAAAGCAAAGGTTTTCATGTGCGAGAACCTAAGGAAGAAAAGGAGTCTAGGGTATTGCTTCATTCAGTGACCTAATAGAAGAGACTGCATTGGCAAGAAAAAGAAGAAGGCTTAATGTTATGGATGCTTGAAGGGTGAACAAGCTATTAGAGTTGAAGTGTGTGAAAGCCAAGCAGGATGGAGAACTAAAGATAGAGATTTGCAATCTGCAAGTGTATTGTAAGTTGTTATCAGATCAAACCTTATTATTACTTTCTAATCATTGTACCAGTCTAGGGTAAATCCTTTGAATTAAGGTTGACCTAAAAATCATTTGTCAATCCTTTAACTAGGTGACATTCCAAGTGAATGATCTAAATTCCTCTAACAAGGCTCACTTCTAACAGGGTGACTAAAATCCTTTAACTAGGTCGAATTTAACAGTGTGTATTGTAACCTTTAATAGGGTTGGCCTTTCAGAAGGCATCACTTCAGAAGAGTGACAATGAGTATCATGTTATTGACGAGTGGTTTTTCCCAAATTGGGTTTTCATGTTAAATCATTGTGTCAAATGTGTTATTGAATCTGTTATGTTTGATGCTTACATTTTTGCAAAGTTAATTTGACAGTAACCTACAAGTTTAAGTGATTGTATGATCTAATGGATGCATGCATGATGAAATTTTTTTATGGATATGGGTTCAATATGTTGTGAAAAAAAAAAATTTTGTATATGGACCTTGGATAACTAATTCACCTTTCCTCTTAGTTATTCTAAATAGTTCCAACAACTGGTATCAGAGACATCTGCTTAAGAGGACTAGTTTGAAGGTACTAGAAGCAAAAGATCAAGATGTCAAAAAGAGAGGTACCCAAGCTTAATAGAGATAAATTTCCTACATGAAAATGTCTAATGAAGCTACTCCTAGGAGATCTTGGAGATCATGCACAATCTATGACTTTTGTTGAGCATGTCAATCCTACTAGAGTCCTAAATACTAAAGATCTAAAAAATAATCTAAAGAACACAACTAGGAATTGAAAATTGCCTTTTCCCTAAGCTATGCCAAGTTTGATGATATCAAGGGTTATGCCATTGCAAAGAAAATGTGGGATGCTCTACACACCATCTATGGAGGTGATGCAAATGTTCTAAGAGCCAAACCTAAAAGTCTTAGAGGTAAGTTCGATGATATGAGAATGCAAGAAGGTGAGAATATTACTCAATATTTCTTTAGGAAAAAGGATTTTGTTAATGCAATAAGGGGATCTACTGGTAATCTTAGAGTTTTAGGTGACTCTACAACACCCCTAGGATCAAATGGAAAGTCCAAGATAACTTCCACAAGAGATTGGAAAGATAATTGCATGAAGATGCAAGAATGCTATTATTGATAATGGACTTGATTGACATCCAATGAATTTATTTAAAATGTACATAATAGGCCTCCTTATATAGGAGAGGCGATAAGAGACAATGATAAGAAGAAGATAAGCTATCACCCACACAAGGTGGAATCACATGTCCATCAAAGGTGGATCATCCTCCATTATGCAATAAAGTATGTGTGATGATGAGGATGATAATGTGATAAGTACACTAAAGGTGGAATGAGATAACAACTATGACCACCTAGAGTAATTCTCCTACACCATGTGTTTAATTGAGGTGCAAACTCCCAAGTGTCTCAATCACAAACTACTATGCAATGCATTATCCTAAGTAAGATTAAGTAAGTGTAATTAGTGAATATTTAATTACACCAACACCCACTCCCCCCCCCCCCCCCCCCCACCATAAGTGCAACTTAGGCGAATGCACTTAAACTCACAATGCAAGATGGGTCCTAACTACTAGGCCATTTTAGGTACCCATGGATAATATGCAATGCAATACATGAAATGTAATCTCTCATAAAGTGGAGAAAGAGAGAAAACCTCATGGGAAAAACTCTCCTCCAAAAAGAGAGATGAAAAAAAGATGCATGGATGGATGGAGTACTCAAGACCCCCCAAAAATTGCATACATCATGTATATATAAAGAATGATCACCCCATAGGAAGGAAATAAGGAGACATGATATCCCCCCATAATGAAGAAGCTTCAATGTAGATGAAGAATACCTAAAAGAAAAATATAATCCAATGCCTACAAGAAACATGTCTCTCCTTAGGAAGAGATAAATACATCAAAAGATGAAGAAGCCACTCCATGTAAAAAGTGAGGAAGGAGGAAGAAGTTCTCCATGTATGCATCTTTAAAGACTAAATAGGTGTCTCCAAGCTCAAAGATTCAGTCACACCATCAAGCTGACCTATGAGATGTGAAGAATCAAGAGAACATGAAGAGTTGGGAAATCCAATCTCCAAAGAAGGTGAAGAAGTATCTCAAAGAGAAACTCCTCAGACGTATTAACCAAATCTGCTTTATGAGACTCATCTAAAAGAGCATCCAAGAATTCATCCCACACTGAAAGATCTGAAACATAAAGATCATCATGTTTAATAGTAGAACTCATGTTTGAAGAAGCGAGAGTTCGAGGAGTAGGAAGTTGAACACTTGTCTCAAGAACAAAAATGATTCAAGTGTCCAATATTCCTCTCGCATGAATTATTCACCCTTGATAAAGGGTTAAGTACATCATGAATATCATCATCATTTTTGACAAAATGTGCAAAAGAATACAAGCATGATGTATGATCAACAACTCCCATAGCTATGACATCTCCAGTCTCCATGTCCCTAATATAGACATAATCAGGAGTGAACTCAACAATTTTACCTTATGTCCCATGAGTAATTTGGTAAATGGAAAGTATATTAGTGGTCAAGGATGGTACATAAAGAACATCATTAAATGTAGCCTCTCCCATAGGAATAGAACCTTTTCCACAAACCTTCATGTATATATTATTACCCATCAATATAGGTGGAGAAGTACAAGGCTCAATAGAAGAAAATATATCCATAGAAGATGTCATATGATGTGATGCACCTAAATCAAGAAGCCATTTACCTTGCTTAGGATGTGTGGAAGCAATGAGTGCTTCTCCTTTGCCTTTGAATGATGATGTCAATGTAGATGTAGAAGTTGCTTGACGCGTAGAAGAAGGAGCAGACACTAATGAAGGTAGCTGGATATTATTCTATTGAAGAATGTGAGTGAGTTCATCAATCTTCTTATGGAAACATTTATGCTCATCATGTCCTAGCTTTTTACAATAAGCACATTTATCTCTCTTTCTTCTAGATGATTCCTCTCTTGAAGAGGACTTGGATTTAATATTATGTTGTGAAGGAGAGTCATCACCTTTTTCATGTTGCTTAGGATCCTTGTGTTGTTTATTTTCCTTTCCTTTGGGATCCTTTGGAGAGGAGTCATTTGCAACCAATGCTTGATGCTTTAAAGGCTTCAATTGACCCATGTGTGCTAACTTTACTTGTTCCCTTGTGTGTTGAGCTGTAAATTCATCAAGAAAAGGCATTTTGTATGTACTACCAAGAACATCCATAGTAGCATAGAATGTGAAAACAAAGATTGAATATTCAAGACCTAGCTTGGAAAGAGTAGATAATATCAATTGCTCGTCATCTTTAGTAATGCCACAATTAGAATGCTCCAATATAATGGAATTGAACTTAGAGAAAAAGTCTTGAATATTGTCAAAATCACATGGACTCATTCTTCGATTTGAATTTTCTTATTCTATCAGCTTTACCAAAGATTCTTTCCAATGTTTTCCAGGCATCATGAGGATGTGTGCAGGATGCAATATGATATAGCAAATCATTGGAGATGGTAGATCTAAGAGAGCCAAATGCTTTATCCCTTCTATCAAACCATTTCCTTCTCTCTGCAACACTTGTAGCTAGTTTTAGATATTGTCCAAGAATCATTCTAAGCAATACAATACTTGTCAACTGATTAGAAACTACTTGTTTCCATTCATGATAGTTATATGGAGTGAGTAATGGAACTTTTGAAAAATCCATAATGAAATCAAATGATGACTGAAATAAATTGATCACTCCTTCAAAATATTGACTCAATTAAGAAAATTGAAATCCAAGTGTTCACTCCAAATCACTAAAATTTGATTATAGATCTGGAAAGTAGAGGAAGAATCATGCACTTTCAAAAAAAAATTACACCTAAAAATGTTACCGAATTTGCCCAAATAGAGCTTGAAAGTTGTAGAAAATGGGATTTGTGATTTTTAGAAAAATTCAAAGAAAAAGATCCAAAATCACCTGCGCCATTGTGTAGATTGTGAAATTTTGCACCAAAAAAAAAAAATTTGCTCGAAAAAAGGAGTCTGTATGATGGAGATACCATTGTTTGAAAATCATCTCTAAAATTGTTTTTTCTGAATCACCACCACCACACCTTCAAAACTCAAATGGTTCTAGATTTGGCCTCAAATGTCCAATTTGGATGAAAAAAAATTTGCTTTAGGGGTTTTTAGACCTCCTCTATATGATGCCAACCTCTGATTTGTACTAGCAAGCTCCAATTTTCACCTGCAATAGAAAGTCACAAAATAGGACTCCCAAAATCTCCTCCAAATTGTGATATCCAAATTGCCAAATGTTGTACGAACAATAAGTCAAGCCAAGATTACTCTTCTTGAGAAGAAGTCTTCACACCATGAGAGCTCAGATACCATGTTAGAGTTTTAGGTGACTCTACAACAAGCCCACAATCAAATGAAAGAGCAAGATAACTTCCACAAGAGATTGACAAGAAAATTGCATGAAGATGCAAGAATGTTATTATTGATAATGGACTTGATTGACATCCAATGGATTTATTTAAAATGTAAATAATAGGCCTCCTTATATAGGAGAGGTAATAAGAGACGATGATAAGGAGAAGATAAGCTATCACCCACACAAGGTAGAATCACATGTCCATCAAAGGTGGATCATTTTCCATTGTGAAATGAAGTATGTGTGATGATGAGGATAATAATGTGATAAGTACACTAAAGGTGGAATGAGATAACAACTATGACCACCTAGAGTGGAATTCTCCTACACCATATGTTTAATTGGGGTGTAAACTCCCAAGTGTCTCAATCATAAACTACTATGCAATGCATTATCCTAAGTAAGCTTAAGTAATTGTAATTTTTGAATATTTAATTACACCAAAAGGTAAGATGGATGATGATATTGTAATAAGAAAATTTTTGAGAACATTGTTGCCCATTTATGCTATTGGAGTTTCTGCAATACAAGAACTGAGATGTATACCAAGTTCTAACCTGACAATGTTGAATCTTCTTTCAAAGTCAAGTTGTCATTGAAGGAACCTAATGAGAAGAAGAAGAAAAAAAAGGTAAAATATGTGTCCAATGCAGTGATAGAGATGAGGAAGATGTAGAACAACTTGAAGCACTACTAGTGAGGAGAATTTATAGAGGTAAAGGAAAGTTCAAAGGTAAGTTACTTATAGTATGTTTCAATTGCAATAAGGTTGGTGATATTGTTGGTAGATTTCAAAAGGAGAGGAATTATAGAGGTGGAGACAAGTACAAAAGTAAAAGAAATGAAGACAACAAAGATTACAATGAAAAAGGCAAGAAATCTTGCTACATTGCTGAAGAGGAAACAAATGATGGATCTGATGATCATGACGATGAAGTGGTGTATGTTGCAATCAAGGATGAATCTAAAGAGGATGAGGCAACTACACTAGTGTTTTGTGTGAACAAGAATGACAGATGGATCATTGACAGTGGGTTTTCACATCACATTACTGGAGATAAAAGTAAGATCATTACCTTGAATTATTATGATGGAAATAGTGTAAGGTTTGGTAATAATGTACCCTATCTGATAAAAGGAAAAGGTTCTATCAAACTCATAGAAAATATTTTATATGAAAATTTTTATTATGTTGAAGGACTTAACTATAATTTTTTGAGTGTGTTACAACTAAATAATTTGGGTTGTAAGGTTGAGTTTGAGAACAAGATTGCTAAGATATATGATACTGATGGAAAATAATTGGAAAAGGTGATCAAACTAAAGGTAATCTAATCTCCCTTGATATAGAGGATGCTACTTGTTTAGTTGTTGAATTTGATGATATGTGGCTATGGTACAAGAGGTTGTGTCATGTTAATTTTGATAACTTGGTTATTATCAGTAACATGAGAAGAGTCAGAGGTTTTCCTAAGTTGAAGAAACCTAACAATGTAATTTGCAAACAATGTCAATTAGGAAAAATGAAAAAGTTAAGTTTTAAGAGTAAGATTCATACCTCTAAAGGAATATTAGGGATTTTTCATAGTAACTTCTGTGGACCAATTGATGTGCAAAGCTATGAAGGAGATAAGTTCATTATGATAATTGTTGATGATTATTCTAGAATGATGATAGTTATGTTTCTATAAAAGAAATTTGATGCTTTCCAAATGTTTAAGTGGTACTTAACAAGAGTTGAGAAGGAAACATGAAAAAGTTTGAAATGCTTGAGATCTGACAAAGGAGGAGAATTTACATCAAATGAGTTTTAGATGTTTTGCAATGACAGAGGAATCAAAAGACAAACATCTACTCCTAGGACCCCTCCACAAAATAGAATTGCTAAAAGGAGGAATAGATCTATAATGGATTGTGCTAGGACACTCATGATGGAGAAAAATGTTACTTTGAAATACTACAGAGAAGGTGTAAGTACAATTGTCTATACCTTGAACTGATTACAAGTCAAGAAAGGTACTCATTCAACACCTTTTGAACTATCATATGGATACTAACCTAACGTAAAATATTTTAAGTTATTTGGAAGCAAGTGTTATATTCTCAAAGATTTTAGGAATGGTAAATTAGATACAAAAAGTGAATAAGTTATATTCTTTGGTTATTCCACAAGAAGTAGCTTATAAGTGTTTAAATACTAACACTAACAAAGTTGTGGAAAGTGAAAATGTGAAATTTGATGACTATACAAAAGTACATGAGGCTAAACCTATGAAGGAACTAGAAGAAAAAAAATTATTTGTATACTTTTATGAATGTATTTTTATTGATGAAGATGTTTTAAATCAAGTTGCAAACCAATAGCAAGTTTCAGTGACTAGCAAGTCACATACTATGAATGCCAAGTTGTATTCAAGAATCAAGTTACAGAATGAAGTTGAATCACATTCTAATTTTGAGATTAGTGTACATGAAATAGATGTTGAACTACCTAAGAGAGATGTACATAGTGACTTAGAAGTTAATAGACTAAATGAGGAAAATAGAGCAGAACCAAGATTTTTTAAATATGTTAAGAGATATCACCCTGTTGTCCAAATTATTGGAGATAAAGATGCTAGACCAATGACAATGAACAAGTTGAGGAATGATACATGTTTTCTTAGCATGCATGAACCTAAAATAGTGAAATATGCCTTAGAAGATGTGGACTAGAGTAAATCCATGAAAGAAGAGATTAGACAAATTGAGAAAAATAAGACATGGACTCTAATTCCTAGACCTGGAGATAAAAATGTGATTGGCACCAAATGGGTATACAGAAACAAGTTAGATGAAAATGGTGAAGTTACAAGGAACAAGGAAAGATTAGTTTATAAAAGATATGCACAAGAAGAAGGGATAGACTATAGAGAAATATTCACTCTTGTTGAAATATTGGAAGGATTAAGAACTTTTCTTGCTTGCTTTGCATACAAAGTTTTCAAAGTTTATCAAATGGATGTTAAGTCTGCATTTTTGAATGGTACATTGGAGGAAGAAGTTTATATAGAACATCTAGAAGGATTTTTTGATACTAACAATAAAAACATGGTATGTAGACTACACAAAGCTTTATATGGTTTGATGCAAGCACTAATAGTATGGTATGAAAGGCTTCATAATTATCTTGTGAAGATTGGATTTGGGAGGACTGATGATAATAGAAATCTGTACTTGAAGATAGAGAAAGGCAAAGGTATTTTACTATCAAAAATTTGTATTGATGATATCATATTTGGAGGTCAAGATACTTTATGTAAGGCTTTTGCAAATGAAATGAAGAAAGAATTTGAGATGTCTATGTTTCGAGAGATCAAGTTCTTTGTGGTTTTGCAAGTACATTAGATGAAATATGTTATATACATCACTCAGTCAAAATATGTAAAGGAGATACTAAAAATCTATGGATTGGAAGATTCAAAGCCAGTAAGCACACCTATGGTGATAGGATATAAATTGTCAAAGAATGATGATTTAGTTGAGGTGAATCAAACATTGTACAGGCCTATGATTGGAACATTACAATATGTAGTACATAATAGACCTGATATTGTATTATCTATTAGGATAGTTGCAAGATTATCTACAAATCCTAGGGAGAATCATTTGATAGTTGTTAAGAGAATAATGAGATATTTGAAAGGAACACAAGACTATAGTCTATACGACAAGAAAAATGATAAGTTTGAATTGAGAGCCTATACTAATGCTGATTGGGCTGGAAGTATTGATGATAGAAAGAGCATTAGTGGAGGAGCATTTTTATTAGGCAAAAGGTTGGTTACATGGAATAGCAAGAAACAAAACTACATCTCTCAATCTACTGTTGAAGCTAAAAATGTTGTTGCTGCAATAAATTGTACAAATATTATATGGATCAATCAGCTACTCAAAGGTATAAAGGAGGAAATCACTAAACCTATATTACTTTATTGTGATAATACAATTTCTATAAATATATCAAAGAATCCTACGATGCATACAAAGATTAAGAACATTGCAATCAAGTATCATTACTTGAGAGAGTTAGTTCAAGATAAAGAGGTGAAGATGGAATATGTTAACACAAAAGATAAAATAGTTGATATCTTCACAAAAGATGGAATAGGTGAAGGACGCTCATGATTATCTAAGAGGTAAACTAGGGGTGATACCCATATCAAAGGCTATTTAAGAAGCATGAGGAATGCCCCGCATCAACAAGATGGTTGACATATATTACACATTGATGCAGTGGATCTTACTTTAGGAGCTACCTAAGGTAATCAAAGAACTAAAGCTACAAATTATTCACAAGCTAGGTGACAGAGAGAGAAACTAAAAATGTTCATATTTGCATATTAAGATGACAAGTCTTTGGCATTTTGTCAAAGAGGGAGAAATCTGAGGGAGAAAGAGAAATCTTGACTATTGAGGCCCGAGATATTATTGTCAAAGAAGGAGATGAAAGAAAACACAAAAGAAACATGGAATAACTAGTAAGAGGGAGTTAATGTCAACGAATATATAAGAAGTGATCCAAAGGGAGTCATAAGGATGAGTTGATTGATTGTCTGTTGATCAGAATAAAAAAAATTAACCTATTTAAAAGATAAAAAATGTTGATAGAGGAAGATATTTCAATACATTTTTTTGGTATTTTGTTGGTTGTACTAATTAAGTTTGGTTTTTCATCAATGCCAAAGAGGGAGATTGTTGAAAACAGATTGATACAAGTATGATAATGTGTTTCAATCATTATTTTTCCATTGATCTCAAACTTGCTACTTATTAGTAAGATAAATTTCTTAGATGATTTGAGTACTATCATTTGTTTGATTGATGAAAAGGATTTGATCAAATGAGGTAACCATAGCATGTAGAGGAAAGGTTGAGTTATGATATGAAAAAAGAGTATAAGGATCAGTTAAGACAATGATATTATAATGCATTGATAATATACTTAAGGTTTTAAATGATGGATATGTTGATTAGGTTCAGAAGAACAAGTTATATGAATTGCATATACTAAGCTTAACAATTTGCACAGTAGGTGCCAAGAAAAGTGAGTGTAAGCTAAGCAAAAAATTAGTTGGATCTAAGAAAAGTCAATTTCAGTATTAGTCAAATGATACAGTATAAGCTAAGTAAAGTTTAGTTGATGTCGAGCACCAATAAACTTTAGTTCGTGCAGAGTGTTTTGATAGTGGATGTCGAGCAGTGTATTATGTGTCAAGCATCAGAAGCAAGTTAATCTCGAGTGTCAGTATTATAAGAAAGATCATGAATTTGGTGAATCTAAGCTGACAAAATTGATTTCTTGGATTGTTTGAACCATGTGGAAGATAAACTTGATGAGTTGGTGACATAGAATTCAACATGAACCATTTTGAGGCAGAATCAAAGAGGATTGAAGGAGAATTTTCTAGAAGGGGATAAAATGAAATAATGAGTAGATTCATTGAATCCTATGTAATCCAACCTAACCCTAAAAGTGACAATGGAGGTTGAACAGGAAAAAAAAAAACTTAATTTTCTATTTATAGAGATGGTTGGTCATAAGAAAAGGTTGTCATGTGCAAGAACCTAAGGAAGACAAGGAGTCTAGGGTATTGCTTCATTAAATGGCCTAGAAGAAGAGACTACACTGGAAAGCAAGGCAAAAAGGCTTAAGAGTATGGATGCTTGAAGGGTGAACAAGCTATCAAAGCTAAACTATGTGAAAGCCAAGTAGAATAGAGGACAGAAAATAGAGATTTGTAATTTACAAGTGTGTTGTAAATTGTTATCAGATCAAGCTTTACTGTTACTTTCTAATCATTGTACCAGAGTATGGTAAATCCTTCAAATTAAGGTTGACCTAATAGTCATTTTTAAATCCTTTAATCAAGTGACATTCTAAGTGAATGATCTAAAATCCTCTAACAAGGCTCACTCCCAATAGGGTGACTAAAATCCTTTAGCCAAGTCACATTTAATAGTGTACATTGTAACCTTTAATAGGGTTGGCCTTTCACAAGGCATCACTTCAAAAGAGTGAGAATGAGTAGCATGTTACTATTGGTTTTTCCCAAAATTGGGTTAACAAGTTAAATTAGTGTCTCAAATGGGTTATTGAATCTATTATGTTTCATGCTTACATTTCAACATAGTTGATTTGACAATAGCCTACAAGTTTAAGTGATTGTATGATCTAATGGATGCATGGATGATGAAATTTTTTTATGTATATGGTTTCATTATGTTGTGAAAAAATTTATTTTTACATCTGGACCTTGGATAACCGATTTACGCCCCCCTCCTCCTCTCAATTATTCTAAAAAATTCCAACAATTGGGTGTAACTAGAAAAAAAAGAACATACTTGTAAATAAATGAGAAAAATTTTAGAACAAGAATAAGAATATTTAAATCTTTTTTATTCATGAGTACATTTACAATGTTAGAATGTTTAGAACAACTAGGGGGGAGGGGGTGAATCAGTTATCCAATGTCCAAATGAACCAACTAAATAAACAAACATTTAAATAGTTTTAGATTCCATCATTCCATTGCTTGGCCTCTACTATAAACTATTAGTAACATTAATTGGGTTTCCATTGTTCTTAAATAAATAGACTTGTAGAATATAAACTTAAACATATAAACACTACAATATTTGGGGTCAAATTGAGATGGTAATTGGCAATGGTGGTGTAATTTGTAGTGATTTTAATATATATTTTTTGCAATTATCCCTTATGTCATCATAATACTAACGTTGGCATTGTAGTTGTGATGCCCGCGTGAGTATAAACAAAAAGAAAAGAAAACATGACATCAATCATTCCCCCTTTTTTTTTTATGGAGAGTTGCACGCAAAAGAGGTGGAGAGCTCCAAATGAGGGTGGAAAGATCTTAATGGTGTCATTCCCTTATGATTGGTAAATTTCATTATTGTGCCATTGTGATATTTTCATTTCATTATTGTGCCCTTACTTTATGATTTCATTGTCATGGCATGCCCTTCTGATCTTTATGCCCTTGCTCTACAGTTTTTGTCAAGGGGAGAAGAGGTACCTATGTAAATGTTATTTTCTTTTCCTTCTAAACATGTATCTCTTTACATATGTAGAGAGATCTTTTTTAAGGTGCTTATTACATATTAGCTCACAATAGAAAAATTGATCCAACCACATACATATTCCAAAATCCAAATAATAAAACAATAAATCTCACTCAACCCATGCTAAGTGACTTACCTCAAGATCCTACACAAAAATAATGTAGACCAGGAAAAATGGATAGAGTTTGCAAGAAATTTTACAAAAACATATCATAGAAGATAGTTTTAGAAAGAAACAAGCCATAACCTAGTTAAATTGATCTAGTTGTTGATTAGCTAGGTTGACTACAAATTCTTTTTGAATTGTCATCAGATTAGATACAATAAAACAAACTATCAATTATTCCCAACTATTAGGACCAAATTTAGTTTTTCAAGGCGATCAAAATGCATACACATATGCATCACTTGCATGTCAAGCATGAAGTGCATTCCCCAACTTATAACAAATGGGTGGATATAAAGGCTAAATACATTGGCCCAACAATGGAAACCAATGATGTAACCATGCATGTATTGGTATAGTCTCCCTGCAAGATTTCCAAGTATCTATTGTTGTTGTCAATTTGGGCATCTCTATATGATCTAGAATGTTATGAAGTACTAAAGCCTGTAGTAACTTCTCCCATGTCTCTAGACAATTTAGCATAGGTTCAAGGTCTATTGGCTCCTAGGAATTTGTAGCAACTATTGTCACTGCTGGAAGAATAACTTCAGTGAAGAGTTGAGTTTAAGGAGTTGAAGAAGCAAGTTCTTCTTCTGTGTAAATGCCATAATTATGATGCTCATTCCCTTGTAGAAGCCTCTTCCACAATGACATTACCTCTAAACCATGCAAAAGATGTTGAAGTGGTTTCCAACCTTGAAGCACTCTTATAACTAGTGGCAAAGCAAATGTAGATGCAATACATGACAAATTGCACAACTTGTAGTATATATATATATATATATATATATATATATATATATATATATAAAGTGAGAGAGAGAGAGAGAGAGAGAGAGAGAGATCTTTTTTAAGGTTCTTATTACATATTAGCATAACAAAAGAATTAATCTAGCTACATACATATTCCAGAATCAAAATAATTAAACAATAAAAATCACTCAACACATGCTAAGTGACCTAGCTCAAGATCTACACAAAAATAATGCAGACCAGGAAAAATGGGCAAAGTTCACAATTTTTTTTATAAAAACATATCATAGCAGAAATTTTTACAAAGAAACAAGCCATAACCTAGTTAAATTGATCTAGTTTTTGATTAGTTGGGTTGATTACAAATTCCTATAGAACTATCATTAGATTAGGTATAATAAAATGAACAATCAATTGTTCCCAACTAGCAAGATCAAATACAGTTTTTCGAGGTGATAAAACTGCATATGTAGATGCACCACTTGCATGTCAGGCATGAAGCACATTCCCCAACTTATAAAGAATGGTTGGGTATAAAGGCTCCACACATTGGCCCAACAATGAAACCCAAGGATGTAACCATGCATATATTGGCATAGTCTCCCTGTGAGGATCCCAAGTATCTATGGTTGTTGATTAGGCCATCACTATATGATCGAGAATGTTATGAAGTATTGAATCTAGTAGTAACTTATTCCGCATCTCCATAAAATGTAGCATAGGTTCAATGTCCTTTGGATCTCAAGAATTTGTAGTAGCTATTCTCACTGCTAGAAGAATAACTTCAGTGAAGTGTTGAGTGTAAGGAGTTGAAGAAGCAAGTTCTGATTTTGTGTAAATGACATAATCATGAGGCTCATTCCCTTGCAGAAGCCTCATGTAACAATGACATTAAACCATGCAAAGGATTTTGAAGTTGTTCCCAACCTTGAAACACTCTTATAAGCAATGGAAAAGCAAATGTAGATGTAATTTATGACAAATTGCACAACTTGACAAGCTAGTCATAATGGAAGTAGAAAGGCAATTACGGGCATTTGAAAAGATCCAGTAAATCACAAGCACACATTTGGGGTTTCCTTCACTTCTCATATTGAAAATTCAAGTGAGATCTACCCATTAGTCCTAGCATAGGGGTAGATGATAAATAATTTTACACTAGGCCTATACAACACTCACCCTAACTTCAATTCACATCATCAAATTTAGAGGGCATATGAAGTGAAGTATAAACATATATAGCTCACATTGAAGATCATTGGATTGACATGTTTTTTAACTATGAGGTAAAGACCTGTAAAGATTATTGGATTCGATAGTAAATAGGTTATAACGTATTCTAGAGTTATTTGAGGCAGATGGAAGCTATTCCCAAGGTGATCATGACACAAAAAGAAAGAATGTAATTTCTACTATAGATTGGTTGAACAAATATAAATTGTTGACAGAATAATGATTCATGTTTAACACTATTCACTTGCACATGGATAAACCAATAGATGGCTAAGTTGAAGGAAAAAAGAATTCCATTGAAATATGACCTAATGAAAGTTGTAGAAGAACCAAATGAGGAATCATTTGAACAACTCCTTGAATGTTCAAGAAAATAAGAAGGCCAAAATAAGGAGAAGAATGGAGGGAGTGACAAGGAGTTACAAATAAGAGGAATGAAGAGGAAGGGGATAAAGGAAAAGGGGCCACCTCAAAAGAAGAAAAGGTCAAAAGGCAAGATGGTTTCACAAGTTTTGACTAAATTAGAGACAACAAGAAGTTCAAGTTCAAGGTACTCACCCCAATCCTTTTCATCCCTAATCATAAGATTGTTG
This sequence comes from Cupressus sempervirens, assembly GCA_028749045.1. Lineage (NCBI taxonomy): Eukaryota > Viridiplantae > Streptophyta > Pinopsida > Cupressales > Cupressaceae > Cupressus > Cupressus sempervirens. The sequence continues at coordinate 235,358,929 of CM053790.1, read as the reverse complement.
CATTTAACATTTGAGTTTAACTTGAGCCTTCTGAGGCATCTTTATTTAGATCATAAAAAAGGGGTGGAAACATCTCTTTCATACCAAATAGACATCCCTGCCTATCTTTCTTTAATGTACATTTGCATTCTCGCCTCACTAGAAGAATAACTTTAGTGAAGAGTTGAGTGTAAGGATTTGAAGAAGCAAATTTTTCTTTTGTGTAAATTCCATAATCACAAGGCTCATTCCCTTGTAGAAGCCTTTTTCACAATGACATTACCTCTACACCATGAAAAGGATGTTGAATTGGTTCAGGTAACCTTGAAAAACTCTTATAAGAAAAGGAAAAGAAAATGAAGATGCAATACATGAGAAATTGCACAACTTGCAGTCCTCCCAATATTTTGACTATAAATTCTCAAAGACACTAGAAAGTGATTTCAATGTCATAGTACCTACCACAACACCTTCCTAGATTCTATCTAGTGCTCCCATAATATCCTCTATGTTTCTACTTGTTTTTTCTATTGTGCCATCTCTTTCTTAAGCCACTCCTTCCCCTTCTGGTATATTGCCACAAACTCTCTATCATGCCTTAAATTTTGATCAAACTTTTGAATATCTACCTCTACCATATCTAAAATCAAATTCATATTGTGTTGTAACTCTAGCATAGGTATTTGATCCTTGATAGCCTTCATTTCATCATTCAAGTTTTCAAGATTGGTCAACATGCTCACTTGTAGACCTCTCATGTCAAGCACTTTCTGTACTAATTCAACACCATGTTTTTGCTTCTGAGCTAATAGATCTTTAGGTGTATTTTCTTGTAAAACATTAATTTTTTTTAACAATTGTAAACTCTTATAAAATGCATTCTTTTTTTCTATTACTATTGATGGGCTTCCCTTGAACAAAATCAAATTCAAGAGGCATAAATACACCAAATTTTTCTTTTAAAAACCATATGTGTAGATATATAAACATTAAGTATAGCATGTCCAATATTTTTGCATATATACAAATTAATTACACCAAATTTTTCTTACAAAACCATATGTGCAGATATAAACATTAAGTACAAAATGTCCAATATTTTTACAGATATACACATTAATTACACCAAATTTTTCTTTCAAAACCATGTGTGCAGCTATAAACATTAAGGGCCCGTTTGGATCATGGATTTGAGGTGGAATTATGAATTATGTATTCTAAAAACTTTTCAATCCACTGTTTGGGTGTGCAAAACATGAATTAGAATTTGATAAAAATGGGATTATGTATCCTCATTTATATTCCATTTCGTGGATTTCGTCTTCCATCAAAATACTTTGAATTGATTATAAACTCATTTTAATTCCAATTTTTATTAAAATGGGCATACGATATTTGTTGAAAGTGATAATTTTTCACATCTTCTAGGAGCTATTTCATTTCCTGCTCGAAAGTATCTGTTGCCATTGCTTGGTTTGCTTGACCAGGTATGTGTTTGCATTTTTGTGATGAGGCTTCTACTTCTCCATTTCTCTATATGATTCATCATTTTCTTCATGTTGCAGAGGTTTACAGCAGAGGTGAGGATGCGAGTTAGTATGATTGCAATCTTCATCAGCGGGTAGGGCTTTCTCAGTGGGTTCCATACCATTTCTTTGCAAACTTGAACCCTTCTTTTTTGGAAATGGTGAGAAATCTAGGTGAGCTACCATGAATTTATCCTTCTTCCATAGTTGACTTGAATTTCAAATGTCTTTAAATGAAAAAGCGGTTCAATTTAATTGAGCATTATTGTAATGAAAATGTTTTCCAATAGCTAGAACTGGGACTGGTTGCAGGGTATGTTAGATGGGCTTTCTTATATATGATTTAAATTTCCTAAATCTTGTTGTGGGCGGAACTATAAAACACACAAAAACTTTCAACCCACGTGTACAATGAGGGGTATGAGACAGCTTTTAAAAAGGTCTCAAATTTTCTGATACCCATTCCATACATTTTGTGAGGTTTATTGATACAGATACCTACCAATTTTTTGAGAAGCCTCAGTCTTCATTGTCATCTAAATTCACAAACCAAACAGGCCCAAATCAAATTCCCAAAACTGAAACCTGGATTTCAAGTTCTAGAATCCCAAATCAAGGATTCTGGATGCCAATTTTGAAATCATATTCCAGCAACCAAATGGACCCTAAGTACAACCAACTCAATAAGGGTACAAGAATAAGTGATTCCTATGAAGAAGGATCATGTCAAATAATACAAGGGAATTTGATCAAAATAGGGAGACAAACGCGATATTATTGTCTAACTTTCAAAGAGAAGGCGATGACAAATGTTATTTTACTTGCAAGAGTTATAACAGCTTAAAGACAAGAAGAATAAAAATCAAAACAACTAAGAAACATTTTAGGGAGAATGGTCACACTAAGGGGAGTTTGATTATCATCCATTAGTAAGTTGTTTATTATATTGTTCTCACAATTAATATACATATGTACCATAGAATGGGGGTTTAATTATCATCATTTATGTATAGGTCGATCTCCTTAGGGTAGTACGTAATATGAACTACCACATCTTGGAGGAACATGGAGGTGTGAGTATTGATGGAGAAGATCATGATCGCATAGAAGATAGTGATCATGCACTAGAAAACACATTTGAATATGATGGTACAAATGCATTGATCCATGACCATTTGGTACTGGTGCTACTGATGATGATGATGAGGATGACATTGAGGTCATCCATGATATACCTCTACTTGAGAAGGAAAACACCTCCCTTTACGAAGGATCCTAATTAACTTTTCTCTTTGTTGTATTGTTGTTGGTGAATTTGAAGGTTATGAATGGTTTATCCAACATGACAATGTCACGTATGCTAAGGTTTTTGTGATATACATCATTATAGTCTATAAAAGGTGAAATATGTGCCATTAATATTGTTTATACTAACGACTTATATATTTTGATGTAGATTGATAGGTGACTATTTGTTACTACCATCAAATGTTCTCCCTCACTCATACCAAGAATTGTGTACCACTATGAAACATATTGGAATGGAGTATCAAGCAATAAATGCTTGTCCTAAAGATTGTGTAATTTATCATAAAGAACATGAAAGTGCAACAAAATGCCCCAAATTCCATATAAGTAGATATCAAGATGATCAAGTGACAAAAAAAAGTACCTCACAAGATTCTTTGTTACATCCCCATTATTCCACATGTTAAACAATTATTCAAGTGCAGTAGCTTGGCACAATTTATGGATTATCATGCATGCAATAGAATTCAAGTGGAATTTTTTGAATTTTTTTTTATGGTTCATCATTTATGTAAATTGAGGAAAAGTGACCACACTTTAAAGAAAAACCTCAAAATTGTAGGCTTTCTCTAGAAACTAATAGTGTCAATCCATTTGGAGAGATGAGATTTGTTTACTTGGTGTAGCCTATTTTTGTTATCAACAATAACCTTCCTCCATGGATGTCAATATAGAGGGAGCACATTATGTTGGCAATGATTTCTCTAGGTACTTTATTATTTTATTGTTACCTACATGTAATTATAAGTCTTGGAGTGAAATGGCCACAATAAATATTTGATGTTGCTCATTCAACTAGGTAAGTACCAAATAAAAGATATGAATGCATATATTGTGCCTGCCTCTTATCAATGAGTCTATGGTGTTATGGAATGATTTCACTATGTATGATATCTCTAGACTAATTGGACAAAAATAATTTCAATTCCATGCATTGCTTGTGTGGAAAACTTATGATGCCCCAAGGTTGACACATTTTTATGGTATGTTATGTTAAAATCTAGTTGTACACAATAATACTAATTCCAAAAATGAACACATTTAATCCAATTGTATTGTTATCTTGTAGATCTTCAAACAAAGGGAAAATTTGCACATCCAATGTGTGGTCCAAAGATGAAATCTGATCATTCCAAAAATTTAAGAAAGTAGGCATTTGATGAGAATAGGCACTTCCTCCTTAGAAATCATAAGTATTGAAGTGTCAAAAAACACCTTTTCAATAGGAAAGAACGGACTACATCAAAGCCATGAAGAATGACACCTCACCTATGGTAGTTGGAATATAATATAATTTGAGTTAGTATTGCTCCACCTAATGGTTTATGTCTGGAAATTATATATTTTGATTTTGTTTTTTTGGCTAATTATATAATTTAATAATTGTGAAGGTCATCAAGGCATCATTGACCACCTTCCAAAGGGACTAAAATGTTATCCCAAAAAATTTGCTAGGCTTCCCTACTATGAGAAGCTACAAATTGTGCATTTGTTTGATACTATGCATATTGGAAAGAATGTAATAGAGACACTATGAAAAATATTGGATGGAAGGTGTGACAACAAAAAACTTGCCAAAATTTGTAGTGGCATTAATGATTCCAGTCATGCAATGAAAAATATCATTGAATAAAATAGCAATGGAAACTGGATCAATGCAAGAGCCCTCCCTTGGTTATTAACAAAGAAGAAAAGTAATGCCATAAAAGAAGTAATAAAAAAAAATTGATTTCCTATAGGATTTTTTGTGAATATAAGAAATCTCATATCAAAGAAAAGTGAATTTGGGTTAGGGCTAAGAATGCATGATTGGCATACCTGCATCAAGATAAGTCGTGATCTTTTATATTTATAATATATTTGTGAAACTCCATTCAATTTTAATTGTATTGCATTAGAAAAGAATGAAATGATCAGTTGACAATTATTCCAGTATGTGCTACCCCTATTAGTCTCAAATAACTTTGACAATAATATCAAATAAGTTATATATGATCTTGGAAAATACATGAGGCAAGCAATGATATTTTTTCAATACATCAATCAAGTAACATATTGTAAAGTCTTGTATTTATATGTTTTTGTGTCTTGAATCCCTTGTAGGTGGTTTTCATCTAAAGAAATCTATAAAGAAGATATTAAATATTGGAAGGAAATAATTTGTCTACTAATGTGTGAAATGAAAAATTGTTTACCTTAAACTTTTTTCAATGCATAAGAATACTACCTCATAGACCAAGTTGAGGAGATTGAATTGTGTGGACCTGTATAGCCTAGGTCAATGTGGATGGTTGAGTGACACTTGAAGGTTTTGAAGGGTTTCATTCAACAAAGAGCATATCCCAAGGGTTCTATGACTAAGGGATATATGGTATAATAGATGATGGTGTACATTACTCAATATCTTCTTAATCTTGTAGCAAAGACCCATATAGATTGTATTTGGGACCTCAACTCCATTATAAAAATTGAAGGGGAGTACTTGGTGAGGAATGGTAGATTTAGGAAAGTGAAAGGTAATAAATTAAGAGATGTTATTTTGGTTAATTAATTCTTAATCTTGAAAATAAATTTTTTATAAGTCATCTATTTACTTTTGTACAACTGCTAAAGAGTGGGATGCAATACATTTTTTTATTTCAAACAATTAAAGATTGGATGACGGTATGGACTGAACGATGTCATCATTTTGATCATAGATTAAAATGGGAATCTATTTCTTCATTGGTTAAACAAGCTCATTATAATGGAGATCCCAATGTTACACAAAAGGAAATAGATTTATCATATGTTTTAAGAGATCTTTAGGTACTTATAAGTTTGTTAATCAATCATATGGTTTTTAACTCATGATGCAATAATTTGTACATGTTTGAAATTATTATTGGTGAAACACCACAAGGCTATGTTATGTAATGGTTATAAATTTTACATCAGAGGTTTTGATGACATGAAGAGAAATTGTGATTTTGAGATAAGTGAATTCTTTCAGGTGACCAATATTTCATCTAGAAATGACTTACATCCTTGAGAATCTCAAAATCAATACTATGGCATTGGTTGACATACTTGATTGTGACTTTAATTCCTTGAAATTAGTTCTCTTCATCATCAAATGGTAAAAACTATGAATAAATCAAAATCATCTTGATAGAACTATTATTGAGCATGAGAATGGATTTCCAATGATTATTACAAGGTTGTTTGATCTAGTTGGGGATGAGCCCTATGTTCTTCCAAGCCAATGTGAGTAGGTATTTCAATTAGAGGTTCACATAAAATCGATTGGTCATTTTTTGTTAGCTATGATCCAAGAGGAAAGTAGATAAAGTACAATGTGATGGAAGAAGAAGATATTGAGGAAGAGAAAGAAGTGGATCATGAACCAATGTTAGTCGATGATGCTCCTCATGCAAATTATGTTACTATTGATCATGATGATGAGCAGGAGGAGAAGGATGATGATGATGATGATGATGATGATGATGGTGATGATAATGACCATGATAGTGATGGAAATGATGTAGACAATAATAATGATACTAATGATGAGATGGATGAAGAATAATATCAATGACGAGGGGTTTGATTAGCTAACATTGGAGGGGGGTTTGATAATCAATGAGAAGAATGAAATGTATAGTTATGTGATCAATGCCTATGCTATTCAATATTCAGTTCTTGATAGATCAATGATTAATTTAATTAACTTCTCATGTACCTTTTACTGTTTATAATTCATATGTTATGATTCAATGTAAATTTGATTATATGTATCATGAATCTTTTAGCTACTATAAGACAATTGATTTACTATTGTAGAAACCCGAAGCCCTTTCATGAGAATCTCACATAATCTCACGGATCATTAGGTATAAGTTAGTACACCCCATAGAGATTAATGCCTTTTACCATTTGTAAAATATCTCTCTCACTTCCACCTATCTCTCTTATTTCATGGAGTGCAGGTACCATTGAATAGGTATTTTTAAGATTTGTCTTCCTTGAGCTAGAAAAATGTAGAAATGGAAGAAGAAAGTGAGACATTTAGTATGTCTAAATCAAGGAGATTGACTTGAGGTCAAAATGTCAAAAAGAAATTCAATAAGTGTATGAATTTTTTCCTTGCTCAAGGGGGTCATGTTCTTATGATGATGAGAGTAAAGACAACTCTAAGTACCCTTTAGATACAAACATCTAAAGAAACAAAGGGTCCTCGATGAAATTCCTCCAATAAACATTGATTTTTGCGTTAGAGAGAGGATATATCACAAAGCATCATCCTCATTACATGGTTTGGCCTATTTTCCATTGATGGCATAAAGGTATCTTACAACAAGGTTGTTGATTTGATGGAGTATGTCAGACCTTGCTATGATTATAGTAGTCGGATGCGAATTGTTAGATGTAAAAAAAGTATGTATAGGTATGTACTTGCAAAAAATTATATATAACAAAAAGTTAGTGAAAAAATTAAAATAGAAGCTATGTACATTGATAGAAGGCCAAAACAAACATGGATTATTGCAAGTTTTTTAAAATAGTACATGACCTTCATCAACTAAGAAGAGACACAATTGCATATTTTTGGCATGTGAGGGAGATCGTGTATTTGTATGTGTGATAAAATAAATACGTGAAGGCAAAGAGCTTCTTATTGATTACATTTTGAATCACATAGCTACAAACAAAGCAACTATCATGGGTGAGGTTGTACGTGCTGTGAACTTTTAAAATCAACTCCAATCAATGAATCCAAAACACCATTAAATTTTGATTTTTTTTCCTAACTTAGAATACTAACACGTGTTTAACATGTCTCAATGATTTATTTAAAATATTGGGCTACAATATGGATCAACATCCATAGAATATGCACGACGACAATAGTTCTCATGGGACTTCTTCTTTTTGACAGGTAAAACTCATTATTGTTGTACAAATTAGATACAAGAAATATGCTACTAGGTATTTTATATTATGTTTTATTCTTCACTACTACTTTGGATTGATTTTAAATATTTTCTAATAATATTGCTCTCACACACGAGTACAATTCCAAAAAAAGAGAAGGAAAAAGTAGTCCACAAGGAGCCACATGATGAGGATGATGAATTCATTATTGATTTTGCATCAGTCGCTAATCCTATGGTTGTAGTGCAAAAGGTGCTTCGTGCTTTAGCAATAAGGTTAAAGAAATTGGCATCAACTTGACCTCAGACTCCTAAAATACAACAAATGGAGGATGAGTTGATGCACCTAGTTTGTACATATATAGTAAGTATTAATGTAATTTTTAATTATAACAAAAGTTCAATAACAATTTTTATAGTATATTCTTTTATTTATGCCATTAAATAACATGCATATGTGCTATTTTTATAGAAGATGTTGAGGATTTATAAGGCCGATGCCCCAGAGGATGATACTTTAGGTTGTTCAAGTACATCACATGTTCTATCCTACACTTGTGTTTTGTTCAAACAATAGTTGTTTTAATAGCTCTAACAATCTTCTTTTATTGTGTTCTAACAATTGTATTTTTCATCTCCTACCATTGATCCTATGTTCACTATGCTTCCTACTATAAGGAAGAGAACTGAAGAGGCAACACCGACTATGAATTTGGCAACATGTAGCATGACGATAGATGTGGTGGAAATGCCTATTGGTAAGTAGATTCCTCTTTTTCTCTCTCATTTTTCATGTGTTTATTTCATGTGAATATTATTTATTAGGGGGAATTCTATAATATTGGATTTATTTTATGTAGGAGGTGATGAGGGCATTCCTGGATGTACCTGTGTTAGATGTAGAGGAACAATAAAGAATTGTGATTAATTACTCATTAGAAATGAAGATGGTCTTCCCCTGAGAGTAGCCCAACTTCCAGGTACTTTAAATATTGATCATTTATTTTACTATACAATATTATACTCATAATCAAATGAACTAGCCTATCATGTAGTCCCTTGCAATAACTACTAATCCCATTATTATTTTGTAGAGAATAATCTATATTTATGAAAAACTTAATGATGAATATTTGTGTATATTTGGGTTAACCATATGCACAAGGTATCATATTTTGATTTCATTGCTTGATCATGTTTCCTTTGATAAATTTCTTCAAGTAAATTAAAAGTTAGCTTCAGTTCATTTATGAATCTAATAGTTTTTTTCTTTTCTTAAAAGGTGGAATTTACAAATGAAAGAGTTAAAAGATAAACTAATTGATAAGATGACAACACTTTAGGTCCAGCATCTTTCAAAGACTTATGCTCCTTGAGAAAGCATGCCAAGTTTTGAAGTATATTAGGTACAACTATAGGTGAAAAAGAACCCTTGTTATGAGCTAGCCCCCTATATTCCTATTATTGAGTGGGATAATCTTAAAAATGATGTCACTGAGAAAAAAACAATAGATTATGTAGAAATTGTACCACCTGAGGAAAGAAGGTATGTCATAATATTAAGAATGAAATTATGTAATAATTACTCTTAATACTTATGTGATCTAACATATATTTCCAACATCACATAGGTTTCCTAACATATCAAAGGCAACCAAAGCAACAAAAGAGAAGCACGGGTAGCACAAGCTTGGCTCGGGTGGATATTCAAAACTTGTTGCATGAATTGTAAGTATAAGTAAATGAAAAATTATATTCAAATATTTATAAATTATAAACAATTTGGTCTTGATGAAATTGATTACAACAAAAAATTCATGATACCAAGAAAAAATGTAGGCCATGGAGTTTTTTAAAATTACTTCTAAAGAGGACAAGAAATTATCCTTCAGACGATTCTATATAGTTGTGGCTAAATGACTTCGAGAAATGAGTGCACAAGGTTCTTTTGCTGGATCTATCAATGAGTTAAATAAGTCAATTTATTTCTATTTCAAATTGAATACTTTATCAATTACTACATTTGATATTAAGTTCCAAAAATATACTTTGTTATTTTTTTTTTAAGGAAACAATGATTATATGTTTGTTTAAAAATTTAAAATGAATATATTTATATCTATTAAAATGAATGATTAAAATTTTTGAGAATTTGTCTTGCATTTATATGCATATATTATTGATAAATGTACTAGTTATTTACATTAGATTGCAGCCTACCAATCCTGATACATCAGCCAAGCACCGTGGAGGCGTCAATTCAAATGTGGATCATAGTACTCAAAGTATATATTGTCTATTCAATTTTTCATTTATGATTTATTAATAAAAGAAAATTTTTTAATTTAATTTGGTTTAGTAATATGAATTTAACTATAATATGTGTTGGGATTAAGAAAACATCTTTTATTGCAGTTATAGGGGATGCAAATGTTGTTCTTGATGAGCGTATTGAGTTCCAAGCTAGTGGGCAAGACGATGTGGTTGGATAAGGTAAAGAGTGCTACAATATTCTTTAAAATCTTTAAAATTTCAATTTTTTTAAATTTAACCCTTTTATTTTTTATTGCAAAGGACCCACCTTTGCAAAGGATAGCAAGTGCATGTCCACGAGTGAGAAGAAATATTGATGACAACATGGATATGCCTCTACAACAATATAGGGAAGGACAAAAAAGAAATGATTCATGTGAACTTATGTAACTTATTTTTGTAACTTATTTGATAATGACTGATGTTTATGTCTAGATATTTTATTTATGTTCTATTGAATGTTCATGTGAATGTTCTAATGAATCATATGAATGTTATCATGTGATAATTCATAAATGTTATATTTTATTAATAGAATGAATGAATTTTAGATGTTAATGAGGAATTTAGATGTTAGGGCAGGGGAGGGAGGGGTTGGTGGGGCCAAATGAGTTTCCACCTTCATGTGGTTGGCCCTGATTAGTAGAGAATATTAAACTATTCTCAAAACCAAGTGAAGCTCAACATTAACTTATGATTGCATGACAACTAATTGTGTGAATCTCTTGGTTTTGGGCAATGTAGAAGGATGCCATAGTTAAATATGCAATCTCAATTCATATGCATACAACATCAAGTGGAGCTGAAAAACCAAAAACCCCAATAGGTTTGCATTTTTGCAGTGTATGAAGTAAGTATTCAAAAGAATGTATTTCTATAAGATTGCCTCAAATTTAGTGATCTAATTGACAAGAAAACTACACGAGGGTAGAGTTCAATCTGCTAAGGAAGTTTATGAATGTTACATTTTATTTATAGAAAGAATTAATTTTAGATGTTACATTTCTTATTTTATGATGTATCCAGGATGGATAAGATGGAGAAAGAGGGTGGAGAGAGTTAGCCATATTAGGAGACAAGCAAAATAAAATTAGTAGCTTGCTAGATGGAATCATGTGGTCTCCAAGAAGTGCAATAAATAGATCTAATCTAAATGAAGATGATTGGGCATCTAAGAAAGTACTTCTCTCCTCTTCAAAATCTTTTATTATTATTATTTAATATAGTGTATCCTATGTGGTCAATCTACATCCAAACATTTTTTGTACCATGCATTTAAAATAATTTGGGTTCAATAGAATCAGTTGTTTGTTATACATGAGGTAGTCTTTGAATGCATATCATGTTTACTTAAGGAAAATCAGTGTACATGGTGCATATGAAATATTAACATTATCAAAAATGATTTTGACTATTCGGAGAATAAAAATATGTTGCATATCTTGAACTTAAGGTAAAGTGCCAAGCTTTTTGAAATATTTCCAATCCAATAAGTTAATAAATATAAATTATATTTAGGGTTTGGACATGTTTTGGGCACTTTTGGAGTGCGTAAACTTGATTTGATAAATAAGAATTGGAAATAGATATATTTATACTGAGGGTATTCAGATGCATACATAACACCTTGATATATGTACATCTATTTGGTTTCTCTTTTTGTTGCATCATGATCCCTACAAACAACAACAAAATACAAAGAATTGAAATTGGCTGGTAAATTGTGAGTAAATAAACAAAAAAAAATGCCCAAAGGCTTTTGTTGTCTTTCTTTGCTTCAAAGCTTTCAATTGCTTGAAAATATTTCCATGTATGGTTGAATGGCTCAAAATCTATGGCTCAAAGGCAAGAATGATCTTAAACCTTAACTAAGAATAAATAATAGTAAATAGATTTAATAATACATAATACTAAGGTTTCAAAATCTATGCTTGAACTTGGCATGAAGGCCTCAGTGTGAAAATAGTTCATTCACCTTAGAATGATGGCTTACCCAACAATATGTACATGTTTGAGGACTCTTGAGGAGATGCTGACACCAACAAATTCATTCCTAATAATACTATGACAACAAATTTCAATCATATGGTGTCTCTTTTTTTCACTATCCAACTAGTTGCGTCACCAATGGCCAGACATCTTTTGATTACTTAGGCATATATTTGTCTTTAGTATTTCCAATTAAATTTAATGATAAATTGTTTTTAGTATGCTATAATATGATTCATTCAAGAAGGCATAATATTACAGAGGATTTGTGTCATTTACTAACCTAATATATACCCAAAAAAGGTTCAAGTTTACAAGGTCTTTCTACTTTCATTTTGGGTATATATAATTGTAAAAGATAGTATTGGGATTAGGTTATAATACCATGAATTTGTGTATATTTAAATCAGAAGATATTTTGATTAAACAACTTTGAACAAAAAAATTCCATTTATATCACAGTTGGTATATCATAAAATAAATAAAGATAGATGATAAATTTGTTTAGAAAAGTTTTTAAGAAAATGTCATGATGAATTCTTCAGTTAATATTGACAAAAACATTAAGTTTATGAAATTTTATAGTTTATAATGGTGTCAATATTTCTCTCTAAATTAGGTTAGTTATGTCTTGTTATCAATATTTTGAATTGAACATTTTTTCTTCTCTAAGTATTAGCAAAATACTAATATGGAAATATTGACAAAAAAATTATCAATGATTTTTCTCTATATTGATTGTGTACAATTCTAAACAATGTTGTCAATAATCTTCCTTCATGTTATTTGGTGTTTTTTTTTTTTTCTTTGTTCCTTTGTAACTTGTCAATACTCCTCCTTCATGTTGATTTTTGTAACTTGTGATTGCAATAAAATCTTTTTTGAGGTTGGATAGGTAGTTTTACTATATATTTCCATTCCAAATTTGTATTTTCATGATACCGCTATTAAATAAAGTGAAATCACATTAAAGAATTAAGTTTAGACTATGGTGTTTAAGTCAAAGTATAAAAAACCACGTATATTTTCATTTATCCATATCATTTATAGAATATTCAAAAAGAAATATCTAATTAGACTTCTTTGTTCTTGCATAAGGTCATTGGCATGAGTACCCAAGTTCACCAATTTAAGTATTTTATGGGGACAAGAAAAAGCCATGAACACATTGGATCAAAAGAGCTAAAATCCTTCCTTGCTAGCTCGTTATATTGTATATCAGCTAGAGGAAATGACGTCTCCAACTACCTATCTAATGCTACATTTCAAAACAAAACATGTGCAAAAGTCATGAACATATTGGATCAAAAGAGCTTAAATCCTTCCTTGCTAGCTCCTTATATTGTATATCAACTAGAGGAAATAGCATCTCAATTGTGATAAAATCTCCATGATTTTTGTTGTAATTTGCAGGACCTCTACCATGTTGGGGCAAGAAGTTCCTTGTATATGACATGTCAACTATGTGGGATGCACAAGCAATAATTTTTTTAATTAATTCAGCTATCCATCATAATTGCAATAACATGTCCTGATGGATAGTCGTCACTCCCACAGCACAACTTTCACAACACCATTGCAACTACAATGGATAGTTCCAACATTTAGACATTGCTTCTATAGCACAGCTATTGCACAGATGTCACAATTGTAATAAAGGACTAGAAGATTAAGACATCATTATTGTGATGGTCTAGTTTCACAATTGGGATGATGTCAACATGACCTCTTGCCCCTTCCTTCTTCCAAGTTATGATATTTTTATCCATCACAATTATAACAAGACCCATTTCTATCACAATTTATGATAGCAAAAGTCTGAGGTCCTCTGATGGTAGCCAATTTGTGGTTTTTTCATTTAAGCAACAGGTGGGCATCACAATTACAATGACCTTGCTATCACAATTTGGGCCCAAGTGTAGTAGTGAAAGCATCATAATAACATTCACACAAAATTAAAAGTAGGATTTTACATGGAACCCCAATTTGGGAAAAACCACCAACAACCTGTTACCAATATTTTACTCTTTTGAAGTGAAGCCTATTAGGAACCAACCATGTTAAAAGTTACAATACACTCTCTTAAATGTGATCTTGTTAAAGGATTTAATCATATTGTTAGGAGTGGCCTTGTTAGAGGGGTAGAACATTCCATTAGAATGTGACCTAGTTAAAGGATTTACATAGACTGTTAGGTCAACCTTGATTAAAGGATTTCAAATATTATTTACAATAGTTAGAAATTAATATTAGTTTTGATCTATTTTGTACAACTCACTATGTATGTTTAGATCTCAATATTGATTCATTGTCTAGCCTCCATTGTAATCTCAGACTCAGATTTTCTTGGAAACCCTTCAAGAAATCTCTCTTCACTTCTTCTCAATTAATCCTTCTGCTTAGATTTTCCAGTCAATAACATTAGTAACAACTCTAATTCTCTCAAACTCCTTCAAACACACATACAAAAGATCATGACTCACACACCCACAACTATAAGTTCTCCTATGTACCTCCTAAAATAGGAATTTTTGATCTGTTGCCACTTAATCAACACTATAGTTCTTAGGGTTCATGATTTGATCCATCAGATTCAATGTATCTAATCACCATTCTATTTATTTCTTCGTTTCTAGAAACTTATCCTTGAATTCATCCCTTAGGTCATTTACCTACTCCTCTCCTAGAATTAAATGATCCAACTCATTGATCCTTATCTTCAATATGTTTTCCACATCCCACTAAATCAACTTAGTCAGCTAAAAATTACAATTTCTTACAAACACTTAAAATGTTTTTCCTTGGCCAACACTAAGTTTTGACACTTAGGCATCACTAAGTTTCTTGGTCACTATAGAAATTCTCTCTTAGAATCAACACTATCACTCGGTCGATAATGATGCTTGGTCAACATTGAATTTTCTTGACACTTACTGTGGCTCAATTGACACTAGCATCACTCAGCATATACACCAAAATTCCTTGATCTTTTATTATGTTACTCAGTCAAGCTTACATAAGTGATCTCTCTTAATGTATACTATCAAGACTTGGACATTACTTTCTACTCTATCAACATTATTTAAACAATCATGTTGTCTTCTCAAAGTCTAACTAATCAAATGTCCATTTGTAGTTTTCTCTTCATAACTAAATTGTTCCTCAAGATGCTTTTTTTATGAACAACTTCTCAAATCCTCTTAATCAATCAAAGATTTATGACATTTAGATTAGATATAAAACTATCTCATCAATAGATTTGACATAATGACAACACAACAATTGTTTCAATTGTAGTTTCCAACAAGCTCCCTCTTTGGCATTAATGGCAAGACCTCAACATCTCAACAAAATATTTGCACAAATACTTTAGGTTACCATACAATCCAAGACTTGTATAGACTTTGAGTAATAGTTTTAGTGTATTAGATCTTAGATTAATATCCTTAGTTTCATTTTGTACTCCCTCTAAGTAATCAATTTCTTGTTTCTTGAATGATCTCCCTCTTTGAAGATAATCTCACCTTTAGGTTTTTGCAATGTCTCCCTCTACAATCTAATCTTGCATATGTGTAATATTTCAATCTCTCCTACAATTTCAATCTCTCCCTCTGCTACCCTCTAGTATATTGTGAAATCTTATCAATATCTCCCTCTTTCTTTCTAATATTTTTGTATACCGACTTAACAATCTCTCCCTCTTTGACAACAATTCCAATGACACTATCTCTTTGCTTCATTTACTTCATACATCTTGATTATGTGGATAATTACATGTCAGGTTTGAATTCTTCATTTGTCACTTTCATATGACTAATTGTAAGCATGAATATTGATGATACTTTGGGGGAGTATCATAAGCATTGGAAAGTATTGACATGTTGCATTCACAACTATGTTTGTCATTGATGTCAACATACTATGGTTTCTATAAAGCCTAGTTGAGTAGCAGAAAAAAAATCTTAGTTGTACAGATAATAGTTTGATTTTTTAGTGATGCATTGATATGGATGTGTTCTATAATATGTCCTAATGATGAGGTTCAATGTGCAAAGTCTAAGCCAAAGACGTATGAAATTTGTAACTAATTTACTAAGAGCAGTATAGAAATAAAGCATTAGGAAAGTTGTTTGATATCTTTCATCTAAGATGTAATCAGAAGATGCATAGTTAGGCAGTGATAGAGGATAGTCTTTTACTGACATCATCAAGTGCACAAGCCCTAGTATTGGATGTGTGAAGTTTTGTATAGACCATGAGATGATAGTACTATTGTAATTATAATTAATTAATTAACTTAGTATAATGAATTGGGAAAGCCTCAAGGTCAAATCAAGGAATTATTTTGAAAATATGGTATAAAGAAAAGATACTTTCCTTGTTTGTAATGTGTTGGGATCATTTTATGAAGTGTGAAGTGCAAAAAGGATCAAAGTGTTTGAGGAAAGTGTGTAAGCAATCCAAGGGATTATTGGATGTGAGTTTTGTGATCCGGTTAGAAGATCGGAAGGAGCAAAGGTCTGATTGATAGGATAGAGGAAGAGGAAGGAAGTACATTTCATTTCTATTATTTTACAAGGAATAATATAGAGATCATTTGGATAGTGGGTTAATTGGTCTTATCCTTGAAGCTATTTGGGCAGTGGGTCTAGCTATCTTCTACAACTCCTAATAGGGTTGGCACAACTCCTAATAGGATTGGAATCTCCTAACAAGGATTCAAAGTTTCATAATAGGGACTCATATGTATTGAATGTATTTATAGACTCCTAATGGGGTCTATCCTCTAACAAGGAACATATATATTAGTACATCATCTTATGGGTACCATCCCTACTAGGGTTTTCCCTCTGATCAAGGGTTTCCCTAGTTAACATATCTGGTGTTATTGTGTATGAGTATCTTGTTGTGGTTTTTTATTATATTTCTCTTAAGGTTAAAGTCTAATAAGGTTTCTAATTGTGATATTAGTTGGAAAACTGATTCACCCCTTCCTCCCTCTCAATTATATTGGTGGACTATATATTCTAACAATTGGTATAAGAGCATCAAGTCCTTGAAAGACAAGCTTAATAGCTTTTAGAGATCATGGTGAGAAACATTAGTCCTAAGTATGATGAAGGAAATTTTGTCTCACAAAAGATAGAGCTTCTAAGTGAGTTATCATATATGTGTAAAGATCTGGACATTGATTTTATTGATCTATAATCATTTTGTTGCATACAAAAGAACAAAGGCAAAGTTAGATCCTTATGCAAATAAGACAAGAAGATCAAGGAAGGTATTGATATTTTTATGAAAAGAGAGCTAGAAGGTATGGAATTTTTCATTTCTTGGACATGTAATGATTTTGGTCATTTTTCATCTAGATTTCCTAAGAGAGTAAGAAAAAATATAGAAAGATTTTGCTCTCTAACAAAGATGAAGAATTTAAAGCAAGCATGGGAAGATTCTTGAATGATTGTGATATTAAAGATAATGAGCCTAAATTGGTTAAGGAAGAGGAAGTAGTAGAAGAGATAGCTTTGGTAACTATTGTTGATCCAAAGGCTAACTATAAAAATGTAGAAGTTTTCTTTAAGGCTAACAATGATCTATAGAATGATGTCTTAATAGTTGAATAAAGAGGGGAGCATAGATCTAAACCTAGAGATGAGATAAGAGTTGAGATGTCAACTCCTACCCCTAACAGGAATCTGACAAAGAACAACTCTCCAGAGTAGATAATTGGAAGCAAAGATAAAGGTGTGATGACAAGAAACAAAATTTAAAAAGAGATATGTTTGGTTTCTCAATTTGAACCTACAAGTGTAGATGAAGCATGTAAAGATGATCATTGGATTCAAACAATGAAGGAAAAAATAGATTATATTGTGAAGAATGAAACATGGGAGTATTAGTTCCTAGACCTAGGGGTAAGAATGTGATAGGAACCAAATGGGTGTTTAGAAAAAAGATGAATTAGCAAGGAAAAGTTGGGATGAATAAGGATAGACTTGCATACAAGGGATATTCACATCAAGAAGGAATAGACTATGAGGAAACATATTTCCCTATAGCCAGAATGGAAGCAGTGAGAATGTTCCTAGCTTATGTAGCAAATAAGAAGTTTAAGGTTTATTAGATGGATGTTAAATCAGCTTTCCTAAATGTAGAACTTGAAGAATAGGTATATATTGAGAAGCCTAAAGGTTTTCCTTTGACAAAAGACAAAGACATGGTATGCAGACTAAATAAATCTCTATACGGTCTAAAGTAAGCACCTAGAACCTGGTATGCAAGGTTGGATAGCTATTTGGCAAAGCTTGGATTTGCTAAAGGTAAGGCAGATATTAACTTGTATTTGAAAGAAATTGAGAATAGTTTATTGATAATAGTAATATTTTTTGACGACATCATATTTGAGGGTAATGATGAAGCAAGTGATAATTTTTCTAAGGAAATGAAGAATGAGTTTGAAATGGGTATGATAGGAGAAATGAAGTTTTCCCTAGGATTGCAAATTGTGCAAAACAGTGATGGAATTTTCATTTCACAAGATAAGTACCTAAAAGACTTGTTGAAAAGTTTTGGATTAGAAATTTGTAAACCTATTGGTGCACCTTTGATAACTGGTCAAAATTTATCCAACAAACATGAGACATCTATAGTAGAGTAGACAAAGTATAGATCCATAATTGGAGGTTTGCAATATCTAACTCACGCAAGAACAGATATAGAAAATGTAGTTGGAATTGTAGCTATATTTCAAGCTAATCCTAAGGAGTATAATTATGCAACGGTAAAGAGGATATTCAGATATTTGACAAGAACATTTAATTATGGAATTTGGTATGATAGATTGAGTGATTTCACTCTATGTACATATACTAATGTAGATTGGGCAAGCATTATGGATAACAAAAAGACCACTAGTGGTTGAGAATTTTTTCTTGGAGGAAGGTTAGTTTCTTGGCTAAGCAAGAAGCAATATTATGTTTCTTAGAGTACAACTAAGGCATAGTATGTTGCAGCAGCAAATAACTGCAACCAAATGTTGAAGGATATTAGAATTGAGTTTGAAGAACCTATTATCATTTACTATGATAATACAAGTACAGTGAGTATATCTAAGAATATTGTATTACATTCTAAGGCTAATCATATATCTATTAAGTATCATGTGCTAAGAGAGAAAGCAGTAGAAAAAGAGATCAAATTTTAGTATGCAAGTACTAAAGATCAATTTTAAGATATCTTTACAAAGAACTTACCTAAAGATATATTTGAGTACTTGAGAGGTATGCTTAGGGTTATGTCACTACCTACTTTTGAGTAGATGATGTAGTAAGTGCATCAGTCCATTGGTTAAGAGCGTTATTGTTAGACTGGACAGAATTTTGATGCTTTCCATATGGGGGAGTATCTATGATAAGTTGAGTCATTAAAGGCTCTTGGTATTTGGTCTTGAACTGTGTCTTTGGACACTTGAGCTGGTCGAAGACTTAGAGAAGCATATTAAGCAATTAGTATTTAACAATTGGTATTCTGTAATGTTGAGGCCTTTGGCATTGATGTTAATAGGGGAGAGAATATGCATGAACATCTCCTAAGAAATGGGGGAGAAGAAATCATAAACTTATGAATGAGGGAGAGATGTCTCTTTAGAGAGATTTAGAAATGTTCATGTAAGGAAGGAGGAATATGCACTTGAAGTATTGTGAGTTTTTTAGCGTGAAGTGAATAATTATTATCGATCCTAAAGAAGAAGAAGAAGAAGAACAGAGCAATTCATGTAAGCAAAGATATGCACCTAATGTATTGACAATTTTTTAGAGTTTGAATGACTAGTGCTAATTCTAAAAGTGTTCTAGAGAAGAAGATTTGAGAATATGGCTACAACAGCAATAGTAGAGTATTGTTTTGGTATTCTTTGAACTTAGATGTTTTTCATCTATGTTTCCATCAATGCCAAATAGGGAGATTGTTAGCATGAATGTTGATGATACTACTTTGAGGGAGTATTCTAAGCATTGGAAAGTATTGACATGTTGCATTTATGACTGGGTTTGTCATTGATGTCAACTTAGCATGGTTTCTATAAAGATAGGCTCACTAGTAGAAATCTTAGTCTTATAGACAATGGTTTGATTTTTGAGTGATGCATAGCTATGAACATGTTTTAAAATATGTACTAATGATGTGGTTTAGTACATAGAGTCTAAGTCAAAGATGTAAGGAAGTTGTACCTAATTTACTTAGAGCAGTACAGAAACAGAGGATTAGGAAAGCAATTCCTGATGGTTGTTCGATATTTTTCATCTAAGATCTGATGAGAAGATGTGCAGTTAGGCAATGACAGAGGACAATCTTTTGGTGATGTCAACAAGTGTGCAAGCCCTAGTATCTCACATGTAAATACCTGTATAAACTATGAGCCGATAGTGCTATTATAATTATAATTAATTAATTATCTTATTATAATTAATTTGGAAAGCCTCGAGGCTTGAAGATATGGTATAAAGCAAAGATTTTTTCCTTTTTTGTAATGTGTTAGAATCCTTATATGAACACAAAGTGTGAAAAGGCTCAGAGTGTTTGACGAATGTGTATAAGCAATCCAAGGGATTATTGGATGTGAGTTTTGTGATCTAATTAGAAGATCAAAAGGATCAAAGGTCTAGTTAATAGGACAAAGGAAGAGGAAGGAAGTACATTTCATTTCATTATTCTGCAAGGAATAATAAAGAGATCATTTGGATAGTGGGTTCATTGGTCTTATCCTTGAAGTTGTTCAGCCAGTGGGTCCAATTGTCTTCCACAACTCCTAACAAGGTTAGAATCTCCTAACAGGGATTCAAAGTCTCCTAACAGGGACTCATATGTATTGAATGTATGCATAGACTCCTAAAAGGGTCCATCCTCTAACAAGGAACATTTATATTAGTACATCATCTCATGGGTAGCATCTCCACAAGGGTTTTTCCTCTGATCAAGGTTTTCCCTAGTTAACATATATGGTGTTATTGTGTATGAGTATCTTGTTGTGGTTTCTGATTATATTTCTCATATGGTTGAATTTTAATAAGGTTTCTAATTGTGGTATTAGTTGGATAATTGATTCACTCTCCCCCCCCCCCCCACCTTTCAGTTATATTAGTGGACTATATATTATAACACTATCTATTGTTATGTCCTTTTTCATTACTACCTTAGGAAACTCCTAAAGTAGAATTGTCTACATCAATGTGTAAGATAGTAGGAGTAGCACATTTAATGTAATGCTTCTCTGTAGATTAAGTAGATTTTCTTAGGTCAATCACCCCTAGTTTACCTCTAAGACATTCACGAGCATCCTTAGGTAAATATTTAGTGAATACATCAGAAATTTTCTCCTTTGTGTTCACATATTTCAATTTCACTTCTTTGCCTTCAGCTAGCTCTCTCAAGTAATGATACTTGATAGCAATGTGTTTTGTCTTTGTGTGCATAACACATTTCTTTGATATATTAATAGAACTTGTGTTATCAGAATAGATAACCATTGGATCAGTAATTTTTTCCTTCATACCTTTCAATAATTGTTTGATCCAAATGATATTTAAACAATTTACAACTTCTTTCACATACTTAGATTTGATTATTGATTGAAAAATATGGTTCTTCTTGTTTCTTGTCCATGAATTCAATCTCTTTTGTAGAAAGAGTTCACCACCACTTCTACTCTTCCTATCATCAATATTTCCAGCAATTAGAATAAATTTAGTTCAAACTTATCATTTTTCTTGTAATACAATCCATAGTCTTATGTTCCTTTCACATATCTCAATATTGATTGTCCTTAGAACTTGTTGTAAACCTAGCAACTATCCCAACAATTAAGGCAATATATGTTCTACTATGAACAACATATTGTAGTTTACCAATTATTGATTTGTATTGTGTTTGGTTTGGATAAGAAGAGTTATCATTCTTAGATAGTTTGTTTCCAGTAACCATAGGTGTACCCACTAGTTTAGAATCTTCCATCCCTAAAAAAATTAGTATCTCCTTGATATATTTGGACTAAGTAATGAAGATACATTGCTTCATTTTATATACTTGTAAACCAACAAAGAATTTGATATCACCAAAAATTGTCACATTTAATTTTATTAGTTAGTTGAATTATTCCTTAACCTCTCGCAAGACATGGAACATCATTACCAAATTTAACACAGCTACCCTTGTATGGTTGAATATCCTCAAATTTACTTCTATCACTAGTCATCTGATTTGAGAAACCACTATCAATTATCCATTTATCACTTTTCTTCACATAAGAGATTAAATTAGTTTTCTCATCTTCATCAAAATCTTCTTTCATAGCAACATAAACTATCTCGTCATCATTACTTTCAGGTCTAGTATCAATTTCTTCTTCAACAACATAATAAGATTTCTTACCTTTTTCCTTGTAGTCCTTGTTCTTCTTGAAGTCTTGGTCATATCCTCTTCCTTTGTACTTTCTTTCCTTTATTTCATCCTTGTCTTCTCTATTAGGACACCTTGTAGCAATATAACCAAATTTTTTGCATGAAAAATAGATTATGGGAAGTTTACCTTTGTATTTTCCTTTTCCTCTTTCAAATCTCCTAGCTCTTGGTGCCTTAAGCTCATCAATTTCATCATCAAAAGTATCACTGTCATTTTTCACATGTTTTCCTTTTCCTTTCTTGTTAAGAACCAGTTGTGATTTAAAATTAGATTTAATAGTAGGAGTGTAATTATCAAAATTTGACATCTCAAATGCAGTAAGTCTACCAGTTACACCTTCTAGAGTTAGGTTATTACCTAGTGTATATCTTAGCTCTTGTATTGTAGAAACCCTAATAGCATAAATATGAAGTAAAGTTCTCAATACATTGTTAATTATTATTTCAACTTCAATCTTTCCATTATCTCCTCTAATAGCATTGACAACTTATTTGATTCTTGTACAATATTGTACTATGTTCTCACCTTCTGTTATTTTCATCTCATCAAACTTACCTCTCATACCTTATGATTTGGCTCTTAATACATTATCCTCTCCTCCATAGATGGTCTTTAATTTATCCCACATTTCCTTTGAATTCTTGAATTCATTTAGGTCATCAAACTCATCATAGCTTAGGGATAAAGCAATCTCTAACATTGACTAATTATGTTCTTTCTTTTATTTTATTTGTTGAGTAGTTAGAGGGATTTTAGTTATATCCACATATGCGTTGTCCAAAAAATATAATGAAACATCACTAATGCTAGCTATTTGTAATCTCGTCAACTTCTACCATGCAAGAAAGTTATCTTTGTTTAACTTTGGTACCTCTCTCTTGTATCCCATAATACTTAGCTTCGAGTACCTTCAAAATCCCCTTTAGAAGCACCAACACTTTGATACCAATTGTTAGAATATTTAAAATAATTGAGATACAGGGATGAATTAGTTATCCAAAGTCTAGATATACCAATTGAACAATTTCAAATTTCATCATTCCATTACTTGGCCTCTATTAGAATATTTGATTAAATAGAATCTAAATGAACTATTAGGCTTTCAAAACATTCTTTTATTGTCTCCCATGCTATCCACTTTAAACTCCATAGTAAAAAACATTGAGACACTTACCAAGTAACATAATGTCACTCTTCATTGGTTCAATGAGATGCATGTACAATTTGATGATGTGCTAGATTAAGATCAGGTTTTAGCCCTAAATAGTAGAAAATATGACTTGAACAACCTATTTGTGAACCTAAAATTGGCATTAAAGTCAAAAGCACCAAAACACAATTGTCCATAAAATGGTGCACAAATTAGGAAATGTGTGCCAACTTTCAAGATTTCTAATGCATGGTTTTTGACAAACCACCATGCAACAATTTTGATGTTCCATTTTATTTTTTCAAAAAATTGTATGCCAAGTTTGTGATTACAAAAAAAATGAACTATTGGAGCATGAGGCATGACCAAGGCATAGGATTAGGAGTGCTCTAGGATAGGCCATTTGCATAGAGGAAGAAAATAGTCACCTATGTCATCCCAACTGATGTCTCCCCCCCTCGTCCCATGCATTATTCTAATGTGATTGTAGAGGCTATGTCAAAGGCTATTAAATCCATTTACTCATTGATTTCTTTATTGGTTTCGTAGACAAGGTCGGTGTTTTTTTCTCATGTTGATGATGTTGGCATGAGTTCATTAGCCAGCAGCTCACATGTTTGTGTTCCACACACTTGCATTACATGCAAGTACTTATTTACGGTTCCCCTAACTAATTCTGATGCATCTTAGCATGTATGTGGGGAGGAGGATGTAGTGGACTTGGGTATAGATGTTGAAGCATCTCATTATGAGGTATCTCATGTGAGAGATGAGGAGGAGAAAGCTAAGCCATGGCCTCCTCATGTCACGGTAAGTATATACATTTTATTTCATAACATAGTTAATTTAAAATGGATTTTTTTATTAGACTACTTTTAACAATTGTGCACTAACACATTCTACATATTTATGTGATTGAAATGGTCAATTGATGACAAAGGATGAGATAAGATAGGTGGACAAGTCCATCTTGTCAGCCATTTAATTTTTCCTTGAGACATCCATGGTCAAAATTGTTTTACATAATTTTATTACTTTCCTAATTTATACTCAATTCTATATGGTTTCTCATTTTATTATTTTCTTGTAGGTTCCCCCTATTCTTGGGAGGCAAACTAAGGGGATTAACGCACATCACATTGATAAGTGGAAGGTAATGAGACTTAAATAAAGATATTAAATGTAGATGCATACTTTTAGCTTATGTATGTACTAACCAAATTTTATTATATTCTTTATTGTATAGGGATTGGCCACTGATAATTACTCCACACAGATTTGGCACCACACATCCTCTAGAATTTCTATTCATAGTTAGAGACCTATTATATGTTTATTTATCATTTCTTTGTTATGTTCATTCTTTTCCATAAAATTATACAAAACTAATTGTCATGATTGTTAACAATTAAGCTCTTGACTCTTGTAGGAACACCTAGTGTCATAGAGGGAGGACGTTAGAGTTTTGTATCTTTGTTGATGCAATCAACGCCTTCAAAGGAAATGTCACCACAAGTCATTTTAATGTGAATTTTTTTTTTTTTATAAATTTATTATGCTATTAATAATAATGTCATATGATAAGTGTGATATCAATATCATAAACTTGTACAAACATATATAGATCATAGTTGCTGATATTCACTCATTGATGAGGACATATTGGAGGACTCTTGATCACTTGAGGAAGACAAGGTGAGAGATAAATATGAGAGTTTCCAATTGAAATGTTTTATTAAATAATTGTTCAATGTGCATTTGAGTAACTTATCTAACTAGTATAGCTTAACTATTCTAACTAGGGGTTTGGATTTTCCATGTAAGAGTTATTGGACCTAAGGAGCACATCAAAGATGTTACATGTTGATGATCCACCAGTAGCATAGGATGTTGTATAGTATTTTTGAGATGCCTCATGGAACTTTTTTAAATGGCATACATTCCATGTTGTATCTAGAAACTTTGATATTGTAGAGATATTTTGATTACATGTGCCACATTTTGTAATCTTATTCAAGATGACATATGTTCCATAGTTGAATATTGATGCAGGAGCATCTTGGGTCTTGGAGAAATCTCACATCAACCAAAAAAAATATATTGATTTATGTACTATTCAATTGTTCTTGAAGTATTTTTTGTTGTTGGTTTCATGTTATACACAGTTAACTATTGATATAAGATTTTTTTGAAGTGAAGAACTTGTAATGGAAAAATCATTATTTTTTCAATGATGTCAAACCTACTACCTACTGGTGAGACAATTTCTTTTTGGTCTGAAAGCTATCATTTAGTTGATTGATGAAGAGAATTTGAGTAGAGGAGATAACAATAGCACCTAGAGAAATGTTGAGTCATTTGGTATGTAAAAGAAGCCTTAAGACCAAGTAAGACATTGATACTATAGTGTATTATTTATCTACTTAAATTTTGAAATGAAATATTACTCAAGTTAAAATGGAAGGAGAACAAGTATGAAAAGTGTCTGCCAAGCCTTGTCAAGAAGTCAATGCAAGCCAAGTAGGAATTAGTGGAAGCTAAGTGAAAAACAAGAGGTGTTGAGCAAAGAGAAAAATCAATGCAAGTCGAGTGATTGTCAGTATATGATGAGTAAAGTTTAATTGATGATGAACATTAGTAAACTTTAGTGTGCGCTGAGTAAACTAGTGTAAGCTGAATGGAAGAACTAATATAGCAACCAAGTGACAACATATTGATGTCTAGTGCCAATATTTGTGTTAAATCAAAGATTTGACAAATCTAAACTAACTACAACTAGAAGGATTTGTTGATGTTAACAATAAGAACATGGTATGTAGACTACACAAGACTTTATATAGTTTAAATAAAGCCCCAAGAGCATGGTACAAAAGGCTTCACAATTATCTTGTGAAGATTGGATTTGAGAAGACTGATGATAATAGCTATATGTACTTAAAGATAGAAGGAGGTAAAGGTATTTTACTAGCTGAAATTTTTATTGATGATATCATATTTGGAGGTCAAGATTGATTATGTAAGGCATTTGTAAATGAAATGAAGAAATAATTTGAGATGTCTATGTTTGGAGAGATCAAGTTCTTTGTTAGTTTGCAACTATGTTAGATGAAATATGGTATATACATCACGCAATCTAAGTATGTGAAGAAAATATTGAAAACTTTTAAATTAGAAGATTCCAAACCAGTTAGGAAACCTATGGTGATAGGACACAAGTTGTCAAAGAATGATGATTCAATTGATGTGAATCAAACATTGTATAGGTCAATTATTGGCAAATTGTAATATGTAGTATATAGAAAACCTAGTATTGCATTATCTATTGGGATTTTTGCAAGATTCTCTACTAATCCTAAGGAGAATCATTCGATGGATGTTAAGAGAATTATGAGATATTTGAAAGGAATAGAAGACTATGGTCTATACTATAAGAAAAATGAAAAATTTGAGTTAAGAGCCTACACTGATGTTGATTGGGCTAGAAATATTGATGACAAAAAGAGCAGAAGTGGAGGAGCATTTTTTTAAGGAATTAGATTGGTTACCTAGACCAACAAGAAACAAAATTGCATCTCAATCTACTACTAAAGTTGAATATGTTGTTGTTATAGTAAATTGTACAAATATTGTATGGACCAAACAACTACTCAAAGGTATGAAGGAGGAAATCATTGAACCTATGGTAATTTATTGTGATAACACAAGTGTTATAAATATATCAAAGAACCTTGTGATGAACACAAAGAATAAGCACATTCCAATCAAGTATCATTACTTGAGAGAGTTAGTTCAAGACAAAGAAGTGAAGATGGAATATGTGAATACAAAAGAGAAGATAGTTGATATCTTCACAATAGCTCTACCTAAGCATTCTTAGGAGTATCTAAGAGGTAAAATAGGGGTGATACCCCTATCAAAAGCTAATTAAGAAGCATAAGTAGTGCCCTACATCAACTAAGCTAAATGTTGTATCTTACAACTTGATGCAGTGCATATTACTTCAGGAGCTATCTAAAGTAATGAGGGAATTGA
Source organism: Cupressus sempervirens (assembly GCA_028749045.1). Classification (NCBI taxonomy): domain Eukaryota; kingdom Viridiplantae; phylum Streptophyta; class Pinopsida; order Cupressales; family Cupressaceae; genus Cupressus; species Cupressus sempervirens. Next base: position 235,331,264 of record CM053790.1, on the reverse strand, counting down.
ATTAGAAGATTTATAGTCACATGATAAGTGAGAAAGGGAGAATCTAAAATTGATTATATAAGCATACAAATATGAAAATTTTTTGGCATTTTTGTCAAAGAGGGAGAATGATCTATTGATGGAGATATAAATTAGAGGGAGAAGATATAGTAAAAGGAACCTGGCAAAGCTCACATTACCCTACATAGAGAAAGCACATATACTACACAATACAGGGAGAAATTTCAAAGATTTATTTTCTTTTTGGTATTGTTGTTGATATTACTTTGATATCAATTCCAAAGAGGGGGATTGTCTATATAAGATTGTTTTGAAGTGAAGAACCTGTAAGGGAACAATCATTATTTTTTCAATGATGTCAAACCTACTACCAACTGCTAAGATAATTTCTTTTTTTTCTAAAAGCTATCATTTAGTTGATTGATGAAGAGGATTTGAGTAGAGGAGCTAACAATAGCACCTAGAGAAAGGTCAAGTTATTTGGTATGTAAAAGAAGCCCTAAGACCCAAAAAGACATTGATATTATAGTGTATTATTTATCTGCTTAAAGTCTAAAATGAAAGATTACTCAAGTTAACACTAGAAGAAGAACTAGTATTAAAAGTTTCTACAAAGCCTTGCCAAGCAGTCAGTGCAAGTTTAGCAGAAATTAGTGGAAGCCGAGTGAAAAATAAGAGGTTCCAAGAAAAGAAAAAAATCATTACAAGCTAAGCGATTGTCAATATATGCTAAGTAAATTTTAGTTGATGTTGAGCATTGATAAATTTAGTGTTCTCCAAGTAAACTAGTGTAAGCTGAGTGGAAGAACAATATAGAAGTCGAGTGACAATATATTGATGTTGAGTGCCAATATTTGTGTTAAACAAAGATTTGACAAATCTAACCTGACAATTTTTTTTTCTTGAATTGTGCAAAGCATGTGGAAGATAACTATGATGAGCTTGTGGCATAGATTTCAAAGTAAACCATTTTTTGGTGAATTCAAGGAAGATTATAGATGACGTTTCTAGAGAAACCAAATGGAAAAGTGGATAGATTCATTGTATCCTACCTAATCCGACCTATCCCTAAAATGGGTGATTGTGGTTAAGAGGAAAAAGATCTTGATTCTCTATTTATAGAGAGAGATGGTCAAAAGCAAAGTGTCTCATGTGTGATAACCTAAGGAAGACAAGGAGTCTAGGGTATTACTTCATTTAATGATGAAATAGAAGATACTATAATTGGTATGAAAAGAAAGAAGGCTTAAGAGTATGAACGCTTGAAGGGTGAACAAGTTATCAGAGTTGAAGTGTGTGAATGCCAAGTAGAAAAGAAGACAGAAATAGAGATTTGTAATCTACAAGTGAGTTATAATTTGTTATCACATCAAGTCTTACTGTTACTTTCTAATCATTGTATCAATCTAGGGTAAATTCATGAAAATCAAGAAGGCTTAAGAGTATGAATGCTTGAAGGGTGAACAAGCTATTAGAGCTTAAGTGTATGAATGCAAAGTAGAATGGAAGACTAAAATAGAGATCTGTAATTTATAAGTGAGTTGTAATTTGTTATCATATCAAGTCTTACTGTTACTTTCTAATCATTGTATTAGTCTAGGGTAAATTCTTTGGATTAAGGTTGACCTAACAGTCATTTATAAACCCTTTAACTAGGTGACATTATAATAGAATGGTCTAAAGTCATCTAACAAGGCTCACTCCTAATGGGGTGATTGAAATCCTTTAACTAGGTCACATTTAATAGTGTGTATTGTAAACTTGAATAGGGTTGGCCTTTCACAGGGCATCACTTTAGAAGAGTGAGAATTAGTAGTGTGTTACTAGTAGTTTTCCCAAATTGGGTTTTCACATAACATCTTTGTGTCAAATGTGTTATTGAATCTTTTATGTTTCATGTTTACATTTCTGCAAAGTTGTTTTAACCTAGGACAATAGTCTACAAAGTTCAAGTATTGTATGATGTAATGGATGCATGCATAATAAAGTTTTATGAATATGGGTCTACTAAGCATTGAAAAGTTTTATTTGTACATTTGGACCTTGGATAACTGATTCAATCCCCTCTCAATTATTCTAAATAATTCCAATAGTTAACATGATGATAAGGACCTATCCTTATCCTCTTCCTAAGATTGCAAGCCTTGATCATTTGTATTTCTCGAGTTGTGAACCATTCTTTGTGGACCCTATTTCCTACATTGTCCTTTTAGTGAGGTGTTTTGTTTCTTTTGGCATGGTTTCATATGTTAACATGATGTGTTGTAAAGTTAGGATCTACCTCTAGGACACGTATGGATCCACCTTTGAGTGCACATCACTTTATGTTTCATCTAGTGATGCTTTTGGTTTACTCTTCCTAGGATGGACAAGTATAATGTAATTATATGCTTGACTAGCCAACTTGTGGTTTAACTAGCTATATCAGAAGCTTGGTTAGATGTAGAAAAAGAGAAATAGTAGTATGATGATTGGAAAGTAACATGAAATATTGAAGAGAAAGATAGGATGGGATCTTGGACTTTAATATCATAATTTCTTGTGTATATGGTCAAAAAATAGAAGGCTTTAGAGTCAAGCATATTGATAGAATTTCTTTAATTATTACACTAGTGTGGTTTCTAGTTGCCTAGAACCTTTGACAAGGGCACAACCCAAGACAAAATGAACACAACAAGAAAAGGAGAATCATTTTATCATAAATGTATGTTATTACATTCAGTATAGATAAAATAATCTCCACTAACTACCCTATGGGCTTACAATGTTATCAGATTCTAGAGAAAAACCCTTCTCATAGTACCTTCTCCAAAACTCTGCAAAAACTACCTTTACAATGCAAGAAATGATATTAAGTAACCCAAATCAGGTTTAGGGTTAGGAATACATTTTATAATATTTCATTTGGCATCCACCGCCAAAGTAGAAGGTTTGAGAAGATAGGTAAGAAGTAAGTGCAAAATTACAAGAATCTAGAAAGGTAGTCCAACTTCTAGGAGCCATAACTTTTGATCTGGGACTCTGATTGACAAACCGTTTACATTTTTGGAAATCGCTCCAAGAGCTCTATGGCCTAATGGATAGCTATGATTGTCCTCTATTTTTTGGGCTTGTAAGAGGTCATCTAGTACGTCAAGTTTTACTTCTACTAGAGTACCCTAGGAATATGCCTTCATCACCTTTGACATCAAATTTACCTTTCCTATTCCCTTTTAGAATATAACATTTGCTACCAAATACTTTCAAGTAACTTACATTAGGTTTGTAGCCATACCATAGTTCATAAGGAGTTTGATTTGAGTCTTTCTTCAGTTGTGCTCTATTCAAGGTATGTGTTGTAGTACTGATTGCTTTCTTCTAGTATCATCAAGGTTCTTGCACAATCCATGATTAATCTATTCCTTCTTTCAGCTATACCATTCGGTTGTGGTGTACTAGGGATTGATACTTATCTTTTGATTCCTCTTTTAGTGAAGAATTCATTGAATTCATTAGAAATGAATTCACCACCTCTATTTGATCTCAAACACTTCATCTTCTTTCATGTTTCTTTTTCTACTCTTGTTAGATACCACTTAAACTTTTGAAACACTTCAGACTTATCTTTTAGATACAATATAGTCATCATTGTAGAATAATCATCAAAAAAAAGAATAAAGTACTTATCTCCACTGTAGCTCTTAATTCCAATAGGTCCACATAAGTCAGTATGAACTAGCTCCAATACTTCTTCATAATGATAGTTCTTGCTTTTGAAACTTGTCTAGACAACTTAAAACTACAATAACTTTCAAATCGTAAAGCCTTTTGACCTAATTCTTTTTCTAGAATTCTTTAAATTAAAATTACAATCATACCTCCAACTTACACCCTCTAAATCATGATAATTATGGCTTAGTTACAAAATAACCAATTTTCTACATTGGCACATATCTTGAGGTGCTCAAAACCACTAACCCAAAATATCAATAATGGAGCTATGAGAGTTGGAATCTCTATTTGGCCCAAATAGAAACTAACACTAAGCATTTTTTTGGTTGATACAGGATTGTCCTTACACCATTGGATGCTCCTGCATCAGACACCCGGGGTAAATTAAAAGTTGACCCTATCACTTTATAGTTGGTAGAGGAAAACACAAATGGGAAACCTTCATCTTTGATAACTATGTTGAATCTTCCAATGGTCGTCCCTCCACTTCACTAGATACTCTTGATACTGCATGTTTTTGTTGTTTTGACCTATATGACTATCCATAATTTCTTTAATCTCCTCCTCCTAGAATGGGACATGGCTCCGATAGAAAATCCTCCTCTACACCATCATCATGATATTTTGTTAAGTCTACAATATTGAAAATAGAAGAAATATGGATCCCATCTAGCAACTCCACTTCATATGCATTTCTTGAATCATGTTTCTTCAAACTCTTGCAAGGACCAAATTCATTAATCTTCATTTTTTTGTATGTGCCCACTAGAAATCATTCCTTCCTCAAGTACACCATAACCAGATGCCCAACTTAGAACTCCTTATGTCTCCTCTTTTGATCTACTCTAGCTTTATACTACAAGTTCATCTTGGTAATATGTGCATCTAGCTCCTCGTGTAGGTTCTTGACATGTTCAACAAATTCTTCTTCCTTGGCACTAGTACTCTCTCCTTTCTCCATCTTCCTCAACTCTACTATAGTCCTTTGACTACTCCCATACAAAATTTGGAATGGTGATCTACCAATACTCCTATTCATAGAATTATTGTAAGAAAATTTCTCTTGTCGTAGAATCAAATCACATCCCTTGCGTTTATCTCCTACTAAACACCTCAACAAATTGCCCAGACTTCTGTTCACCACTTTTTTTTCCATCAGTCTATGGATGATGTGAAAAACTAAACTTCAATTCTATCTTCAACTTCTTCCAAAAAGTCCTTCAGAAATACCCAAAAAAAATGTATCTCTTCTAGAAAAAATACGTTTTGTGAGACCATGTAGCCTGTGAGGCCTCGCCCTAACCCTTCGTAGCCTTAGTTGTTACTTTATCATTTTGATACTAATGACTCGAGATGTTGAGACATTATCAGATACTTGAACATATCATATTATTTCATGTTGTGTGATGTTATTTTCAGATATTTGATGTTCGTCATTTGATGTTTTATGTATATGTATGTTGATGAATTAACTAAAAGGTAGGATTAACATTTTGGTTTAAGATATTTTAAATGGTTAAGAACTGAATAGGATGAGAGGAACCCTAATTTTGTTATAGATGGATGTTTTAATTTATGTGATTCCTGATACGTATATATACATATGTACATGTGATTTTCGAGACGACTGATGTGTGCAATGAGTGTGCAGATATTTTAGCCGAGGAAACCGACAGAGGAACAGAGCTGATCCCTATGTGCTAAATTTAGAAACCTTGTTGTTTGTAATTCAAGTATTTTTATTGTGAGATGTATGTATGTATCTTTCTGTGATCATTAAATGTTAATGTTTGTAACTGTGTTCTTATAGTGTCACTTGACACTCGTGAATTTGATTATGTTCTTCAGCGTGCTTATTAGGGTTAACTGTGTAACCTTTGGACCTAAGTTGGATTAGGTTAGTGCCTTTTTCTGATTTGGCTCTTAATCAAGTTTAGTCATCCCTAATCTGAATTAGTGCTTAATCTACATTTTTAGAGTTGATAGATGGTCCTAAATTTATGTCCTAGCTTTTGTTTAGTTCCAAACCTTTTCCTAAGGCTTTAAAGCATGAAATTATTATACCCAAGGGGTATGGGTATGGGTTGGGGGTCTTTTCCAACCCCTAAGCCCCTTTTATTGACTTTTGAGGTCACTCAAAAAGTCTCTTTTTACCTTTGTGCGAAAATTGACTATGGCTACCATGAGTTGTCTCACCTCACCTCCACTTAGTGGTTAACAATAGTATGGGTTGAGTTAAGAACTTCTAGATTTGTAGGTGGGTGGGAGAAGTTATTGTTTTTATTGGTGATTGAGTTTGAGGCTTATTTAGAGGCCCTTCTTGGATTAGTTTAGGTTGTTACCCAATCTCTACATTTAGAGAGGAGTCTTGGAAGGTTGAACCAAGGAAGGGAAAAGATCTACTCAAACTTGTTCATTTGCCATTACCTCTTTGTGAAGGTAGGAATTCTCAACTCCCTTGTTCAGATTTTCATGTTTGTTTCATGCTTATGCTACCTTGTTGTTGTTTGAATGCTTGTATGTATGTGGGTATGTTGGGAAGGTTTGAAAACCATGCTTTTTGAATGTTTTCCTTTCATGTTTATGTTTGAATTTTGAGATGTTCTTGCATGGGTGTTTTGGTATTACTCACCCTTGGATAGGGCAGAAGTGACCAATTTTGGGAAAGGTCTTTTTAGTTGGACTCCAACCAGTGTAGAGTCTCTTCTCAGGATGAGAAGAGGGAGAGAGGGTAGGGTGTTATGGGCCCCTACCTATCAACACAAACCTCGTATGAGTATGGCATGTTAAAATGGAAGAACGGAAGTTCTTGGTTTATAGCCCCGATTGGGCATCTGTTTTGGTATTGTGCTTGACTTCTCCTGTTGGAAGAATCCACCTTTCCCTAGTGTTGATTCATTGTGAATCCTATTGTGAAAAAACTCGTATGAATATGCATGTTTGATTTTTTTCTTGGTCATGCTTGTTGTCACCTGATCAGATTTTGTTCCCTCTACAGCTCGTAGAAATGTGTTGCAGAAATTGGTATGGAACCCTTGATGAGGATCATGGAAGAAATTCAATTAAATTGTTGTAATTCAGGATTGAAATCCTATGTAATTTGAATTTCAACTTTGTTGTAATGGCAACGATGCCGAGTTTTCTTCCTGGTTCTTTCTCGGCTGAGCCTTTGAATCAAGTTTACCAATAAAAATGGTGATTGAGTATAATTGCTTATCATGAGATTTAATCGTAATTTTTAATTATATGGATGCACATCAAAATTAGGTTGGAAATGATGTTGATTCAATTAGGTAAATTTCAAGTTTTCTTATATGTTGAAAATGAAAATTTTATTATGAATGAAAGATTAGTTTTTGTGATTATTGGAATTAAATCAATTCTTTCATTGTGGTTTAAATGATTATCTAAATCTCTTGGCTTATCTATTTGCAAGTAGATCTATTCAATGTACTTTAAAAAAAAAAAAATTCCCCTTGGTTATTAAATCAACTAAAAATTTTATTCTTAGAAAAATATAAGACAAAAAAAAATGTGTGCCAAGAGAGCAAAAACTCTCTGGTTTTTGTATGGGGAGCAATTTAAATCCTCCCCTTGAGACAGAGAATCTAACAGATTCTCTTATTATTCTCTTTGATTTATTGAATATTGTATTTAAAATTAAAAATAGTAAATTTTAAAAAAAACAAAGAAAAGAAAATATAACTAAATATCCTAAATATCTACTTTACCACCTAAGAAACTTTTCTCATTAATCACCCCCTGCATGTCAGTTTTGGAACTGCAATTTTAAAAGGAGTTTTTTTTATGGCAAAGTCAAAATGATAATGGGGGGGTGACATCACCTTGCCCCCATGTCCCATCCCCCCCATTTCTCCTTAACTTTTGAGCGCTCACCTTTTTTTTTTGCATTTATGGTGGTTTGGAAGCAAATGGGAATGTTGTTTTTTTTAAATAAAGTGGGGCTTGCGTTCTCTACTTGGGCAGCCCCTTGGTCCTCACCCTTGACATGATGGGTTGGGGGGGGGGACAATGCTGATGCAGGGTCAGCATGAAGGGACAACACGCAGGCCTAGGGAGTGTAGGGGAGAAAGGGAGGGTTAGTTAGGTGTTAGGTTAGTAAGTAGGTTAGTTTAATATTAAGTTTTTAAATTGTAGTTTAGTTATGTTATGTTAGTTAGTTGTTTTTGTAGTTAGTTTAAATTTATTTAAATGGTAAGTTATTGTTTAAATTTAGCATGTAGTTATAAGTTAGTTTAAATTAAGTTAATTTAAGTTAGTTTAATTTAATAAAGTTTTAAGTTAGTCTTTATTATGTTTTATATATTAAAATGTATTTTTTTTAAAGTAGTAGTTATTTTAGATTTTTGTAAAAAGTAAGTGTAGTTAGATATTAATTTAATTAAATTAGTATGTTATAAAGTTGTATAGTAGTGTTGGTTTAAATAGTATAAATTAGTATAAATTAGTTTCATTTTGAGTTAGTAATTTTCATAGTTAGAGATTAGGATTAGTTATTAATGTCGTTAGACATTAGAAAATATTAGTCAATTTAAACGTTATGATGCTTAGTTAATATGTTTGAACCCAACTAATTTAAAATAAAGATTACTTAAAGCTTAATTAATAGTTTTGATTGACGTTGATTTTAGTAGTTAGTTACTTTAAAGTTTAGAAATGTTTTAATGAATCATAGATTTAAATAAAAATGTGATTTGAATAACTTCTAAATAATGTTTAATTATGAATGTATCGTCACATTAATCAGTAAGTTCTTTTGAATTCAAAAGATTCAAAGAGTTTGACTTCTCTTTACTTCATTTGAAACCAATTTGAAAAAAAAATAGTTTATTGTTAATTAAATAATGAACAAGTGTTGATAACAATTTGATAGTAAGAGTCTAAATTTTTTAACAATTTTATTCCTTCTCATGGTTAAACCTTAGATGAACTGTAGTGAACCTTCACTTCTCTTGTGAGAAATCAGATTTAAACTTAGAGCATTTTAATTATAATTTATTTTTTTTAAAGTTTTTTGTGTTTTTGCCCCCGTAGTTTTGGCATGACATAGCCTCACCACCTCTCCAAAAAATAAATTTACAATATGCATTACATTATGAGTCTTGTGGCATGGAATGAAATGTGTCATCTTAGAGAACCTATCAATGATACAAAAATTTAAATTGTGTAGCTTGGCACACAATAAATACCTTTGTGAATCTATAGTGATGGTGTCAAGTGTCTGTTGAATTCATTTGCAAATTCTTAGGACAATTTCTCTGGTTTGTCTTTAGCTCTTCATGCTCTCCTTCAAATTCAAATGATGTCAAATGAATACAAAATTTATCATATAGACCTCAAAACCTTGCAATTAATGCTTAGTGCTTGCACAGCTTTAAGTGTGGCTTCAATAAATATTTTGACTCACTTGACTTCAATGAAGTTTCCTTTCCACTCGGAAACCACAACGAGCTCAGTCAACACTAAAAAATTTGATAGCTCGGCATCAACTAATATTTCACTTGGCAACCATGGTGAAACTTTTCATGCTTGATAGTAACATGAAAACTAACAAAACTTAAAGATTTCTTTGTGATTCTTAACAACATTTTGCATCTTTCTTCATGTATATGTAATATTTTAAGAACTAAATTCTTGGAACTGATGTAGAGTATGTCCTTTTAGATATCAATCCCACTCACCTCTTGATTTCTTAATTGGAGGAGGTGTGATAACTTGCCCCATTGGGTTAAGTGATTCCTTCTACACTTGGTGTGCTGCAATCTTCCTTTCTCTTCCATGTCTTGTTCATTTCATCTCTAACATTCTCAACATCTGCCTTTCCTTTACCTTTGTTGAACTAACTTTTTGGTGCCTTTGACCTTGTTGGACAATTTCTACTTATGTGACCAGTCTTACAAATAGCTGAAACATGTGGTTTGACTCAACCATCTACTGTAGTCACTTCTGAAATATATTCTTATGATATTTTCAGCAACATGTCCATACTCTTGACAGTAGTGACAACTATACCTTGTATTATAATCCCAATTATAAGAGTTGCAATTGTGTTTTACCTTTGTCTTCTTGTTTGATGACCATTTAGGCTCAGATTTGCACTCATAAGCTCTATATCCATACTTCTAATAGTTATAACAATATCATCCAAATCTTTGTGAGCTCATGATCCTGGTTTTGCATTCATGTGCCTAATGTCCTTGTTTGTTGCATTTATGGAAATGACCCATGAACTTATGCTTAGGATTCTAATTTGCAGTCTTGCTCCTACAAACATTGGCAGTATGACATATCTTACCACAATTATGACAAGTTGGTTTGGAGTTTTACCATTGTTACTTCTTTTCCACTTTTGGATGATTCTCCTTCTTCAGTACTTGTGTATCCCAATCCAAAAGTATCACTATTAGATCTAGGGGATCTCGTCAATTGTTCAAAGTATTTGATGGCTTCACTAGGTTTGTTGAAACTATCAAAAAACTCCTTTTCTCTTTTCAAATCATTTTTTAGTTGTTCATTCTGCAACTTCAATGTTGTGATCTCAATATCCTTTGCATTCAGTTCATAATTTGCAATCATCATTTGACTCAAAGTTTCCAATTGCTTGTTAGCAATCCTAGTTAACTCTAATGCTTTCTCTTCCAGCGTGTTGGTCAAAATCCTTTTGTCATTTTCAATCATGACTTTGTCCTCTTCAGCTTTCTTTCTTGTTTTTTTCACCTCACATAGCAATATTGATTGGACTTGTTGTTTTCTCTTTAGATTTATAACCTCTTCTATTAGGGTTCCATTTTTTTCCATAAGATTTACTGCATCAAATTCATTGGAATTTACATTTGCAAATAATTTGGTAGTGTCAATCTGTTGGTATTGTGTGTCATTCTCTTGAATAGAAATTCCCTTCCTTCTCTTTAATGATCTCTTTAACTCATCTCTTTCTTCATTCAGCTAATGTAGGGCAAGTTGTATTTCAATTATTTGGTTCTCAATAATCTTTCCCAATTTGTAGACTTCCATCTCCAAGATCTTTCCTCAAAGCTACAAAGATTTTCTTTCATAGAACTACGCTCTAATACCAATTTCTATAAATACAATAGGAAAGTAAACTCTAAGAGAGGGGGGTGGGGGCGTAAATCAGCACTTAAAAATTTTAACCTCTAAAGCTATTCACCACACATCCATCTCACAATCTATGCATATAAACTGAAATACCAAATTAAGCATTTACATCCATAGCATAAAAATAAATATTCAACACATATATGACAGAAGATATTTGGTTATCCAGAAATCCTCAAGGAGAAGGTAAAATATGGATAGGGATGACACCCACAAATCTTCACTATTGCAGTAATAAAGTGTATCCAATGAAGGTTACAATGTTTGACCATGAAACATTATGTATTCTATGAAAGGTTTACCTTGTTAAAGGTTTACAAGATAATTAGATCTTACCCTTTTAAAGGATTTAAAAACCCTACTAAAAGTGTGTCTAGTAAGAGGACTTTAACTTACAATGAAGTAAGCACCCTACTAAAGGATTTGCAACAGTCTATTAAGACTACTCTATTAAGAGATTTAACTAGTTCACCTATTTAAATGTCTTAGCAATGCCCCTTTGATTAGCACTCTATTGCTTGATGTCAGATCACCTTTATACTAATTTTTACTTGATCCTTTCTAATCAGATGTACTTCTATTGTCCTCTGATTCCTTTCCTTTATTTTCCTCTAACTGATTTTGCAATGTAACTCAATTCATAACACTTTAATCACCATGAATGTGTTGTATGTGCATGCAAACTCTCTTCAATTCTCCTTAGCATTCCTTTTTCTCATACAGAGAGTTTAGGGTTTATCTTCCTTAAGAAGACCTAGGTGATTTAGGGTAATGTAAGAATCAACAGTATTGATTCACCCATATTGTCACTTAAACCTTTACTTTTTCTAATTGGATGCATGTAATGCATAGGGATTCTCAATTAAGATTTATCCTTATCAACAAAGATCGTAAATCAATACTTAAGTCGGCTCAAAAATGGGTTACATAGTAGTTTGTGCCAATAAAAACAACTATTTCAAAATTGTATTACTCAGCATCTGAAGTCCCAGGTGCTTAGCACTAACTATAACTTCAATGTTGTCACTCAACATCTAAATGACTTGGCATGTACTGCTTGCTTCGCACTTGAATCACTCGATATATATTATCTGCTCAACATTTGAGAGACTCGTCACTTGAGCGGTTCAGCACTCACAGTTTACTCAGCATGCACTATCTTATATGTTATGCTCGGCATATGTTACTTGTTCGATATGAACTAAGTAGATGATGCATGATAATTCTCCAGATGGATTGCCACCAGTAAGGCAAATCAATCATCAGATAGATCTAATTCCAGGAGCTAGTTTGCCTAACAAGGCTGCTCACAGGATGACTCCTACTGAAACAGAAGAGCTAAATAGACAGGTTCAGGAGTTACTGAGGAAGGGCTTGATTCGAGAGAGCCTGAGTCCATGTGCAGTACCTGTAGTACTTGCACCAAAGAAGGATGGAGAGTGGAGGATGTGTACAGATTCTTGAGCTATAAATAGGATAACCATCAAGTACCGGTTTCCTTTACCAAGGATGGATGATCTTATGGACTGCTTGAGTGGAGCTCAGTACTTCACAAAGATAGATCTAAAGAGTGGATATCATCAGATACGGATTCGAGAAGGAGATGAGTGGAAAATAGCCTTCAAGACTAAGGAGGGTCTTATGAGTGGTTAGTCATGCCCTTTGGATTGACGAACGCCCCAAGCACCTTCATGCAGCTCATGAATGAGGTACTTAAGAAGTTCTTGGGAAAATTTGTTATTGTCTATTTGGATGATATTTTAATTTTCAGCAAGACTTTGGAAGAACATTTACTGCATATTCGTAGTGTTCTTGAAAGGCTAAGAGAAGAGAAACTGTTAATTAATCTAAAGAAGTGTGTCTTTGCAAAAAGGGAGTTAGTTTATTTGGGATTTGTTATATCACCTGAAGGTCTCAAAATGGATCCAGAGAAGGTAAAAGCCATCTTGGAATGGCCTACTCCAAGGTCTGCTACTGAGGTAAGATCATTTCATGGTCTGGTTAGTTTTTACAGGAAGTTTATTAAGAATTTCAGTGGCATATGTGCACCCCTAACTGATACAATAAGAGGGGATAGAAAAGAGTTCAAATGGACTGTAGCAGCTGCAAGAAGTTTTGAATTGTTGAAGAAGAAGGTGACTGAACAGCCTGTGTTGGCACTTCCAGATTTTAGAAAAGTATTCCAAGTGGATTGTGATGCTAGTGGTAGCGTTATTGGGGTTGTATTAAGCCAAGAAGGTAAGCCTATTGCATATTTTAGTGAAAAATTGAATGATGCAAAGAAGAAGTATTCTGTTTATGATCAAGAGTTCTATGCAATAGTTCAGGCCTTAAAGAAATGGAGGCATTATTTATTGCCAAAGGAATTTGTTTTGTATACTGATCATCAGGAATTACAGTACCTAAATAGCCAAGGTAAATTGAATCAGAGGCATATGAAGTGGTTAGAATTCTTGCAGAGTTATACACTTGTGTTGAAGCATAGAAGTGGAAAATCTAACAGGGTTGCAGATGCACTAAGTAGGAGACAGTTGTTGCTTACAACAATGCAGGTTGAAGTAGTTGGGTTTGATGAACTCAAGAATTTGTACCCCGAGGATCCTGATTTTGCTGAAGCATGGAAAGCTTGTAAAGAACCTGTTGTTGTAGATAGAACCAAGTGGTTAGACTATTTGATTCAAGATGGCATGTTGTTCAAAGGTAGTCAATTGTGCATTCCAAGGAGTTCCATGAGGGAAAATCTGATTAAGGAGAAACACAGTGGAGGGATGGCAGGACATTTTGGTCGGGATAAAACCATTGCCATTCTTAGAGAACATTATTTTTGGCCTCAAATTACACAGGATGTGAAGAAGTTTGTACAGAGTTGCCAGGTTTGTCAAGTTGCCAAGGGGTTTAGTCAAAATACTAGCCTATATCAGCCATTGCTTATTCCATCAAGGCCATGGGAGGACATAAGTATGGACTTTGTTCTTGGATTGCCAAGGACACAAAGGGATAATGACTCAGTATTCGTGGTGTTTGATAGGTTCTCCAAAATGGCACATTTCATTCCATGCCACAAAACTCATGATGTTGTCCATATTGCAGACTTGTTTTTCAAAGAGGTGGTAAGACTACATGGTCTTCCAAGGAGTATAGTTTCTGACAGAGATACTAAATTTGTGGGTTATTTCTGGAGGACATTGTGGAAGAAGTTGAGAACAGACTTGAAATTCAGTTCCATGCATCACCCACAGACTGATGGCCAAACAGAAGTGGTAAATAGAAATTTGGGCAATTTGCTGAGATGTTTAGTTGGAGATAAGCCCAAGGGATGGGATTTGATTCTACCACAGGCAGAGTTTGCTTATAATAACTCTGTAAATAGGAGTACTGAAAAATCACCATTTCAAATTGTATATGGGAATAGCCCAAGGACTGCACCAGAATTGAGGAAGATAGAACAAGGGGAGAGGACAAGTGCTGAAGCTGAGGAATTTGCTGAACACATCAAGCGTCTACATGAGGAGGTTCAAGCACACATTATCAAGATGAATCAAGAGTATAAAGCTAGGGCTGATCAAAGGAGAAGACATAAGGAATTCCAAGTAGGGGATCTAGTCATGGTGCACTTACGAAAAGAAATATTTCCAGTTGGTACTTACAACAAGCTAAAAATGAAGAAATTTGGCCCCTGCAAAGTTTTGAAGAAACATAACTCAGGAAATGCATATGAGGTGGAGCTGCCAGATGGTGTTCACATTTCTCCCATTTTCAACATTGCAGATTTAACAGAGTATCATGATGATGGTGCAGATGAGGAGCTAGTTTTAGAGCCATGTCCAATTCCTGCTTCTAAGAAGGAGGAGATAGAAGACATTCTAGATCATCGTGTGGGTAGGAGTACCAGAAACAGGCAGTATGAAGAGTATTTGGTCAAATGGAAAGGACGGTCGATCGAGGACTCAACTTGGATTTCAGTAGCTGAGGTTTCCCATTTGGGATTTCCTCTACCATCCATAAAGTGACAGGGTCACTTTTCAATCTACCCTGGGTGTCTGATGCAGGAGCATCCAGAGGTATAAGGGCAATCCTGTGTCACCCAAAAAAATGTACTTAGACTTAGTTTCTGTTTCATGTCTTTACATTTTTGGATACCCATTTGGCTCAAATAAAGGTTCCAACTCTCATAGTTCAACTATCAATGCGTTTGAAAATCCCAAAAAAAATAGGAGCATGTATTTGGGTCATCATTTTGGTAAACTAGAAGGTGTGAATTGGCCAGATGAATGTAATCATGATTTAGAGCATTCCAAAAAAAGAATCAGGTCAATAGGCCCCATGGTTTGAAAGTTATTGCAATTTTTTGGGTTTTGGAGACCTCCTAAGAATGCTTCAAAGTCAGGTTTGGGGCATTAAATGACCTTGAAAAGGGTCAAAAAATGGATGATGAGTGCAGCTTGTCCATAGGGCTATAGAGCGCTTCGAGAGCTTTTCAAAAATGTAAACGGTTCGTCAATCGGAGCTATGGTTCAAAAGTTATGCCTCCTGGAAGTTCAGTTACCGTTTCTGGATTCTTCTAGATTTGCACTGACTTCTAACGCAGCTTCTGGAACCTTCTATTTTGTCGGTGGATGCCTACTAGCACTTTCTAGAATGTACTCCTAGTCCTTAACCCTCCGGGGTCTACTTAAGGAGATTTTTGGCATTGTAAAAGGAAGTTCGGAGTGGAGTTTGAGAAGAGGTGCTAAAAGGAGAAATATTCTCCAGATTTATGCTATTGTAAGCCCTTAGGGCATGTTCTGAAGTTTATTTTCTCTGTACTATTTGTACTAGCTTATTTTCTCAGTTAATATAATTTCCCTTTTTTGTTGTGTCCATTCTATTCTTGGGTTGTGTCCCCATCAGTAGATGACTTAAATGTATAGACACTCATTCATCAAAGCCAATCTAAGGTCAATAGAATAGATATTGGATTAGAGGGTTAGTAAAAGCACAAGAGGAAAAGACTACTATAAATATTTGGTAAAGTGGAAGAAAAGACCAGTTGAAGATGCTACATGGATTTCTCAACCTAAGTTCAATTCACCTCAAGTTGTGGCATCTCAATGATTCAGTAGAATCATTTCTTTCTACCCTAGTTGTTTGTTACAAGAGCATCCTAGGTTGACATGTTATCCTACTCATTTGTGTTCATTCTGCCAGTTGTTTTCGAGTTGCAGTTATTGTCGAGTTATAATAGTTGTCGAGTGCCAGTAATTCTACAGTTTTGATCGAGTTATCCAGTGTGTGTCGAGCTATCCAGTGTGTGCTAAGTTATCCAGTATTGGCTAAGTGTTCCTTCATGTGCCGAGTGGGCCTATTATTTGTTGACACTCGCTTCCTTCTTTAGCCGAGTTTTCTATGTTTTGGTTCTTAGTGGGAGCTGACTTGTGTGTTTAGTTTTGATAATGAATTTAATCAGAGGATCTTGTCTTGAGGTGTGTGTAGACCATTTTAAAGTTAGCCTTTATGTTATGTAATATTCTAGAATCTTTTGTAAGTCATTTTTAGCAAGTATAAATAGGGTGTTTAGGCTTAGGTTAGGGGTAGAGTAGCGGGAGTAGAATTGAGAGGGCTAAGAAAGTTCGATGAGTATGTGTCTGAAAATGCAAATTTTGAAGTTGGATCATGAATCTTGAATGGATTTTGTATCTAGTTGTAAACTAGAAGGCCTTATAGTTGGGCATGTATGCTAACTATTTGATGAATTAATAAAAGTGTTTCATTCTCTCTTTGGTGTTTCTCTCTTTGTGTGTTTGCTTTCATTGTGTTAACTCTGTAAGGTGGTCTGGCTTGTTGGGTGTGCCTTTGGCCCTAGTTCTTCATCCCTCCTTGTGTCATATAAGTAATCTTTAGATGTGTTGTATATGAAGAGATCTTTGTTTAAATTGCGAAGAAAATTTCTATAAAAAAAAATTTGAATCAATCAATAATTTATTCACATATCATTCATTATAATGGTTGCTCAAGAAAAATCATTGACTATACTCATTTGAGGAAAAAAAGATAGTTTAATTTTTTTCTTTTTTGATTATGTAGTTTTCATTTTTATTATTCCTCACTAAATAATATATTGTAATTCCAAATAATGTTATTCTTTTTTCTTTCCATGTTTACACTCATAAACTACTTTTTTCATATATGAAATATTTTATATAATTCAGAAACAATAAGAAATAAATTTCTAAAATTTTATTTAAGTTCATTTTCTAATTCAATTTACTGAAATCAAATTTCATCAAACAAAAGAGATTGTTTTAAAATTCTAAGGAGTTTTATAAGTTCATTTTTCAATTCAATTTTACTAAAATTGAAATTCATGAAATAGAAGAAATTGTTGTAAAAGTCAAAGGAGTTTTTACAATAATGTTTCTAAAAGTTAAGGCAGGCATGAAACTACACAATAGTTTCAGCTTGCATAACATCAAGCCAAGAAATCTCTTCCTTCTCATCGACCTTGTGATGTTATGAAAAAGCATGAAAATGTAGTGCAGTTTCGATCTGCATAACATCAAAATATGACTTCCTTTCCCGCACAAAATACTTGCAATGTTGTGCAAGCTACACTAGCATAACATCGCAAAATGATTTTACATTTTTGCAATTTTACTTGCAATGCTACACAAGCACAAAAATACACTAATCTAACATCACAACAAGAAACCTCTTCCCTCTCAAAGACCTTCCAACCATACACAAACATGAAAATACACTTGTGTAACATTGCAACATGATTTTACTTTCTTCACAAATTACTTGCGATGTTACAAAAAGCACAAAAATACTCTATCATAGCATCACAACGTGCCTTCCCTTTCCTCACAAAAGAACTGCAATGTCAAGCAAGAATGAAAATACAGTACGATTTTGGCCCCTCTACATATCAAATGAGCAAAACATGTCAAATGAGCAAAAAGGGCTTCCTACAATGCCCAAACTCATTTGATGACAACCCCTTTGACATTCATGAGGTTGAAACAATAGTGTGTGTTTGACATTTTTTGTGATTTTAAAACTTGGTGCAATGTTATGCAAGTTGAAAATGTTGTGCATTTTTTAGCATCCTAAAAGTTGTTCAAATGAGTTTATCTTATTGTAGGAAGCCTTTTTTTCTCATTTGATGTTGTGATGTTGCATAGGTTGAAACTATAGCATATTTTCATGCTTGCATAACATCACAAGTTATTTATGCAGGAAGGGATTTCATGATGCAATGTTGCATAGGCTATAACTATAGTGTATTTTCATTCTTATGTGACATCGCAAGTATTTGTGCAAGAAGGGATGTCATGTGGCAATGTTACACAAGTCAAAAGTATTGTGCATTTTTAGACATTGTTAGAGCTTGTCAAATCAATTTGGCTTATTGTAAGAAGCCTTTTTTCTCATTCAACGTTGCAATGTTACGTAGTTCAAAACTATAGTGTATTTTTGTGCTTGGTCATTTGTGCAAGAAGGGATTGCACCAGGATTTTTCTCTTCAAACCCACTTGTGATCATGCAAAAAGTCAAAAATATACAATTTCGGTCTACGATCATATCTAATGAGAACTTAAATCTTCCTACAATAAGGGAAACTCCTTTGATGCCAAAAACACCTAATATTTTCAAGCTCTAGAGAACAATTTCGGCCTACGATCATGTCAAAGGAGCAATAAAATCTTCCTATGATAAGCTAAGCTCCTTCGATGTCAAAACACACAATTTGAGCTAATACTTTTTAAATTAGAAAATAATAATAATATAAAATAGTAGTAATTTAAAAAATTTAATAATAATATAATTAGAAAATAAAGTTCGTCTTTTAAAACTAAATTATGCATAATGTGTGTGATTAATTTCCATCAATCAAATCGAGTCAGGTTTGCTTTCATTGACAAAGTATTCTCTGTTTATTCCATTTGTATGTCAAAGATGGATGGTATGTATGCATAGTTCTAGTCTCTTAGTACGAGTGGATATTTTTTCTAAGGATAGTTGCATTCATTATTAATATCCACTGGGTGGCGATGGTACCGCAAGGAACTCAGTTCCCGAGCCACCTTGGTAGTTTATATATATATATATATATATATATATATATATATATATATATATATATATATATATATATATATAGAGAGAGAGAGAGAGAGAGAGAGAGAGAGAGAGAGAGAGAGAGAGAGAGAGAGAGAGAGAGAGAGAGAGAGAGATTTTAATATTTTGTCTTCAGTGAAGATTATGTGTGTGAAAGGAATAGGTGAGTCAGGGGTGTGGAACCCATGTGGGTACCCCACCCCATATAATTTGCATATTAAATGTTTTTTTGTTAAACATGTCTCCTCTACAAATTTGCATGTGAGTGCTTAATAAGATAGGAAAATGGGGGTGGTGGGGCCCACTTGGGATGTACCACCCCCAATACAAATACTTTTTAAAAGAGTTTTTTTTTTTTAATTTGATTGTCATTACTACTTTATTTTCTTTTGACTTATTGACTTCCTTCTTGACAGGGTAATCATAGGAGTTAGTTTACTAATTTTATTTATTGCTCTCTAATATTTCTTGTCAGGGAATTATTTTTTACTCCATACAATTTCCAAAGACCTATAGGTCTCCAATTGAAATTGTCACATGTATTCTTAATTTATCTTTTTCCACTTAACATATTAACCCTTTTCACTAATCTATTTTATTTTCTAACATATGGGTTTTAAAGCTAGATAATGAAATAATCTAATACACTAGTTAATATACCACCAGTATTACTTAAGAATTTAATTATTCGATTTGAAAGAGATGTATAATCTGATATTCAACTTGAAATTAAACATATTGAAATAGGACAAATAGTATCTTTTCTACACTTTATTTTCACTCTAACATAGTCTACTTTATATTATTTTGTGTATGATTTCGAATCAACAATTTTACTATTCACTAATCTTTAAACAACATATGATCTATCATTCATTTACATTCTTGAATTTACTTATAAATTTGATATCAAACATCTATATTCCTTTGAACAATAGAAAACATATTGCAATAAATCTTTCATGAATACTAATATTCATTTCATTCAAGTTTACACATTGAATTTGAAGAAATTGTATGTAATGAAGTACATTTACAACATTGAATTAATAATTTCTGAAGGTAGAGATCAAGGATTAACTTGCTTAAAGAGGGTGATCAGAACACCAGGTTTTTTCACCTTTCCACTCTTAAGCACAGAGCTAATAATAGGATATCAAGAATTAAAAAAGGACATGAGACTTTGACTAGGGAAAATGATATTTTTGCTAAAGTTGTTTCTTTTTTCTCTTCTCTTCTTTCTTGGGACCCCTTGCTATTAGTGGTGGATCAGAATGAAATTGTGTCTTGTCTCCCTCAAATTATCTAGCCTCATCACAATAAAATGTTGATGGCAATTCATAAAGCTCAGGAGGTGAAACAAGCTTTGTTTTCATTACCACCTGATAAAGCCCCTAGGCTAGATGGCTTTCCTACGTTCCTTTTTCAAGTTTATTGGGATGTGGTTATGGAAGATGTGGTTAAGGCTTTATAGAAATTTTTTGGGGCTAGAAGTCTTCTTAAAGAAATTAATTCTACTTTCCTGGTTCTAATTCCCAAAGATCTAGGGGCTAATTCTATGGAGCAATTTAGGCCTATTAGTCTCTATAATTTTTTTTACAAGATTATTTTGAAGGTGTTAACTATCAAAATACTAAAGATTCTTCCTTTGATCATTTCTCGGCAATAGACTGGTTTTGTCCCTGGTAGGAAAATTTTGGACTATATCATGATGGTTCATGAAGTTATTCACTCCCTTCAAGCAGGTAAAAGGGAAGGGTTGCTACTCAACTTGGACCTTTTAAAGGCCTATGATCGGGTGGACTAGACTTTCCTTGATTCTATCCTCCAAGATTTTGGCTTTGATCAACATGTTCACAAGCTTATTTCTCAACTTATTTCTACTTCTTCACTTGCCATTATGGTCAATGGGGCTCCTTCTGATTTATTCAAACCTTCAAGAGGTTTAAGATAGGGTGACCCTCTCTCTCCTATTTTGTTCGCTATTATGGGTGAGTGTATTGGTAGGTTGATTGGGAAGAATAGACATGAAGGGAGACTAAGAGGGATTAGACCCTCCTCTAGGAATGTTTCTTTTTCTCATCAACAATTTGTGGATGACACTATTATGGGAGGGGAATCTTCTGTTAAGGAGGCTAAAGCAATGAGGGATCTTTTGGATGTGTATATCAAAGGATCTAGCTAGCTAATTAATAGCTAATTAATTGGGAGAAGAGCTCAATCTTCTTTATCAATACTCCTATTCGTAGAGAAATGAAGATTACTAGGATTCTTGGGTGTGGGATTGGTAAGCTACCTTGAAGTTATCTTGGTCTCCCAATGGGAACTAAGCCTCCTGATTCCTTCTAGAATGGGATTCTTGATAGGTTTATCAAGAAATTGGCTGGGTGGAAAGGAACTACACTAAGCCAAGTAGGTAAATGTCTTTTGGTTAATTCCACTCTTCAAAATCTTTCAGTGTATGTCTTGAGCCTCTTTGGGATACCAGCCAAATTTGTTGACAAAATGGAAAAGATCTAGAGAGATTTTTTGTGGTCTAGTCTAGAGGAATGTAAAAGATATCCTCTTGTGGCTTGGGATAATGTTGGTCTCCCTAAGTGCTACGGTGGTCTTGGTATAAGGAAATGAAAACCTCTCAATAAGGCTCTCCTAGCCAAATAGATATGGTGCATTTTCAAAAGTAAAGGGGAATGGAGAGATGTTTTAGTGGAGAAGTATATAAGAAGGCCTTCTCTAAATTTCTTGCTTAACAATGATGGCATACCGAATGGTTCAGTCATTTGGAATGGTATCCTTAAGGCAAGAGATTTGGCCAAAGCTAAGATTGAGTGGAAAGTGGGTAATGGTGATGACATTCTCTTCTGGCATGATAATTGGTTGATTCAGGGTCCCCTAATTAATAATCCTATTTATGAGAACTAGGAAAAATTTTGTATCAGGCAATTTGGATTAAAAGTTAGGGACTACAAAACTGACCAGGGATGGAGAGACCTGCCTTCTATCTTGAATGATCTCAAATCGATAATGTTAATGTTGAACTCAATGATTCTTAATAATAAGAGGGATGAACTAATATGGGAAGATAATCCTAATGGTTGTTACTCAGTTGATTCAGGATATAATTCTCTCTGGAGCTTGAAGGAGAAACCTCCTTGGGCTAGGGCCTGGGTTCCTAGCCTTGCTCCAAAGATTAATATGTTTTTCTAGCTAGCTTTTACAAGATAAAATTCTTACACTGGAAAACTTGAAGAAAAGAGGCCATTATATCCCTAATAGATTTATTTTGTGTAAACAACAATAGGAGTCAGTTAATCATATGTTCATCCATTATCCTTTTTCTAGGAAAGTTTGGGATCTTCTTACTAAGAATTTGGGAGTCGGTGCAAGCTAGGTAATGTGTTGGATTTCTTTTGTCAATGGAATAGTATTTATAAAGGCTCAAACTTGTAGGATTTAAGCACCTAGTTTTTGCCTCACTTCTATTAGGGAGTTTGGAAGGAAAGAAACAATAGGATATTTAGAGATAGGGAGGAACTTGCTTATGTCCTGGTAGATAAAATCAATAGACATATGAAGGAAAATTACCAAATTAGAAAGGGGGGAGATGTTGAATTTGGGGGTAAGAAAAAGGAGAAGGAAACAGACAAGAGCTCTAAAAGACAGGAAGTGAAATGGAAGCTCCCACCTAAGGGATGGCATAACGAAAACTTTGATGGTGTAGCAAAAGGGAATCCTGGTCCCTCAAGATGTGGAGGTATTATAAGAAACTACTATGGTGAAGGGATTTTTGCTTTATCTTACCCACTAGGACATCAAACAAATCATTATGCCAAAGCCAGTGAAGCTCTACACATGGTGAAATTAGCTTTGAATAAGGGAGTTAAAAAACTATGGTTGGAGGCGGACTCAAATAACATCATTAGATGTATTAAAGGGGATACCCAACCATCATGGGCAATAGCTAACATCATTGAAGAAATCCACTTAACATTTGGTAAATTTGACAACATCCACATCAGTCATGAATATCAGAAGGCAAACTTGGTGGTTGATTGGTTAGCCAATGAGGTAGTAAAGAATGACATGGCGATGACTTGGAATACCAGTGGGAATATTTTGATAGATGCCAAAAGCCTAATTGAATTGGAAAAAATCCATGGAGGTACGGGAGAAATCCAAAGATAATTATGGATATTAATGTGAATATGGGTGTAAGGAAGTGTAATAATGGTATATACGAATGGAACAAGCGGATGATGTTATTAGTGTCAAATTGACATGATTTATGGGTCAATTTTTGTATATACCATTTTAGTGGTATTGAAAGACAGAGCTTTGAAAATCAAAGCGGTTTCCATCAGAGTATTCAAAGGGCTGAGAAAGGGTTTCAGAGGAAGGAGTTTATGAGAATAGTTAGCACTGAGACTACACAAATGGTGGAGGAAAGAAGCAAGAAAGAACCAGTAGGTGAGGCCAAAAAATGGAAGCAAAGAACTAAAGTGTGGGAGAAGTTAGAAAAGGGAGGAATTTCCAATTATATAGCCAAGCTCCATGGTTACAACTCGGCGATTACTAATCTTATGGTAAATTCATGGAAAGATGAGAGGGTTAAAGTTGATGGGGTCTCATATGAAGTGACTGTGGACATCATTTCTCATATAACTGACATTTTAGATGAAGGACTGAAGTTTTACAGAGATAAGAAGGTGTCTGCAAATGCTGTGAAAGATTTTACAAAAAATACAGAAGAAAAGAATGAATTGGTCAAGAGTGAAACATACTATGAGATGGATTCAATAAAGAAACTATGGAGGTATGTTTTGAGGGCTATTATTGAGTATATATCTTTAGACCTGAGATTTGATAGAGTTAGGACACACCATTTTGTTCTACTAAATCATTTTTGTTATGGGATTAAGGTCTCTTTTCCTTTCCATTTATATACTTCTATGCATAAGAATATTTCAAAGCACAAGAAAAAGCCAACTTCTAATCCATCCTTGCGTGAGGGTTTTCTACTTTTGATATATGAGCATTTCAAGGCTCAATCTCGAAGCAAAACCCCCACCCAAGTAGTTGCAGCATCTGAGGAGACAGAGAGTTTAAACTTCTCATCTAACACGGATGATACTCAGAGTATAAGTTCAAAGGATGAAGATGTAAACCCTTCGTCTAGAAAGAAGGATAAGGCTTTTGAGAATAAATCACCTTCGTCAACTAAAACCATGTGCAGGAAAAGTCCCAGGCGGATAGGGTTTAAAATTTTTGGACAAGTAGATGAGAAGTATAATGAGGAAGGGGATGGGATGGATACTAACGAAGACAATAATTAGAAGGAGGATGTTGAGAGGTAGGAGTCGACAACTAAGAAACAACTTAGGTCTAAGGAGGAGGACGTCCCCTAGTGGAGAAAACAGATCCAAGGCTAGAGATCACAACCATTCCTCTTTCCCCAATTTCCCCTCCTCAGGAACATGATAAGGAGAAGATAGAGGATGAGAGTGGAGAGGTAGTTATAAAGGACAAGTGCATTTCTTTGAAAAATTTTAATGTTAGAACATCAAAAATGGGAATAGTGAGAGAAACAATGAACCCTCAAATCCTTGAAGGCAAAGAGGGAAAGCTCCAGATGGAGGAACTCATTGATCTGACCTTGGTGGCTATTACTAATAATGCAAGGGAAATTGGCATGAATTTGATAAATAATGCTAGAAATAGTATGATAGACAATTTCAGGTCAATTAAATGGCTCTACCATGAAATAGAGGAGGTCAAAGAAAGAGTGGGTCAGATGGAAAACCAAGGAAAGAAGTTAGAACATGGCAATTTGATAGATCAGGGGGATGGCCTCAGATTGGTGGAAAAAAGAATTTAGAATCTAGAAAATTACAATCATAATTTGGCAAACCAGATGATTCCAATACTGACTTCTCTTAATAAAAATATCTCTTCTCTTATCAAAAAGCTGAAAGCCAGGGGCTTCCTAAAGGATAATGAGGAAATGGACAGAGCTGGAGATAAGATGGATGAGGACATGACTATGGACATTACCTTCAGTAACTTGGATCAAATGGGTCAGAAGAAGCAGGAGCATATGGCTGAGGAGATCTAGAAGGCCTATGAAGCAGCAGAAACATTGTAAGAGCTAGAAAGAAAGACAAAGGAGTAACATAGGTTTTTCATTTCATGTCCTTTGGTCTGACTAGTTTCTATAGTTTTTGGCTTTTGGCTTTTTTCCTATTCGTTGTTCAGGCCTTTTGGTTGGCCGTAGTACTGTGGCTAGGCTTTTGTGCTTATTATCAGCCTTTCGATACGTATGGACTATGGCTAGTCTTTTGTTGCTTATTATTAACCTTTTGATATGTTTTAAATTTTGGGTTTCAGGATCCCTGTAAAACCTGTTTTTCTAATCAAAAACATTTTCACTTTACAATTCCAATTGGAAACATTTATCCAATTTCAAACTCTCAAATTTTACATTTCAACAATGAAGAACAGCTTAAGTATGTGCTTCAGAAAAGTTGGAATATAATTGATCAGCTTCATGAGGTTACATTATCACATACATACAGAGGGGAACAAAGTTGCAGATTATCTTTCCAATTTAGGTTGCAATGGGTTTACTAATTTCACAATGCAACCATCAACTCTTATTGAGAAATGCAAAGATTTACAATTTCTAATTAATAACGACTTAGTGGATTGTCAAAATTAAGAGCTTTATTTTTAGGTTTACTTCTTACCAAGATTTTCAACAGGCCCAAATTGAAGTCTTTGTCGAGTTACAGTATTCTTGTCGAGCTTCAGCACTTGCCAAGCTCTAGTGCTTGTTGAGCTCTAGTGCCTGTCGAGCAAGGTAGGGTGATGTTCTTGCCGAGTTACTTGGGCATAGTGTTTGTCGAGTGAACTCGGGCCTAGTGTTGACCAATTTTTTCGGCCATAGTGTCTTGTCGAGTGACTCAGGCCAGTGATGACCAAGTGTTTGTCGGGCACCAAGTGGTGGTGTGTTGACCAAGCGAGGCAGTGATGACTGAGTGGGCAGTGTTGACCGAGTGACTGGTTGTCACCAAGTTGTACTTAGCTTGGCAACTTAAGTATGCACTGCAAAAAATTTGGGACATTATCCATCAGCTTCATGTAATCACATTTTCACACACATACAGAGCGGTGAATAGAGTTGCAGATTATCTTTCCAATTTAGGATGCAGTAGGCTTAAAATTTTCACAATGCAACCTTCAGTTCTCATTGAGAAATGCAAAGATTTACAAATTCTAATTAATTATGAATCCGTAGATTGTCAGAATTAAGTATTGATTATGATTATTGCCCCTTTCTCAAATCATTCTGGCATGTACTTGGTGATGTTACGACAATTACTACAAATTTCTTTTTCATAGCCCAACATCATGTAAGCTATCATCACCCAGGTACGATTTGATTTCACATTGACCGCATGGTTTTTTTACACATGATGAGATTAATACGGAGATCGATTTTGCAATATATTCACATGGTTTTTTATCCTTTATATGATCAGCACGTATTCACGTTAGGTGAATAATTATTATCCTGCACTGGTACTATGAAGATATTTGCTTTTATTTTTATAAATGGTGATAGTGGCTTATTTAGCTTCATATTTTGACAGAGTTAAGCAATCTTTGATATACCCTATTCGAAAATGTCTTTTCCTTTGGAGTCATCTGTTAAGTGTGAATCCTACAATCAATTTCACTAATCCTTGCTGCCCAAAAACTATCGTATATGGATTAACCCTGATGTCAATGAAGTTTTTCTGCCCCTACGTATTGATGATAGGGCCATGGAAACAATGTTCTTTATCAAGTCTCCTTTAATTCATTGGGGTATTTGATAGGTAAATGGTGAAGAAATTCTATGCCCTTCTGTGAAACATTTCCTATACCCATCAAATGTTGTGTCCATCTTTCTTTCAAACTCCAGGGACTTGTTACAATCGGTTCATTTGCTAGAAATTTTGGCATGAAAAGTGCTTCTTCCTCAATTTTGGAATGAAAATAAACTTGCAAATGCCATGCAGCAGTATGATCTTTGGTCTGGGCATGCATTAGTGGGTGGTCTCTTTCAAAGATCTCAGTTATTAAGGAAAAATGAATACATGGTCATGTTTGATGCTCTTCATAAAGCCTTTGAAAAACTGAATCCCCGCATTATGAAATCTTCTCTCCAAATTACTGCAAGGGCTTTGGGTCACCAATTGGAAGATAGAGTTAGGCGCACTGGTTTTTCTCTATTGGATTTGTTGAGCCTATCCAACTTTGATTATCAGATTCATGAAGGGCCTCCTTCAGGTGCATTCCAAGATTTAGGTCTTGATTTGCAAGATGACATAGTGATTACTAATTGGGTGCATTGGCTTGGTACTCTGACCGAGACTACATTTCATGAACCAAGACATGTTCGAGAGGAGGCATGTATAACTATGGAGGAGCCTCTTGTCATAGATACTGAAGACGATGTTGTTGTTGGTTTGGGCTCAGGTTGGGAGGTTGCTCCATTGCCAAGTTTGGATTCTGGGTGGGGACATTCTCTGCAAATTGGTTCGGCCTCAACTTCTATTGATGGTGTTTCATGTGAGGATATGGAAGAATGAAAATTTTAAGGTTTTAAGGTATTTCGTTTTGGGGGATTTTTTGACAATTGGCATGTATTTAATCGTTTTGTACTTTTTGGTCGAGTTTGGGACCTTCATGCCCATTTGGTTGAAATGTTTAAAATTGCAATACTTGAACAAATTTTGAACTCTAATGGGAATACCCCCTCACTTTACAATTTTGATTGTGCTCATTGATATAATATGTTGTAAATATCAATGTTTAATACTTGTGCATATCGCGACAATGTTGGGTTTTCTTTCTGGTTCTTTCCTAGTTGAGCACTTGAACCAATTTTACTAAAATAATATATTCAGTGGTTCATCCACTTTTTCCAAAAAAAAAATGAAGA
This sequence comes from Cupressus sempervirens, assembly GCA_028749045.1. Classification (NCBI taxonomy): domain Eukaryota; kingdom Viridiplantae; phylum Streptophyta; class Pinopsida; order Cupressales; family Cupressaceae; genus Cupressus; species Cupressus sempervirens. Next base: position 235,303,330 of record CM053790.1, on the reverse strand, counting down.
ACAACATTTCATATTCACATATACAATATTCTCAAAATTATTGATCTTTCTTCTCTTATGCACCAACATAGTAATGTTCTTCCAAGCCTTTTCTTCGACATATATCCACATAGAAACTTGCAAGAAACAACAAATGCAACTACAAAGAGTTCACCTCCCAACCTAGGTCTCTATAAGACCACCCACCGAGCTTGGAGAACCAAGACCAGCTAGGTAATATACAAGCATAAACTCACAAATCAACAATTACATAATACAACATTGAACTCCCATTTTGAGGTTAACAACGGGTTATCATAGCAACCCAATAAGATGGGTGAAGGTGTGCCTAAACCATGAGGATAAGCCAAATACAAATACCAAAATGTCTTCACAAGGCTTCAAATGCATATACCATTACTCATAGAAATTCTCTCCTTATCTCCCCTAAAGTCCAAAACATTGTATTGGCACATGAAGCTCATACTTCATGCTTGTCCCTCTTCTTTCTAGGGAAGAGACTCAGTACTCAAGGAAAGGCCCAACTAGCCCCTTCACCCAAAGGCTGCTTCTTTCCTCCCAAGGGTTAGTGATGTCCTTCCACACCCATGAACATCATGCTTTCAAAAATTAAAACAAAAAAAGAAAGAAAAGAAAATCAAGCATACCCAATACCACAAATCATGAACACTTTTACAATAGACATATGCATTCACATCAATTTCTTGCTACATTTAAAAAATGAAAAGATCCATATACATGAGATTTCTTCCATGACAAAGGCCGCCAACCTTGATCCAAAGCTATGGAAAATGAGCAACTTGAGAAGAGCCCTCTATCCTTTCTTGCTTGACGATCTCCAAAAACCAATAGATCTCTAAAATTAGAGAATGGGTGAACAACCACTCTATTTTCAAATGTCATTTTAATAGGCCTCTAAATACCTACTTTTCTTCTCATTTTGAATGAGAGAAACCACTTTACTCCACCTAAGTCTCCTTGCTTGATTGAAATTCCAACTAAGTGAAGATAAGATGGCAAGTTGGTTAAGACTTCTTCAATTTTTGCAACACTTCGTAAAAGAGATTTTGAAAGGATTAGAATAGTGATTTAAACATAAGTCAAGTAAAAATTAAAGCCCTAACATATAGTACTAACATGTTAGTAAATTAATTTAACTAAAAGAACACTCTAGAACCTTTAAAAAACCCTCTAATGTCACCCTAAACTTAGAGTTCGAATTTTATCTAATAGAAGCCTTCACATGAAAATATTATGCAATAGGCTTAAACTTACGCATTACTGATTGGTTTAAAGTAAGGTTACGTTTCTTTTGCCAATATCTTAATTTGACTTGCCACTATACACATAACATCACAAGTGTCAAGTAACACTATAAAATATAATTTACATTACGAGTGACAAATCAATTTTCACAAAATGAATCTAATCTAAAACACTAATTCACATTACGTTCAGAAAGTAAAATACTAAATAACGAGGCTAAGATCTCTTCATTAGATCTAACCTTGGCATTCTCATTTGACAAAAAGTTTTAGTCTTTGTTCTCTGGATTTACTATTATTATTTATCCTACACAACTCAAACCACATGTTAGTAGTCCAAGATAAAATTTTATATATATATATATATATAAACCATTTCTCAATTCCAACTTTCAAATAACATTTTCTATGTCTAAATCAATGTGCATAATTACTCAAACATGATATAATCCATCTAACATCTACATTAAAACATGATTTCACATTCATCAATAGAATAAGCAAACAGGTGCATGAATATAAATTATCATCAATCATCATAATAAATCAAAATAATCATAAATAAATATCATAAAGTAACCATCACATGGTATCCAATAGTTTGAATAACTATCCCAAATAAGTTTAAACTATAACAAGGTCTCAAAATATAAAGTAACCAAAATGCAAATAAACAGTTGTGCTATGATGGGTCGAGGTGAGGCCTCACATTTTGGGATTCATTAGTAGGTATATGAGTCATCTTGGAATTAAGTATTAGAATGCAATCAAATGGATTCTCAGATACTTGAGAGGTACATCCAGCAAAAATTTATATTTTGGGGCTCTACTACTAATTTACAAGGCTATGTTGACTCATATTCAGTAGGGGATCTAGATACCAGGTGGAGTATTAAATGATATGTATTTAACATTAGCGGGACAACAATGAGTTGGTTTTCTCAATTGCAGAAGGTGAATACCTTATCCACCATAGAGGTCGAATATGTTGCACCTACAAAGGCAACCAAGGAGATAATATAGCTAGAATATTTCATGGAAGAGTTGGCACACTCGTAGACTAGAAATTATCTATTTATAGATAGTCAAAGTGTTGTTCATCTTGCCAAGAATTATGCTGCATTCAAAGGAAAAATACATATAGTTGTGATACCATTTTATTCAATCAATCTTGGATGATGGACATTTAAAGATAAAAAAATATACATGCAGATGAAACTATCAGATATGTTTGCAAAGACAATGTCAAGGGAGAAGTTGAACTCATCTTCAGCTTTAGTTAGTCTTCTAGACTAAACAAAAAAAATTTAAAATAGTGAAAGTCTAGGGTGTATTAATCTAGTGAGAGCTTCAAGGGTAGTGGTATGGTTAAAGGATCAATCTCCAAGTGGGAGGTGGTTTAGTGTGGAGTCTGATCAGTCTCCAAATGACAGATTATTGATTTGCGATGACTGATCAAGCAAGTATTGTACACTTTTCATAAGGTGTACAGTTCAGGAAACAACCTGAAAAAAATGGTTAACTCGTCAAGCATTCTTGAGTTGACTCGTCAACCATTTCCTAGGGTTGACTCATCAAGTATGTTTACAATAAACTTGTTAAGCCAACACAAGTCATTAAATATTGGCTTAGGGTTAGGATTTTCTAAAGAGAATATATAGCTTCATCCAATAGTATTAAGTTGTAAGGGAGATTGAAGATTGCAATATGTTAAAGTTAATAGATAATAATAGTATACTCTCTGCTTTGTGGAAGTAGACCAAGATTGAGTGAATCACATTAAATTTGTGTGTCTTCTATTCTATTTATGTGTACTTCATTCCTTTGTATTATTGGTTACATTTCTATGTAATTATTATTTTTTGTCTAAAGAAACCTAACAATCCTTTCATTCTTTTAGCTATCATAAAATTGTATGCAGTGTATGCATTTCAATTACTCAATTTACTTGCATTTTAATCAAATCAATCTATAGAATTACTACTAGGCAAAGAATGTCATATAGAAATTAGTCCGTTGAGTATACATCTCAAAAAGGGCTTTGGATTTGACATTGGCACCACTTCCATCTTCTTAGGGTTGTGTCAATCTAGTTTGAGCCACTTTGAAGGTTTATGTTTTAAGTCTTCTTTCACTTTACTAATGTGACATTTCAAATTAAGGAGCAATTGATCGATAAAAGACATAGCTACAAACAATCATCATCTAGTATATTGTTCTTTAATTTTTATGTTACAATTGGTCTGAAATGTCCTTTAGAAGATGTATATTTGTACTTGTATTGTATTAGGAGTTGATTCCTAATTATTCTTATCCTTGTGACATGTGTAGTACAAGATGTGCTCATGCATATGTCATGATGTATCATTGAATCTTATGGATTGTACTTTTCTTATATGAATGTAATAAATATATCTTGATTACTTCTCTATCATTTGTATGCATTAGTAACCCTCTTGATATGTGATCATTTCATAATGATTAAGTAAAGAACTAGCCCATATTTAATTTTAAATTGAATAATGAACTTCGGATATATCAAGTGATCAAATTGTAATTCTTCTTAATAGTTTAGTTAATGCAGTTAAAAGTAACTTTGTCTTAGAACCCTTCTGATGGTTAACTAAATTTGTGTGAATTAGTATAGTATCTCATCATGTGTTAACATTGACATGTAAACTTATGTTCTACTTGCTTCCACATTTGTGTTGTTGAATGCTCATTAGTATTGTGTCATGTTAGTTTAACATTTAAGAAAAAGAATTACATCAACTTAGTGCAAAGTTAGGTTAATTTATCATGGATTCCATGGCGGGGTGTTAGAATACTCTATTATGATGTTCTTTCCAATCTAAGACCTAAGGTGCTTGTACAAACCTTGAAAGATAGAAAGCAACATATTTTTTTATCTAGCTTTGTATAAGTCAAATAAATGAAACTCCCAACCAACAATAAAGAGAAAAAATCACTTCAATAATCCTATCACCATTGGCATCAATGTGGACTTCCAATCTTACATCTTGAATTTCCCAACTAATGCCTTGGCATATTTTCTCTATGAAAGAAAATCTACATCTGTTACCTCACTAGTCGAAAGCAATAATGCAAGTCTTGAATTCTCAATCTACTAAGAACTCCTACAATGACAAAAATTTTGACATATAGATAAAAATCACAACCTACCCTATACTCTTTCAAGTAGAGATTACAACGACAAGAGTTTTATGGTGATTTGCATTTGAGATGTTGTTCACCAATCTTTAATGTATTATGCTTTAGGAGCAAGTTCAAACTTTAGAGGGACATCGCAAGTTTGTTTTGATGTATAGCTAGGTTGGAGCACTTCTAGAGGTGACCTAGTACACCTAATGGCTAATTGGCATGTCAATTTTAGCCATGTTGCTAGTGAACTTTTTCATTTCAATCCGTAATTGAATTTGGCCCTATCTGGGTGATTCATGTAACTTGTAATTGTGTAATTGGGAAAGATTTATTATATTGGGAAAGACCTATATGAATGTAACTTGTAACTAATAGGTATGATCCTATTCTTGGTGTCAAAACTACAAGGTCGATTGGAGGTCTATTAAGAGGCTGTTATTCATATATATGCAAGGCCATTATTGCATCAACAAAAAATGAACTATGTGATATACATAATATGTAGTGTGCTCGAGGGTGAGGATAAGAGCTTCTCATCTATTGTTGGGAAGGAAAAAAATCGATTATTTGCATGTGGTTAGCAAGCACTACCATAAACTTAACATGGTATCAAAGCATGTCTAAGAAAAGATCTTGAACCATAATAGGAATTTGGATTCTAGAAGCATCATGATAACTTATGGGTGGCAAATATGTTGTTGTGTGTTTGTTGTGGGGGCTATTGTCTCATCTATTGAGCCTTCTCGTGCAACTTTGTTCAAAGCTTTCATTCGTTTTTACCATCTAATGACTATGATGTTGTCATTTCTCATCTATGATTTCATGTTTGAAATTGTCTTTGAGGATAGAAATTGTGCTTATGTTCGAATCTGCATTTTTTGTGTGCACTATAATAGTGTGATGATGAAAGATTATTTGATAATTATTAGGAAGATTAGACAATTTTGAGATGAGATTATTTTATATATTTCCTCGAATATTGCTCATGATTTATCTTTAATTCATGTTGTATCACTAGAAATAATGAATGCTTTTAGCATTAATCTATATATTTCTCTTGGTGATAGGTTGAGTCTATGAAATTTTATTAAACTCTTTTAGTTGCAAGATGGATCAAGAAGAAATGGGATGATGAGAAATTACATAAAAAGTCATGAACATTGGAATGTTGCTTTCAACCACAGGTCAGAATTAGTGTCACATAACTTTCCTAATGAGAAAGAACCTTTTAGATTGTCATTGCGATTAGTTTCTTTAAAGAAGTAGAAATTACATTAGGAGGGAGACAATTTAGATGCAAATATCATATTCAGAGGGAGCTTGAGTAGCAAATGTAGAATGCCAAGTCCTTTGCATAGGATCAACAAGCTTGTGTAGTAGGTTGATTGCAAAAGTAGATCATTGGAAAAATATTGGAGCCAATTTCTTGGTATTGTGATAACCAAAGCAATGAGAATGTTGTCCTTGTTGAGAGTGAGACTTGACGAAGAAGGAGTCTCGGCATTCAGATGATATCTTATGTGCTTCAATGAGTCCTCTATGAGGGAGAAGTTCGAAGTAACATCCCTTGTTAGTCAGTTCATTGTGAGAGAAGTTCAAGGTGCAATCCCTTGTTAATGAGTTATTCTCTATGAGAGAAGTTTAATTGTTGATGAGCTCTTCTATGTGAGAGAACTTTGAAGTGAAATCCCTTGTTAATGAGTTATTCTTTGTGAGAGAAGTTTGCAGTGAAATCTCTTGTTAATGCATTCTTCTCTAGGAGAAGTTTGAGGTGAAAGCCCTCATTCCACTTTTTATGAGTAGGTATGTTGGATCCACCCTCGACGAGTAGGTAGGGTAGAGATGCATACTTCTCTAGGTAAAATCTGAGGTGAAAGCCTTTGTCCACCCTTTGCAAATAAGTATGGTGAACCTGCCCTCTGTGAGTCGGTGTGGTGGAAATGCATTCTTTTATGGGAGAAGCCTGAGGTGAAAGCCCTCGGTCCACTCTCGATGAGCAGGATGGTGCATCCACTCTTTGTGAGTAGGCATGGTGGAGATGAATTCTTCTCTTGGAGAAGTCTGAGGTCAAAGCCCTCGTTCCACCCTCTACAAGTAGGTATAGTGGATCCACCCTCTATAAGTAGGCATGGTGGAGACGAATTCTTCTATTGGAGAAGTTTGGATGAAAGTCTTCATTCCACCCTCTACGTGTAGGTAGATTTGGTAAATCAACCTGCTATGAGTAGGCATGATCGAGATGCATTCTTTTGTCGAAGAAGTTTGAGGTTAAAGCCCTCATTCCACCCTCTATGAATAGGTATGATTGATCTACCCTCTACAAGTAAGCATGATCGATGTCATGGAAGAAATTCCATGATGTAGCACTTATGTTTATCAATCCTCTAGGAGTAGCCATGGTGAATGTCATCACATTTCTATGATGAGCACTTGTGTTTCCATTCATGAAAGTAACCATGATGGATCCACCCTCTAGGATTAGGCATGGTGGTTATGTTCACTTGCGTTTTGCATGGGATTAGCCATGATGGTTGTCACTATGTAACTCAAATTTGAAGGAATCTTCCCTAGCTAAAAGAAAGCATTAATGTGTAGGTACGTCGAATCCCTTCTAGGATCGATCTAGTACACCTAATGGTTAATTGCCCTATTAGCCTTCACCATGTTGCTAATAAAATTTATCATATCAATCCTTAATTAAATCTGGCCTTATTTGGGCAATTCAAGTAACTTGTGATGATGTAATTAGGTGAGACCTATTATATTGGTCGAGACATATATGATTGTAACTTTTAATTAATAGGTCCCATCCTATTCTTGGTGCCAAAACTACAAGGTCGGTTGGAGGTCTATTAAGAGGCATTGAATCATATATATGCACGGTCATTATTGCATCAACAGAAAATGAATTTTGCAATGAAAAGAATTTTTAGTGTGCTCGAAGATGGTAAGAGTTTATCATATATGGATGTGAAGGCAACATATATAATGGTTTGCTTGTGGTTAATGAGCACTACCATAAAATTAAAGGGTTGCACACCTCCTTTTGCTACCAAGGTGCATTATAACTCTTAGGTTGAGTTGGATAAATTTCTTTTATATCTTCATCTAGGAAGACATTCTCAACATCATCTATTTGATGAACCTACCAATCGAATACCACCAAAATCCTTTTGATAGCCTTAGACTTTAAAATGTTGGACAAGTGTTTCTTCATGTTCAATGCCCTCTTTCTAAGTGCATCCCTTGCCACAAGTTAAGCTTTACACACTTGTCAATGTTACCATCTAGTTTATGTTTATTTTTAAACAAACATAAACAAGTGGAAAATCAACAAGTTCTCAAGTGTTTTTTCTCATTAATGTCTACCATATTGCATCCATAGCATTTTTGCAAGGTTGTAACTCAAGGGATTGATTTATTGTTTCTCTTTCTAGAATACGAATAATTATACCCATAAGAGAAAATGTTTTTACAAGGTTCTGACTTGAGATTGGTCTATTATTACTCTTGCTAAGTTGTGAATAACTAATAAGAGCCGAATGCACTTCCTCAAAAGATTTGTTGGGGTTCTTTGGCTTGGTATTAAATATAGTCACAACTTTCACCTTTGCATTTTTCATGATAGTATACTACCACTTCAATATTTTGTACACAAGAATAGGGATGGGGTAGAAACAAAGGTGGGAACTAATTTGAAAACAAAACTTCATCATTCTACTCTCAAGTGTCCTCTCTTCGATCTCAGTAATTATAGTTGGTGGCTTAGAGTGGATGGTGAGGGAGATGAGCTATAACCTACTTTTCATCAAAAACATCCCTATTGAGGTGTAACTTCTTTGAAGCTAGATTCAAAAGTCAACAGCCCTTCAACTCTCAAACCATTTCCAAGAAAACTGTATTTTTAAAATTTTGCATTCATCTTCTGCCTCTACACCATAAAAATGTACACGAAGTTATAAAAACCCAAACACTATTACACCCATATATAAGAAATTGAAGATTTCTTCCCTAACCATGATTCTTCAAGTAATTTGGTGAGTACCTAATTCAACAAGTATACAAGTCCTTTAAGCCCAAAATGTTGGAGCCAGGTATGCATTTTTTAACATACATCGCACCACTTTCCTATGATTGTACCTCCCTACAACACCATGTTGTTGAAGCTAGTATATTGTGTTTGATTGTATTTTGACTCCATGTTGAATGTAGATTGGAAACTTCTCCTTGGTGTTTTCTCCCTTTGATCTAAGCAGATGACCTATAGGGAGTGACTAAATGACCTTTCTGAAAAGGCTCAAAATTTTCTTGAATTTTTCAAATGGCTTTATCTTTGCTACTCAAGCAAAAGACCAACATTTTTATGGCGTAATCATCCACCAAAAAACTGAAAGTACTAAGCACGATTATCACTGTCATGTATCCACACATATAAGTATACGCCAAAGTAAGGGCATTAGAGGCTTATGTTTCTACAATTCGAAAAGTAGTCTGATGATGTTTAGTGGCAAGACAGCAGGAAAAAATGCCCTACGTTTCTTTACACAGGAAGTCCTTTCACCATTCTCATTTACTCAAATGCAAGATGATACACAAATATAGATGACCAGATCTTCTATGCCAAAGAATAATCGATGTAATTGTATTTACTTCAAAGATCTTGTCTTCATGGTGATATTGACCAACTAAAACATTTTATCAACCACTAAGATGGAGACTTCATTATTGGGATACGACATGATACCATTATAGTGATCCAATAAAAGTACTGCCACATACAGCTACATCCTAAATGTACAGGCAGGGTAATTCCCCAGTGTTGAGCACAGAATATCCAAAAGATCTATATCTGAGAAGTAGTTTACAAGCACTTCTGTGGTCCATAGTTGACTGTTACGATTTAGAAACTTGGTTAAAACTGAAGCCGCTATTAAAGCTCCTTAAGGTTTCCAGATATCTTATATTTTACAAAAGTATTTCCAAATAGAACATTGGTGCTTTAATTGCTTCCGAAACCCTCAAACATGGTAAAATGCTGATAATTTTTTATGCTATGGGGCATACAAGTTATGGTAGACCCGTTGCCAAACTAGTAAACTTTTTTATAACTTACGGTAATGGGAGAAAATTAATATAATGGAGAAAAGAACAGTATATCAGATGAAAACCAATTACCAGAAATAATGTTTTACACAATTTCAGACAATACAATATTTTGCTTCTGATTTATTTATAGGTTTTTCGTGCTGAAATCCTGTTATACCTTCTTCAAATGACCAGAGATCAAAGAATGTTAAAAAAATAATCATCAACCATGTTACCAGTATTAAAACCACAGAATAGGCTGCCATTGTAAGATAAGCTTTTAAATGACACGTCTACAGAAAGATTTTACCAGCCAACCAGGCTAGTACAAAGAAAATTGTGAAATTTATTCTCTACAAAAAATTACAATCTCATTTCTATCCAACAAGATGCACCAATTGTTATTCAGTTTCAATTTCGAAAGACATAAAGCATAGCCACACTGAGTAGGTAAAACCAATTTATGTTTTACATAAATAAAGGCAATACAATTAAAAATAACTCTTACTATTTCAAGAAAGATATTACACATGTGCTTTTGCAGTTAAGACTGCTGCTTAATAATGTCGTGTTCCTCGGCAACAACAGAAGCTGCTAATGCCCTACGTTCATCAGCAGTAGCAGTGATGACAGGCATCCATAAATCTGCAGTTCCGCTTAAAAGGCTCTGTACCTCACGATCTGCTTCAGATGATGATGATAACAATTTATCAAAAGAATCCAATTTAGCTGATATCTTGTCCAATTCTTTTGCTATTTCGACCTACACAAATTCAAAATAGGTATATGGTTACATACTAAATAGAAAAATAATAAAACTTTATAAAAAAATTAAAGTTGTACTAGAAACTGGCTTCTATGGAGGCTCCAATGTACTCTGAAAAATGGATTCGAACTGAGAATAAAAACAGCTTACCTCATCTGGTTGCTTTGATGGTGCTGAAGGCACTTTGGTAGTTTCCAGAACAAGATCCTTAATTTTCGACCTCAGTTCAGTCTCCGGTTGATTACTTTCAGCTTCTACCTGTGCACAACAATCAAATCCAATTCAACAGAATACAACACCATTTGTAAACACTATCTTTCAACATTTATCATATCTACTAATAACATTGCCAGTCATGTTGACAACCAAAATCATGTTCAAAGAACGTTGAGCTGTCCCAATAAAAGCAACATTATATCTCTAAAATTTTGAGAACTTTATATAGTCGCATTCTTATACAGTGCAAAGACAACCAGGTAATGGATTCGTTATTTCAAAGCTTACGATGGACGAGATTGGTTTTGCTCCTCATAAAGGAGATGGGCAGAAAGTTACTAAATCCACTGAGGAAGCCTTAGTTGTTTGTGGAAGGTGAAGAAAAGGACAAAACATGGGGGAAAAGCAGTTATAAATTTTGTTCAAATCTCAGCTTACTGGATAAGCCCAAAGATGGATGTTGTAAATTCAACGAGATGGGTCTTTTCAGAAAAGGTTGCAAGGAAGAAAAAAAATGAAAAAAGAAAAGGTCAAATCTTATAATGATTCTGATTCTAAATCATCTCAAGAGGATGCAGGAGATGCCTTTGTTGCAACGTTGGCTATCAATAAAACAAATTTGCAACTGTGCAGGTTGTAATTAACACTGTAATGGGTGAGATGATTTGAGCAGCAATAGTGCTTACGATGAGGTTAAGAGTTGGTGCTCTCTTCTTTCTTGATGCTAGCACTCACATATAATGCAATAACTCTTCTCTACATGCAATGACGAGATATGTAGAATCTACACAATGACATCAGAACCTACAAAGAAGAGATGCATCGTTTCCACTTCTAATGATCATCATTTTGGGTATTTAAGCACACTCTTACGTCACAAAGATACCACTGAGAAAACAATATTATGGCACTATCATATGGGCCATATTGGTGAGAAATGTATATGGACCTTGATAAATATATATCTTGTAGCAAGGCTGCTTGTTTATTCTCGAGTTTGGTTTTTGTGAAAATTACATGTATCAAAAGAAAATCCATGTATAGTTACTTTAATTCTCATATATCAACACGAATTTTGACTTATTCAATATAATATATTTGGTCTTACATATATTCTTTAACAAAATCCCTATATTATGTTCATTGGTTGATGATTTTTCAAGAGAAACATCAATTTATTTTTGTAGGAGCATATCTGAGGTCTTCAGTCAATTTAGAGAGTTTAAGGCTCTCATGGAGAACTAAACTGATAAAAAGACCCAAGGCATTGAAAACTGAATGGTGGGGAATTCTATTTGACAAAGTTTAACAAATTTTATGTAGATGACAACATAGAAAGGTATAAGAAAACACCATACATCCTCACAGAAAGGAGTTGCAGATATAATGAATATATGTTAATAGAGAAGAGTAAGACTAAAAAGTATGATCAAAGGATCTAGAATGGACCAAGGCAGTTAGTACTACATCACACATGTTACCTGATTAAAGGGTCTCCTACATTAGTGCTTGTTAAGAAATCCCTTGAGAAGGTTTGGACAGTTAATTACTTCAACATCTGTGAGTTTTTAGTTGCAAGGCATATACTCATGTATTATAAATATATCTCATTGGTTATGGGATTGGTGTGTAAGGGTACAATTTTTGGAATCCTCTAACCAAGACAATTCTATCTAGTCGGAGTAGGGTGACAAGACAATTCTGTTTGGTATTTCTATTGATGGCAAGTTATGTGCTGATTGTTTCATTATTGCCAATACTTAATGGCTTCAGTAGATTGCAACGGTGATTGCTTGTTTCCGAGCTGGTATATGTGCCTTATTAAAATATCTTCCAACAGTTTTGTTTTGACTGATTTTTAGAATGCACGTCAGCATGAGGTTGAAGGTCTGTTGGTTTTTAGGCCCGTCCAGCATAGTAAATTGCAAACATCTTTTAGTGTGCTTGATCAATGGATCATTTTGACCGGTAAGTCTTGTTCAATTTGTGAGGCTGGAGACGGACTATCCTCTATACAGTCCATAGTATAGACACACTATTGTGTATCACCATGTAACATTCTTTGTTCAATGAATGAGTAATGAAAGGATTTTCTGAGCGGGCAAATGACTATGATGACCCTGTAATTGCTTCCTCTGAAGGTTTCCAATTTATTTGTGGAAAGGAGAACAGTAGGCACCTCCATGGATTAATTTTTGTGTGTGAAAGCCATATTGGATGCTGCTGGTAATGAGCTAGGCATTTGAATTGTCACTTTGAAAGCTTAAGTCAGACCCAAGGGAGATGGACTCTCCAGTGCGAAAGTTACAACGTGCTGTTGCCGGCTGAATAGACTTCGTGTGATTACTGATTCTGGACAGAACACTACAGTTGCTGACTCTTGATTTGGATTCGAGCACTTGAACTACCTGTGTTGGATTATTTGTGGTGCCATAAGTAAATGCAAATTACCAGAGTTGGTGAAGTTGGCACTTGCAGAGCCGTCTGAGAGTACCAGGAAATATCATTTCAAGTGCAGCATCCATTTTTTAGCTTAACCTTTATTGAAACGTTGAGACATTCGGTTGAGCAGCATGTATTGGTTCGAATGAAGGAGGCAAAAATGTGTTTTTTTGTCTTTGCCTAAAATGCATAACAATATGCTGTAAATTATCAAAACCGTCAAAGAATCACCTTCAGGATGATGTGAATATGACATGCGGGAAGACTACCAGCTTCGTGATCATTTTCAAGCCTTTTTCAGAAAACTGTTCTGAGGTAACCTCCAAAATAAGGTGAATGGAATTAATGATGATTTGTCAGACACGCTAGAGAGTTTCATATATCTAAGTTCAAACCATTTCATTCAGTAATTTAATCCAATCTTGCAGGGATGTATTTGAAATGTCTGCTGAAAATTAGGAGAATTTTTTTGAAGAGCACATACTATCAAGAAGCGATGAGCTGTTAAAACGTGTGATTTCTGTTTAGGGGAATTTGGTCTTTGCATGATATTTTGTGAGGTCGGGATGCAAAATATTGGTGCTGGCTTTTATCAATAGGATATTGAAGCTGTTCAACTGAAGACTATTCTGGAGTTTTGGCAGTAGCAATGCCTTCTTGAAGTAGTCTTCGGGTGTAAAAAGAAATTCTAGTGACTACCAATTGCTGTAGCTTCAGCAATCTTCGTTGTTTGATCAGTGTAATGAAGAAACGAGCTGATTGTTTTCAGTATTATTGAGTTGCAGTTTTATAAAGGTTGATGGCATATGATTGGCTGAATTGGAGCTCTTTGGTAGATAAGTTGAAGCCTTGAGTTGAGTTGGAGCTCAGCTATTGTACTGGGTTGGAACCCATTTCTGATTATTAGTAAACCGTGGTTTTTTACCCAAAAGGGTTTTCCATGTAATAAATCTTTGTGTTGCTGTCTTCATTTTAAGCCTAAGTCGCAAGGTTCACCCAATTTCAGCCATTTGGTTTGAAATTCAGTGAACTTCAGAGTACTGTAAATAAGTCATTGAAGTTCGACTGTTGTTCAGCTAGCTGATGGGCGTAACTTTTTTAATAATACAAATTTGAAAAGAACAATTTCCAGAGTTCCCTTTCACATTTTTTACGGTTTGGCATTTTCCATGGGTTTCAACTTTCTATGCCCCCGTTCTAAATCACGAGCTTGACCCCCTTCCAAAACACGATAAAAATTTATAAGAAAAGCTTTGTTAAACAGTTTTATCTGTAGACGTAAATCACATGCCCTTCATAACCAATTAGCTGCATCATCAAACATATTGCTAAAGCGTAGGCTTCCTCCCGACATGACAAACTCAGTTATCTCTGTAAATGCAATGAATGTATATCAAATGTCTTTTAAGGAAAAGCTCTTAGCTTACTAATCTCTGTCTTAATAATTGCAGAATATGATCAGAGTATAATGATCTAGATATTTCAATTGAATGTGGGTTTGATTCAATATTTATCAATACTGAATCTACAGGTCTGAATTGCAGGACTCCAGATAAGGCAGAATATTTGTTAATATCTATATCTTTTTGCCAAATCGAGTGTAAGTATATATATAAGGAGACATGTCCACACAAGAAGTGTCTCTTCGTAAACAAACCAAACTCTTAATCAGTGTCTAATACATAGTTTTGATTTTAGTCAATCCTCAGCGTGATTATCACCGACCTATATAGGAGATTTCATCAGACTTCAATCTGATTTGATCTATACTTGTGAGCAAATTGTGAGACCATAACTTGATCATATATAAGATAAAATATCAAATGATAGATCTGTATGAGCAGATCGAAGATATACTTGATTTAAGATAACAGATTTGATGAATAATTATTACAATAATAGTTTCTATTATCTCTGTTTAGTATCTAATGGTTATCTATCGTAATGTTTCTGTAAATATTAGAATGTTTCTAATATTTAGTTTTCTGTTTCTAGAATAGAATGTTTCTATTATTTATGATTGTTTCTTAAGGAAACATTGTTCAATCTCTTGTATAAATTGACCTCTCGGTCTCTGTTAATATCAAGCAAATATTTTCCAATTACTTCGTAATAATAATAATATAATGATCAGCATTCAGAAATAAATAATATAAGCAAAGTGTATTGAGGTTATGAGCAGATCAATATTATATCATCCTCTAGTTTATCTGACCAACGCTAATTCTGGGAATATAAAGAATCTTAACCAAGTATAAATATATATCACAATAGGCTCATCTATAGTGAAGATAGATATCACCTCACTCGTGATATATGAGGATACAGTATGCTCAAGAATATCAAGTCACAAGCCTTCTCATATACATCCATGTTATGGTATGTGCACCGACATCACGTCTCATGATGTCTACCACAACAAATCATGGCATATCCATGGATATTACGTCACATAATATCCCCCATGGTTATCTCATAAAGAACATAATGATCTACAACTAATATCAAGTCTCATGATATCTATCAAAATGTTCAAGAGCTACCAACTATCATGACATCTCCATGAATGTCAAGTCACATGATATTCATCATGATATTAAATATTGTAAAGTCATCACCTTACAATGTTAGATACAAGTGTATATTATTTGAAAGATCATCACCCATAGGGCCCATAAAGCCATAGTCACACATGACAATTAAAGATTTTAAATGGAGACACCACGAATTCTCTCACGTGGTGTTGTCATGGCATCACATACATGACATCCACCATGAACCATATCAGAGGGTGGATCCACTATGGCTCAATCCATAGGATGAAAACAATGGCTTTCACATCAAACTTCTTTCACAAAGGAAACAATATAAAAGGATAAAAATAATAGATCACTAATGTTGAAGTTCATTTTCAGCTAAGGCTTCATTCTCCAACATATCAAGCTTGTACCAATAGTACACAGAACTTCTCTCTAGCATGAGGCTTCAGCAAGAATGTCGGTTTTTTGTTCTTCTGTGATAATGTACCTCAACTGAAAGTTAGAGAAACCATCTCGACATGGTCAACTCCCTTTGAATCAATATGATTGGGGATGGAAATCCTTATGTTACTTCCTCTATCATAGAGGCATGTTCTATTCATATAATTCAATCATGGAAAATATCTTGTTCCAAAGGACTCATCCTCTAGCATATGATTTAATAGTTTTAATAATCACAGCATAAACTTTCCATATACAAATGTACTTATCACATTCCATAGTAACATAAGTGAATGTAATAAACGGTGGAATTATCCTCTGATTTGGCTACATCATGCATTCATGCTAATTTGGCTTCCTTCTAATGTTAATGTTTTATAAACAGCAATAAAAGAACATTAAAAAATACAAAACACTCAATACATTTATCCTGGGAAAACCCTTCCATTGGTAGGTAAAAACCCAACCACACAAGCAAAAAATGTCTTTTATTAATCATAAAATATTCAAGACAAGGCTTTCCACTTGATTGATTTACAATATACTAAGCAATCACATAAATAGATTGCATAAGACTCTTCATCTTTCACACAAAGGTCTCTTTAAGTCCCAAAAATAAGACCCTTTCATATTTCTACATATTCAACATTTCACAAATCTATACGCATGCATCTTCACATGACATATGACACATGTCACTTTACATAATATTAACTTATATATAATTACAAATATCCCTTTCAGCTCAAGATGACCATAGCGGTCATAACAAACATATTTCTATCTCATAAAATCAGATATTCAAGATCTCTATCGCAGCTACAAACTTCAACATTCCCTCTTAGCAAGATAGAGATCTTTAGTCAGGCATACACACATAGATGCAACCAAAGATGATAAATTCACATATGTTATCTCACCATAACATAATCCACCATAGATATTTCATAAGAACATAGAATGGAGTCGCACACATGACTTTCACCATGCCTGCTCACAGAGGGTAGAACGAAGATTTTTATCTCAAAACTTCTCCCAAAGAAGGATACATTTCCACCATGCCTACTCGTTGAGGGTGGAACAAGGGCTTTCACCTCAAACTTATCCTAGAGAAGAATGCATATCCACATTTCCTACTTGCAAATGATGGTCCACCATACCTACTCGCAGAGAGTGGAACGAAGGCTTTCACCTCAAACTTCTCCTAGAGAAGAATGCCTTAATAACTGAGATTTTCTCTTAATAGAGATTCCCTCTCAGTAGGGACAACTTTAATCACCATAAAAGGAAGTTGATTCCAATTGCTTTACTATCACACAAGTTTTGCAAAGGGTTGGACATCTCCCTCTATCACGGAACCTCCCTCTAAAGCTGAATTTTCTCTAAACATGATCTTCCTTTTTTTAATGAAGATGTAATGTGCCACCAATTTAGTATCAAGACTGCAACCAATGTCGTTGCTCCCTGCCAATCTAATCATTAGCTTTTGCACAAAGTCAAGTTAGTTCAATCATGACTAACGACACCAAACATTAAAACCTGTTATGTATGGTTGTTCTTTCAACCAATCATCAACATCTTTGCAAAATAAAAAGCCCCTTAAGAAACATAGCCTTCAATTGAATACCTGAGCCTCTAGCTCCATAACGAATGTCACAAATAAGACACACGGTGATGATGAGAAGAAAAAAGATAATACAAAATCTTCATTTCATAGTGTAACTATGCATGCAGAAAATATATACAAGAAATGTTTGGCACTAATCCATCAAAACTTACACAGTGATAGTCAATAGCCTATGCCCCTCAACAACAAGTCAGTCTAAGACTGCAAGCAGTGTTCTGTGTAGTTTGCATTGCCCTACATCCTGCATCAAATATGGAGATCAATTCTCTACTCTAATCCTAATGAATTCATGATCTATATTTAAAATATAGAGGGCTTAAAAAATTGATATAGTAAAACTTATCTAATCAAGTATTGAATCTTGAATCAAAACTCCCTTTAAAGTTGAACTACTCCCTCTGAATCTCATATATGAATATGCATCATCAATTCAACACATAGACTCTCTTTCATGCAAATTCACCAATAATTTAGCTCAGTAGGGTCAAATGAGCATGTGCTGACACCTCTGACATATTTTGACTTCAATTGATGAACCTAGTGATTCTAGCATAAACTGTTCAATATGTGCCGATTACCTTTTCATGAAACAGGCATCAAATAGAATCACAAACAACAAATAACATCACTCCACAAGAAGACTCGAATCAACTTCCAGGATAGGTGCTACCACAACATTAAGCTCTATTTTGAGAGAGAAAATTATTTACACGACTTCCTGAACAAGCTGTCACATAAAGAGTGATCATTTATGACAGTACATATGCAACCCTACCTTAAGTCTTTGTTCATAGAATGCAGTACACATCCAGATGCATGTGAGCAACAAACTAATCGGCTACTCTTTGCTTCAATATCTAATTCCTTAATTAACCGCTACCTCAAAATGGCACAGCTACAGGAGGTGGCTCCACATCTTCAATTTCATCAATGGCTCCATCATCTTCAACTTGTACAGCCTCTACAGTGGAATGCAAATATGAGAATGGTGATTCTAGTGGTTCAGACACTTCAAAAACAAGTATCACAAGTTGTATGTGTGGTGGAGACCACCCAAATAGGCCTTTGAAAATCATCATATTAAAGTCCCCCAAGATACTTGTCCATAAAAAAGGCCTAGTTGGGCCCAACTATCAAATATTTCCAATTGCTATTACTCCAACACTACATGGCCAATCACCAAACCACAAGAGGCAACTGCTCAATCACCACCAATGTAACCCCAGCACTAGGGTACATCAAAACGACAAGACAACAAGACGAGTTTCTATGACACAGGGAAAATGGGCCTCATTTTTGGGACGACGAGGGTATAGCAACAAGGGGAGGACGGGGCAGGGAGGGATGTTGTATAGTATACATATAGAACTTGAAGTTCTAGTTATGAAATAATGTTCCACTAGAACATAACAAATTAAAATACTTGAGTATAACAAAATTGCAACATTAACTACAACCATTGAACATTCAATGTAGTAGCATATTACATATCCAATAGTAACATTCAAAATCAAGATTCAAATAGAAATTCAAGTACCCATCCTAGAGGTGGCATGGTTGTGGATGGCGACAGTGGGGTGGAGACGTCTTGGGGACAAGTACTTCAAGGTTTTGGAGGGAGGTGCAGGTCCCTGTGTTACACTGATCACCACCAGCTTCAAAATCATTCTCCCATCTACTTTGCACAAAGCAATTTCATCTTCTCAAGCTAAAAGACTGAAACTACAAATTTCAACAACCCTCGTATCATCATCAATGTCAAGAGGAGTTGCCCTTCATGACTTATTACAAATAAGTAAATAACATCAAACATTAACCACGATAACAATCTGTGATCACTAATAAAACAACTAAAAGATGACAGACTAAAAATTTACTGAAAATTTGAAGAATCACTAAACACAATACTTGTAGGTCTCTTCCTGAATGTCACACTCAACAAACACTATGCAATCATATATTTTTGCATATTCCTTAATACTCTGCTTGAACATGTAACACGATAATTATTATATGAAAGTGTCCTGAAGCCTTTCAATAACGATACCGATGCAATCACATAAGCACGTGAAAAGCCTCTAAAGAGAATACAAAAACAAAACTCATGCACGAATACACCAATGAAAGGTAACATCCACACTCAAAATAACATAGGAGGATGACCATAATTATGGAAAAATCCTAGCACGATAAAAATTAGAAAGGGATTAGCAGAAGGCGTCCAAACAAATACAAAAATTGGTAGTTTTGCACAATAAGGCAAGAGTTAGACTAGAAAAGCAAAGACCAATCTTCCTCACACCACCAGATATGAAAAAAAAACTGTATATATGCTGCTGCAAAAGAAAAACTTGTTAATTTGATACTCAAAAATTAAAAACGAGAAAATACAAACGCAAAAGCTAGTAAATAGGATTCCCTTTGATAAGAAATTGGACATGATACAATGACCAAAACTTGGGTCGATCGATAACTCCCAAACAAGAGCAGTGCTGTGAAAAGAGAGGTAACACCTGAATGAAATTTGAAGATAAAACAAGAACAATCATAAGTTTTAGCAAAACTTATAATAGTCTCTACCACCCACTATACATGCCTTCTAAAATAACTGAGGACAATGTCTTTTTTTGTTCGAGCATTGAAGTTGGGAACGTTGGCACATTCCTTTGGTACCCGACAACCGTTAGGCTCCCCTGCATAACGCCTCTGACCTGGAATTACTAACTTTATGTTGGCTAGAGAAACCGACATTGAGGGATAAGCCAGCATAGCAACCTAGGCAGATACCAAACTTACACCTGTCTTGAAGATATTGACTCCAATCACTGTTGCAATACAAATCTTTATAACTGCTTTCTCATTTATTGCCTTCATGAAGATATCCGTCTCCCTTACTCCAGCAACACCAACAATACCAATAGCCATGCTCGCAGAAAGACCAAAAAGGCCCTACACCAATCCAGAAGATAGGTCTAGAACACAAGCCATAAAAACTAGCACAATTGATTTCATGACAAGCTCTGTCCTTATGACACCCGTTGATGCAACACCAACACCACTTTTTATGTTTCATATGTAGTACCCATACATAGAAACCTTGGCAATCAAAGCAGGCCTTATAATAAAAAATATTCAAGGAGAGAGACATGGAATATAGCAAATAATGGAGCCCTAGATTTAACATTGTGGGTAAAGATACAGAAAAGATTTAACCTTGATCATTTGTCGGTAGAATGAAATGAAGGATTTTTCAAACAGCTACAAGACAATAAACAATAAGCTTAAACATTCTTTCTATTGTTGTTATCAACCTGGCTCTGATACCATGTTAATGTTTTAGCCCAGAAATAGAGATAAAACAACAATAAAAGAGCATAAATAATATACAAAACACTCAATATATTTATCTTGAAAACCCCTTCCATTGGAAAGAAAAATCCCAGCCACACCAGCAAAAAAATGTCTATTATTGATCATAAAATATTCAAGTACAAGGCTTTCCACTTGATTGATTTACAATATACCTAGCAATCACATAATAGATTGCATAAGACTCTTCATCTTTCACACAAGGTCTCTTTGAGTCCCAAAAATAAGACCCCTTATATTTCCACTTTTTCAACACTTCACATTTCTATACGCATACCTCTTCACATGACATATGACATGTCATTTTACATAATATTATTAATATATAATTACAAATCTCTTTCAGCTGAAGATGACCATAATGGTCATAAAAAAACATATTTCTATCTCATAAACTCAGAGATCAAGATCTCTATCGCAGCTACAAACTTCAACATCTAAAGCTCTTAGTACATTCATCAATCTCCTAACCTCCTCGTCCAAGATTGCTTTTAATGTAATGTAAGAGTCCCTCTGAATGCTTTTCTCCTATTCTTCAAAAATGTTTCAGCCATAAACTTAGTCCCATGACTAGGAGCATATAAGTATCCATGTATCCTTGAACAATAATTTAATCAGATCCTCTCTGCTCCCTCTTAATGGTGTCTCTCTCAATAGGAACAACATTCATACAATATTAGAATTTAATTAGCTAGAATCCAATTTAGCTAATTTCAATACTCCCTCTTAGCTAGAGAGGATTCAAAATATTTAAAATATTCACATCATCACCATGACTGTCTTAGAGAGCGATTTTCAATATCATGGACTCTTTCTATAATACCATCTTGCATACTCACAGAGGATAGATCTACCTTGTATTTCTTGTAGTGGGTGGGAGATACAACTAAATGGATCAATGAAGTAGTCTCCATAATCTCTTAGAATTGACATAAGACTTCTCATCTTCATTGGTTCTTGTAGAAACCTGTCAGATGAAACATGTATTTACTATGTTACAAATATCTTAGATGTTGAGAACTACAGAAGCATTTCTTTTCATACAAGCTAGAAGAACTTGCAGTGTCTTCATTAATACTACCTCCATAGATGTTGCATCTCTTACTACAAGCTGGCATCCAGTTACAGTATCCACAATAGAATGTGTTGCAAGAATAATACGCACAGTACACAGGTTCCCCTGTCTTTAATACAGGGTGTGCAGAATTTCACTGACTTATTGCCTCCTCTGATGTAAAATTTTACCATTAGATCATTTTGAAATTAGCAAGGAGCCCGAAATTGCAATTTTGATTTGTATCATCCCACTCAGACTCCATAAACCAACTGTGCCAATCTATTCTATCATTTTTGAGTACCTGAGAGGAAAGCCAAATTTTCTTGTAGCTCAGCCTCCCCTTTGGTCGCATTGTAAATGAAGAACAAGGTGAATAGACTTAATTTTCCCAAAAACTAAGAACCATGCTATTATCTCTTCACAATTGTTGTCAGAAGAAGATCACTTATAAATGTTGATTTCCGTAAGCTCTCATTTTATTGTGTACAAGGACCCTTTGAACAACCACTTCTGCTCTATTGCATTTGATTTTCACTATAATAGCTACTTTGAATAGGTTGAGCCCTAAATATTGAATTTCAAATGCTTTGAAACCTGGGTCACAAGAGTCAGTCTATCCACTGTCATTGCCTCATGGAACTGTGCATCACATCCAATTCATCATGGCCAATGAATTGAGTATCATTGCATCCCCTCTGATTCTTATGCTTACATGATATCCAACAATCATTGCTACTTGATTCTGACTTTGATGAGAGTGAGCTATGGTTTTTGACCCCACAAGCTTCCCTTTCAATTCTCTCTACTCTCGAATCTGCAGGGTTGGAAGAAATTCCTGGTTCCTCTGAATTAGTGATATTACATTGTGTGAAAGCTCCTGCAGATAATACAAACTTGAGAGTGTGATATAAGCAGCATCAGATCTCACAGGGATATTAAAATACCATCATTGACATCGTATCTGATTCAACGTTACTAAGATATCATTCTTATGAGATCATAGATGATTCAAATGCCACATCACTACTTCCACATCTTGCGTGAATATCTTCAAGAGCATTTCCCATTATAACATCTGGCAGAAACATCCCCCATTATGCTTTGATTAATACCCATGCTTTGTTTCAAAGATTGATGAATACATCTTCACGCTAAATTTATCCATGAGATCATATATCTTTTAAAGAACCTGATTAGCAGTCCATTGCACATCTAACGGCTCGGGCCTATGGAAGAAGTCGGAGATATTCCCCTAGACAATGAACTATCCACTATTCCAATATTAGTGCACAACAAAGCACTGATCCTCCAAATTACAGAACACTGATAGAACTACACTTGGTGATTCGATGTGGGATGAAACACAATAGTGTCTGTGGTGAATTCATTGGAGCCATAATGGTCATCTTCAGTTTCACTGGATCACACCTGTGCCTCTGCAGCGCCACGGAATCTTCTTTGTTTTCTACAACGAGGTTTTACAGGCAGGGCAGATTGTGAACACACAGTCATGCATCTTTGCATAAGGGCGACTGTGTCTCACAAAATTGTCGAGCTCCATGCAGAAGATTTTGTCACAGGTGCCACAGCAAAAAGGCAGGAGATTGAATTGACGACATATCTCTTTTATTTTATTTTTTAAAGCGTCCCTTATCCCATTGCACCCTCTAATTTAAGGAAATATCTTGATTCACTAGATATCATATCCTTTTGCTGAGATCTTCATTTGATACTTCTATTTCGATGGAGTAGCAGATCTGATGAGAGAATAATGAGAACAACAAAGTACATTATTTTAATATTTTGGTTTTCTATTGTGATCTATGTGGCCAATGAACCTACATTCAGTACTGATTATAAAAATTGTATTTAGAATTTTAGATACTGCAATTCTTTCGAGCAATGTTCTTCTTGGTCAAATTAAGAATTGAAGATGATGCTTCAATCCACATCAAATTCACATTGTTTGTATCCCCAACATTTGCCCCATGCGTAGCACTAGAATTAAACATCATCTGCATAGGCATGCTGCATGACATTCCTCATATTATGCTTGTTTCTTTCATCCCCAGGATGCTTCGTACTGTGTCCATCAGCAAGGTATTTTTTGACACCAAAAATTACGTCACAGGTCAATAGCTTCAGCCTGCAAGCTGGTTGCATCACAATTTTGAGAACTCTCACTGAGCACTGCATTCCAGTAGGTATCACTTTGAATATATAGAATCACTCGACTCAGCTCTTTCTCTAGTCCGCAATCTTGGCAATCTGATAAATTTATAAACCATGGCTCTGATACCATGTAAATGCAATGAATTTATATCAAATGGCTTTTAAGGAAGAGCTCTGAGATTACTAATCTCTGTCTTAATGATGCAGAATATGATCAGAGTATAATGATCTAGATATATTTCATTTGAATGTGAGTTTGATCCAATATTTATAAATACTGAATCTACAGGTCTGATTTGCAGCACTCCAGATAAGGCAGAATATATGAGAGCACATTGACTGATCATAACCCGATCATATATAAGAATATCAAATATCAAATGTTAGATCTGTATGAGCAGATCGAACAAAAACTTGGAGTAAGATAACAGACTTGATGAATAAGAATATAATAATCAGCATTCTGAAATAAATAATTTAAGCAAAGTTTATGAAGTTTTGAGCAGATCAATATTATATTATCCTCTAATTTATCTAACCAACAGTCATTCTTAAGTTTCAAAATTTTATCTTATTAAAATTATATTGTATGTGCTCAGATTTTTTTATTATTGCATATATATAGTCTGAATTTAGTTTTAATGGTAATTTTGTTTATTAATATATGTACATACATATGTCAGGTATATGATATTATTATTTATATAATGTTTTAGACTTAATGTACATATTCATAATTTTGTATGTATTTTTTATGGATGAACCTGCATCTATTCAGTAATATTAAAATATTTTAATAGTTTTATGCATAGTTCATAATCTCATTCTTTGCCACTTATCTGCAAGGCAAAAAATAAATTTCTCGGCAAATATCAGAGAGAAATCAGCAACTTCTCAAGAAAATGCCAGGAATTTTAAAAATGACTTAAATTTAATTTAAAATGTAATTTTTTACAAAATTCAATAATTAGATGCATGTAATGAGTCAGCAAATGAGTAGACAAGCCAAACAAGCTGATATATATATATATATATATATATATATATATATATATATATATATATATATATATATATAGGTAACAAAATTGCATCCTAATGTGGAATGGCGATGTAGTCACCCTTCTCCACTCTCCAAAATGCCAAACGCTGCAAATGATTTATGGTTTTACTTCTTTTTGGGTGTCCCAGTTTTACTAGAAAAGCCTGTGAGAAGTTCTTTCTTTATCGCAAGAAGTTGCCCAGGAGTGGTGAATTTATTGCTGAGAAGTTTCAAACTTCTTTTCTCAGAATCTCACATAAAAAACAGGCAACATTATGACTACCCACTGCCTCTATGGAATCTATGATAATCGGTGCATTAAACTTTGCATCTTTTAGTGATCCCTCATAATCAACCACCTTCAAAAACATTGCCCCTTTGTGGGATATGGCAATAACATTGATCAAGGGACGGTTTTCACACTCTTTCCATCCATCAACGACAATACACACCATGTTTGAACCCAAGAATCCCTTATTTGTTTTAGCTAGACCTCTACATTTTTTCTCATTATCCAATAAGGTGGAGTGCACCTTTTCATATATAAGGCCTTAACAACTACAAGGTACATTATTTATTGCTTCCACCATCTCCCTCCAATAAGGTGATGTGACTAAATTGAATCTGTCCAATTTTTTCATCAATAACATCTCTCAACTCATTTTGGAATGCCTTATCAAATGGACCTCTCTTGCAAGTGGTGATTTGTGGTTCTTCTAGATCATCATCCTCCCTAGAAGGCATAGGCAACAAGGGATGTATAGAGGCTTGTTGAGTGGGTGGTGTCATTGTTTTTTGTTTCCCAAAATAAGCACCTTGTTTCCCTTTTGTTATTAATTTGTCAACATTTTCTTGCTCTTTTAAGATTGCTGCTATTTGCACAGGTGGAAACCCCTTCTTATCTGGCCCCTCGCCAATCATAATCCCTCTATCCCCAAGGCCTGAAAAATGAAGTTTGACTCAGAAGTAGGAGCTTCTATATTGTACATTGCAAAAATTACATCTCCAAATAAACCACCTCCAAACATTAAGAAATTCTTGTCGTGTGCTTTCATAAAGGAGACCCTTTATCAATTTTAAATTGTTGGGATCCCTCCCCACCCACTTTGTTTTGACTACTCCTTGTTGCAATCTATAACAAAATGGAAAGAAAAATACTACAAACTTCTACAAAAACTTGGAAAAAATTCGAAACGTTTCAAAAACTTGTAACCTATGAAAAAACTAAAGAATATGGTTGAAATGCATACTGTAATGTCCCCATTTTTCGCGAGCTTCTGCGGTTGATTGAGCCAATTCATTATAGTTCCTGATCATTGTTGCAATCTATAACAAAAAAGAGAAAAAAACCATACTTCAAGACTTCTACAAAAACTTGGAAAAAAATTCGAACTTTTCAAAAAATTTGAAACCTATGAAAAAAGCATAGTAACATGAGGACGCGCCCCCCACCACCCCTTTTTGTCTTGCACACTAGATACGAGGACGGATCAGAGACTTGGGGACCCCATTCCCCCATCCCCAATGGTGCCACTAGATTCCGCCACCTTTGCTGAGGATAGGGGGACATCCTGGTGTCAACTATTAGCTGATTTGACTATTTATGTTCAATGTGTTGAAGATGATAGCTGCAATAGAGATCTTTATCTTTGGAAATATGAATGTTATTACCGTTATTGTTATGCTCAACTGAAAAGGACACTTATGTTTAAATTATAATATTGAATTTAATGACATGTGTCATTCACATGCATTGAGGCATGAATATTCGAAAAGTTATTATTAATTATAGGAGTTATGGGAATCTCAAGAGACCTTTCGGTTATCATGTGAAGAGTCTCTCCTATTGTTATATATTTGCATCATGCAAAGGATATTGTATACTTGAACATTTTCATTATCAATAAAGATATTTTTTTTGTGTGGCTGGGTTTTTCCCTTCATTCTCAAAGGGTTTTCCCAGGATATTTCTGGTGTTCTTCCTTTCAGTTTTGTCTCTTTCTTATTTGCTGGTTATTTTATGGATTTATGGGCTCTAATTTTAACACAATGTTCTATTTTCCAATTCAATGCAATGTTCAAATATTTACTATTTTACATCTTTATATCTTATATTGCAATACATCTTTTCATAACTAGCATTTTAAGTACCATATATATAGTATATACAATCCCACCGGTCCCTCACTGCAATCCTCCCATCGTCCCCCTGTTGTCCCCAAATTAAGGCCCCTCTGTCCCCCCGTCCCGAAAACTTGTCCCCTCGACCCCAGGGTGGTGTAACTACGGAAAAAACTAAAGAATATGATTGAAATGCATACTATAATGTCCCGATTTATTACGAGCTTTTGCAGTTAATTGAGTCAGTTCTTTATAGTGACCCTCGTGAGCTGACGAGGAGATTTGGTAGGGCAGATGGTGGTCCTGGTAGTTGGTCATCGCCTATAGAGGATTGGGCTAACAATGTCATGGGCTCCTATTTATTAATTAATTAACGAAGTTAACATTATTATATGGCACTTTATTATATTTAAATATTATAAAATGATGTTGTGTTGAGGAAGCTCTTAAGCGGAGTTGCATTTGGGAAATTTGTGCCATTGAAGGGTTATAAATATGAGCCCATTTGATAAGAAAAGCATCCGATTATCTGATTATTTATTTTCTTTTGTTGTCTTTGTGAGAATTTTTTAGTCTGAAGATTTATGCCCTTGCTGAGGTATAAGGGTTTGAAGCTGAGAGGTATTTTGGCATCCCTATTGAGGTAGAGTGGTTTAATTCTGAATTTGGCTGAATCTCTTACTATATTTATAATTTTTATTGCTCAGGGGAATTTGAATTCAACTGAATTATCTATTATTTTTCTGAGGGTTTGAAATTGGGAGTCTGGGGTTTGAATTGAATTTGTGTTCTCAATAAATTTGCTGAGGGATTACAATTGGAGAAAGCTTCTCATTTGTGACTACTCTAAATAAGGAGTGGAATTGTGCAAAGAATTGTGCTGAAACTGAGATTCATTTGTGAGAAAGAGATTGAATGTGTCTGCTGTTGACGTGACCTGTGAGTCCTGGTAAAGGGTCAACCTGCATTTTAGTGTGGCTGCCGTCTCATTAAGAGGCAGCGCTTTATGTTTTTCAGGGCTGCGTCTGTTGTTGGAGGCCTGCTTATAACTTATGGAGGCCTGCGTACAAATTATAAGGGGCTGCAAACTCATTCAGAGGACCTGTGATCAGGTTTTTGAATCCCGGGCTCAAGTTTGGTGGTCTGTGTTAGCGTTTGGAAGCCACAAGGACTGCCATTGGCAAATGCACAGAGCACTGAAGGCTGCTAGAAGGCTGATTTTGGACAGTTTGGGTTCAGTCAATGCCCTGTCTTTGCTGCAAAACAAATGAGGAAATTATCAGATTCTCTTTACATTTGTGAAAGCTTTATAATTGTGCAACATAGTGTTCCTTAAATAAATTGCATAATGTACCGAGTTTTCTAATTGCAGAGTAAAACCAGATTCATAGATATTATTGGAGGAATATTTAATTATATCTCTGTGAGGAAATTCATTAAATCTTTTGCTAAGTCGGAATTGAAAATGGGATTTGTTCATTTGAATTGATTGTTACTTGCCAATCATTCAGTTTGACTATAATTGATGAGTGGTAACTTATTATCGTTTTGAGAAGAAACTTAAGCTTACATTCCCATAACTAAATTTGAAGTCAACATACACTACAAAATTCACATATATTATGTCTTGCTAGTGTAGGTCAATTTGGGGTCTTTACACATACCAACACTCAAATCTGCCTTCAGGAAGGTATTTGTCACTCCAAGATCGATCTTTTTCAAATACAATCGCCTCACGTCAAACTTACAAGACGGAGAGAGAAAAATGAGAGAGCAAATGCATGATGAAATGTGTTTGCGAAGTCCAAATAAGGATTATCTTAGGCTTATAACAAAAAAACAATAAAAAATAATAATTTTCCAAGTTTTGGCCCCACTTTTCATGTTCTTCCCTGTGGATTTGTGTCGCATTCCACCGAGTCTGCAGGGATCCTCGACCAGCCCAGCCTGGACCTGTAGAAGGTCCGGATTTGACCTTGTGGGTCTGCTCGGATTCGTGGCTAATGTATCCAGACAAACTCACAAGGTTAAATCTAGACCTTGTGCAGACCCAAGACATACAAATTCACAAATTCGAAAGTGATTCAAACCAAAAGCCGATTTGCAGGTCAAACACACGAATCCGGTAACGACGATATATATATAAACATGCAATATAAATGTATGCTTTTGGCAATATCATACACCTACAAATAGTCCACTGTATTAGGAAGGAAAAGAAGTGAACAGTGAGGCCTCACTTGGTACACCACCTCATAAGATCAGTTAAGCATTGCACAAGGCCAAGGGGGACAAAGATTCCACTCTTGGGCATAAGGTCAAGGGCAGCCTATTGCAATCTTCCATCCTACCTATGTGGGTTAGTTATTAAGGGAGCTAAGAAAAGGATCCTCAATCATAAGAGGAGAGAAGGATAGCATAATGAAGGAGAAGAGTGTATAGGATTCGCTAGGTACACCACCTCATGATTGTGTTAATGACCACTAAAGGCCACGGGGGATGGAATTTCCACTCCTGGGTCCAAGGCCAAGGATAATTAGATCACCACATCATGTCCTTACTATTTCAACGACATGACCAATCATAAAAGGAAAGAAGGATAACACAATAAAGGGGAAGAATTTACAGGCTACACTACATATGCCACCTCATGTTACAACCACATGAGGCCAAGGGGGCATGATCCCACTCTTGGGCCTAAAGTCGAGGGTAATTAGGGCACCTCATTGTGTCTTCCCTATCTCAACCCTAATCATGGTTGAGCGCATGAGAATAAATGATGTGTTGAATAATTGCTTGAAAATAAATGATAAACAGCAATAAAGAAAACATAACAAAAACAACATACACCAGAAGTTACCTTGAGAAAACCCTTCCAAAATCAAGGGAAAAACCCAGACACACAACAAAATATCATTTTATTGATAATAAAATGTTCAAGTGTACAATAATTTTCGTTTGATGTGATATATATAACAAATAGAGACACATTTTACGTTACAACTGAAGGTCTCTTGAATTTCCCAAAACATGACTTCATTTTTCAAATACACAACTCTTTGTATTTTCATGTGCATCTCATATGACACATCTTAATATTTAATATCACAATTATTATCATAAATGTCCTCTTCAGTTGAAGGTGGTCATAACGATAATAACACCCATATCTCTAGGGATAAAGATCCCTATTGCAGCTACAATCTTCAACACTCCCTCTTAGTGAAAGAGAGATCTTTAGCTAAGCAGTCACACCAAGATGCAACCAAAAATGTCAATGATAAACTCTAATCACATAGCTTCTCGTAAAAAAGCATAATTCATGGAATCACTCAACATGAAAAAAGATGCAAGAATCACAACCAACTTTCATCACAAACTCTCTCAACGTAATGTTGTCATGGAATATCTCAACATGACAAGCTTGCAAGGTTCTCACATCACAAACTCTCTCAACGTAATCTTGTCATAGAATCTCTCAACATGACAAGCTTGCAAGGCTCACAACCAGCTTTCATCACAGACTCTCTCAACATGATGTTGTCGTGGAATCTCTCAAGATGACAATCCTGCAAGGCTCTTACATCACGGACTCTCTCTATGTGATGTTGTCATGGAATCTCTCAACATAACAAGCCTGCAAGAATCACAGCTAGCTGACATCACGAACCCTCTCAAGATGATGTTGTCGTGGACTCTCTCAACATGACATCCAACTCCTATCATGAAATCTAAGTTGTCGATTCGAGTTCGGGGACGAGTTCGAATTCGGAGTTCGGGTTCATGGGTTCGGGCAAATTTTTTTCCCCATTTGGGTTCATAGGTGGGTTCATGAGTATCTATACATATATATATATATATATATAGACACACACAGAAGAGAAACATGCATAGTTGCAAAACAAAGTCATTTCACAATATGAACTATTGTTGCTTGATCATTGATCAATGCCAAATGCCAAAGGGTTTCAAGTCCCTTCAAAACTTGTTTTTACCTAAATCTAAAAACATTAAATACTCGCTCATTAATCTATCTTCATGATTGTAAAGAAAATTATACATTGAATTACTAAATTGCAAAATGAAATTGCAAAACATAGACTAGTTCATCAAATAATACATTGAATTACTAAATTGCAAAACAAAGACTAGCTCATCAAATAATAATGTTTGAAACATGATGATAGATGACAAATGTTTAGTAGTTTATCAATAATCATAGTATCAAATGCCCTTCAAGGGTCAAATGGATCATCATAAAATGAGGTATCAATGGCTTCATCCCCAACTGCAACTATATCTAGATCTTCATCATTGGAACCTAAATTGGTTCCACTAGTCCCATATGCTGCTATATCATCGTCCTCCTCCTTGACATAAGGGATTAGATGAGTGAAATGTTTTTTATTAAGTTCCTTTGAGAGTTACATAAGAAAACAATTAAAAAAACACTCTTTAAAGTTGTTTTAGCCCAGGGTTCACTATGGGTTCATCTGGGTTCGCTCCAGCAAGGACCCAGATGAATCCAAAGTCAAAACTACGAACCCTGCCCGAACCCGCAGCAAACTCGGGGACAAATCCGGACCCGTGCGGACCCGGACCCGGACCCAAATCCGGGCAGCAGAGGACAAATCCGGCAACATAGGGAATCTCTAAACATGATGACATCATGGACTCTCTATACGATGTTCACTATGATTTCTCATAAGTGAAAGAGTTTTCATAGCTGTCCTTGCAATTTTATTGATTTCACATAAATAAGAACTCATAATCAACAAGGGAAAATTACTAGTGAGACTTGTTTCCAACCAAAGTCAAATTCTACAATATTAATAACATTAACAGCATATATAAGAATAGCAGGGATTAAGGACTCCCTCTCAATCAAGAACTACTTTGATCATAAGAAGACAGAAAATAAAACCTCCCTCTAAAGTATCATCCTCATCCAGATTGCATAATCTCTCAACATCCCATTGCTTCCTACAACCAATAGAGATTAAGACTAATCAATCATAGAGACCAATACAGTTGCATACACTATTTCCAATTATTTTTAAAAAATTCATGATTTGTATAAAAATGAAGTGCTTATCTTTATGTTGGTGTCAAACCAAAGTCCATTCAATAAATAGGAAGTGTCTCCACAGCAAGATGCCAACACGAAGTCTTTGCTTCTAAAGCATATCTTAGACATAGCTAACAAATGGCTGGTTGAGGAGCCCTACTGCCGAAGAAAGAAATGGAACCTACAACCGGCTCCTACTCATCCAAAAACAAGTTTTCAAGATTCCTAAAAGCCCCATGTGTGCAAACAATCGCCAATCTGCTCATGAGAGTTAAAATAAGTAGTGGACCAACGCTTTGCATTCTCAGAGATTAGGAATGTGGCAATGACAGCCAAATCTTGATTGGAGATGCCTGGGAAATATGATTTAGAAATGAATTGAAAGAAATCAAGATCAACCAAACAAGGGAAGCAACATGAGCGGCCAATGCTTGCACAAAATCCCAAGAATGCTCTTCTCCTTGCCGCCCTCCAACATGGCAAGAATAACTCTAAACACATTGTTAAAGCATATGTCGATGCTCTCCATATCTTTTGCAATTCGAAGCTTCAAAATACGCATTGCCTATTCAATATCATTGATGAAAATGCATGGTGAATTGTCTTTTCGTAAGAGCGGTTCCTAGTGAATTGCATCTTAGAAAAAAAAATGGCAAGCACAAACATAATGCCAAGCACCTTCCTATTGTTGTATGTTCAATTGAACACCATCAAGGGCTCAATCTTGAACAAATATAGAAAGATCCATCCGCCTAAAAGGACAATAAGGAGAAACAGAGAAACTAGGTGAGAAACAATGCTGAAAGAAAGGACACCAAAGAGGCAGATCATGTAATTGATGCTTCAATGCTAATGAACCCTGGCACCAAAGACAAGGTCCTCCACATAGATGAGTAGTTACATATTAAAACATGGTACAAGAATAACAGAGTCATTTCATCTTCCCATACTTGAGGCATTAAAACGAGTTGCAAAAATCAAGAATAATTGACATCTTCTAAACCCATACATTCATCTATGTTGAGTTTCTCTATCAATACTGAAGATGAAAAATAGTTTCTGATGTGATTAAAAGTCAATCATTGCAAAAAGGAAGACCACAACTGTGGCATGAACAAGGTACTCCGAAAGTATTTCTTGAATTACCAAGGGAAGAGCACCAAAATTGCACAACTCCTCCTTGCGAAACTGCATGCGTTAGCAATCCAACAATGGCATCATTCTACTCAGATTTTAGCAGAAGGAAAATATGTAGTCACATATGCAGAAATTGATATCACTTAGAGTTGATTGTGCTTGAAATAATTTCCATGCCTTTGAAAATAAAACAAGCTCCTCGTTCGTTCTTCATATGATAAAACTCGAACCATATGTGATTAGAAACATAACACCTAATATTGGATTGAATGTAGGCAATTTCCTATAATCATTATGGAATTGAAGCACTTATAACTTCTCAATTCATCTACAAACCCATATGTAATTAAGCAATAAATGCGATTAAGAAAGTATATAATCTAGACACATAAAACTCTCAAGACAATAGAAGACAGCATTCATAATATGTAGAGACCACATTCATCGTACTTCACACAGTGACGCAATATACTCCACGCAATGATACTACATGCATATAAAACGGATACAAGATTTTATTATACTCCCAAAAGGAGAGAGAGAGAGAGAGAGATCGTCTTGCCTTGAGTGGAGGAGATAGGAAACATCATAAATGTCTTCATGACATTGAAGGCCGCCAATAAATAAGGAAAGACATAATGAATCTTTTATGATTAAAATCACTAAAATAATGCACTGACCACAACAAAATACTATGATCCATGACCAAAAATAATCATGAACAGATGCCTCCAAAACCTCAAGATAAGCTATTGCCATAACCATTAGCTTCAGCATATACAGATACATAAATATTTAAGTCTCTTTATCCGTGAAATAGACCAAGCACAATAGAGACAAAAAGAAGAATATTGTTCAAGTATGAAAGATCGAAGTTATAAACACTCATATATTGCCTACAAACGCACAAATTAATGAACAAAACAAAAATTCTTTATTGTTGTTATCTAACCTAGCTTTGATACCATGCTGAATAATTGCTTAGAAATAAATGATAAATGGCAATAAAGAAAACATTACAGAAACAACATACACCAGAAGTTACCCTGGGAAAACCCTTCCAAAATGAAGGAAAAAACACAGCCACACAACCAAATATCACTTTATTGATAATGAAATGTTCAAGTGTACAATGCTTTTTGTTTGATGCGATATATATAACAAATAGAGAGACTCTTCACATTACAACCAAAGGTCTCTTGAATTTCCTAAAACATTACTTCATTTTTCAAATACACAACTCCTCGTATTTCCATGTGCATGCCTAACGCATGTCATATGACATGTCTTTATATTTAATACTACAATTATTATCGTAAATGTCCTCTTCAGCTGAAGGAGACCATAACAATAATGACGCCCATATTTCTAGAGATAAAGATCTCTATCGCAGCTAAAATCTTCAACATTATGAGTATTTCTCTCTTAACCCTAAAAATGGATATATTGCATGTATTATGATTATAATATTATATTCTCATTTGGTTGCAAGTTCCTAGACAAGCTTCTTTTGTCTTATTACTAGGTTAGGTTTATGTCTCTAGCTATATTGTGTTCCTTGTTTCATTTTGTGAAATGTCCCTTTACTGATTTTTTATGATATTTCCAGCCTCAAATCAGAACTTTAAAATCAAACAACCAATATTACAAAGATCTGCCAATTTTCCAATAAAACCCAAATCGGGTATGTCCAAATTAGTGCCAAAAACTTCACAACTTCACAAATTATTAATAAATCTGAAAATGGACATTTTTACAGAAATTTCAGCAACATAACAGCCTACAAAATGACATTTCCAGATTTGTATAGCCCTTACACAACAGATCACAAATGTACGGCAAAACTATGCTCAATCGGGCTCCCGAAATTAACACAAAAATGCCCGGAAACACCACAAAACACTCATAAATTATCTCAGAAGTTTAATCACGACCCAATACATATATTCAGCTCTATTTTAACATCATAAAGTCTGAAATACAACAGCAAACCAAACTGATATGAAACACTCAACTGAAAACCCAAATTCAAACCAAAAACAACCCCGAAAAACACCCAAATCGGCACTATTCAGCACAAGGGCAAACTCTGTATGAGCATGCACATGGAATGGCTTCAAACTCCCGTCCTTAGCCTTCTTGGAAACCTGCAAACTCCGGTTCTTGGGTCTCCTTCTCCACAGGTTCGGCAGCCTCTTTTTGGAGCCTGCCTGCCTTAACAAAGTTTTTTTTTTTTAATTATTTGAATAGGGGACATGACAAGTCCTCCCCTCCCAAATATTGCTTGTCCTCAAGCAATGAAGGTTGGAATTCTCAAGAATATGTTCTCCTTCCCAAGTTGCATCCTCTAGTGGTAATCCTTTCCATTTGACCAAATGCTCTGTGATGCTCCTATTTCTCAACCTTTTCTCTCTTGTATACAAAATCTCTTCTGGTATCAAAACTAATTTCCCTTCATCATCAAGAGGTGGTAATTCTGTAGATACTATGGTTTGCTGGCCTAGAACCTTCTTTAAGCAAGATACATGAAAAATATTATGTATTTTGCTGTTTGGTGGGAGCTCTAATTCATAAGCTACCTCTCCTACCTTCTTGATGATTTTATAAGGTCCATAGAACCTTGGCTTGAGTTTCTCTGCCCCACTTCTCTTCAAGGTGCTTTGCTTATATGGCTGCAACCTAACAAATACCAAATCTCCCACCTCAAAAGATCTTTCAATCCTTTTCCTGTCAGCATATATCTTTTGTTGGTTTTGTGCATGTTGTAGATTATCCTTGAGGGACCTTATTATGTCTTGGCTTTGCTTGATGAAATCACTTGCTGCGGGTACTCTGCTATCGGAAAGTATTAGATCAACAAAGGAAAGGGCATCGTAACCATAAAGAGCACGAAAAGGAGGCATACCAATAGACATGTGATGAGATGTATTGTAACAATACTCCCCTAGGTGTAACCATTTCACCCAAGCATGTTGTTGATTTGAAACATAGTTCCTCAAATATCCTTCTATCCATTTATTAACTATCTCTGTTTGTCCATCTGTTTGAAGGTGATAGCTAGTACTGGGAGTGAGTTCAGTTCCTGCCAAATGAAAGAGCTCCTTCCAAAAAGAGCTGAGGAATCTACTGTCCCGGTCACTAACAATGTTTCTAGGCAAACCATGTAATCTAAAAATTTCCTTGAAGAACAATTCGGCCACTTGTGATGCCTTGAAATCAGATGTGATAGGAAAGAAATGTGCATACTTAGTTAGTCTATCTACCACCACATATATGCAATCCTTACCTTGAACCTTGGGCAACCCAGTGATGAAATCCATGGAAATACTTTCCCATTTTTGTTCAGGAATAGGAAGTGGCTGCAACAACCCTGCAGGAAAATTTTGCTCACTCTTGCTTTGTTGGCATACCATACATTCCTTAATGTGTTTAAGGACATCCTCCTTCATACCCTTCCATGAAAACCGCTCTCGAATTTGCCTGTATGTCTTGAAGTATCCCTGGTGACCAGCCAAAGGTGTGTCATGAAAGGCCCTCAATATCCTCTCCTTAGTTTTTGACCCTGGCACTAAGAAGATCCTGTTCTTGTAATAAATCAATTCATCAACAACCTTGTACCTGTTATCATCCACTAACTTATCCAAAATCTTGGTGGCAAATGAATCTTTAGCATACTCTAAAATTATGGAGACTTTCCAATCAGCAGAGATAGATGATAAGGAACACAAAGTGGGCTTTCTTGAGAGAGCATCAGCAACCACATTATTCTTTCCTTTCATGTATTCAATATCAAAATCATAAGCTTGCAATTTGCTTACCCATTTTTGTTGACGATCATTCAAATCCCTTTGGTTCAAGAAGAACCTGAGGCTATTATGGTCTGTCTTTACAATGAATCTCCCACATACCAAATATTGTCTAAACTTATGAAGTGCATGCATGATTGCCAACATTTCCTTATCATAGATGGAGTACCCTTTCTCTGATTGATTTAATTTTCGACTCTCA
Organism: Cupressus sempervirens; assembly: GCA_028749045.1. Taxonomy (NCBI): domain Eukaryota; kingdom Viridiplantae; phylum Streptophyta; class Pinopsida; order Cupressales; family Cupressaceae; genus Cupressus; species Cupressus sempervirens. The sequence goes on along the minus strand of CM053790.1, from coordinate 235,265,812 downwards.
AATGCTATTGGATGTCCCCTTTGAGTTAGGACAGCCCCTATACCTTCTCCCGAAGCATCACATTCAACAACAAAAGGTAAAGAGAAATCTGGAATTGCAAGCACAGGGCATGAACTCATTACCTCCTTAAGCTTATCAAATGTTTTTTGTGCCTCTTCTGTCCAAACAAAAGCTCCTTTCTTTGTCAAATCAGTCAAGGGGGCAGCAAGCTGAGAAAATCCCTTGGCAAATCTCCTATAGTAGCTACACAACCCGAAGAAACCTCTCAACTGTGTAAGATTAGTGGGTGGAGGCCAATCCAAAATTGCCTGGATTTTTTGTTGATCAACCTGTACTCCTTTAGAGCTTATAATATGTCCCAAATATAGGATCTCTGTCAAACCAAACTCACATTTAGATAGCTTAGCATAGAAGGATTGCTGCTCCAAGATTCCCAAAACAGTGTCTATGTGCTTTAGATGCTCTTCCCATGTTTTACTGTATATCAAGATATCATCAAAAAATACCAAAACAAATTTTCGAAGATGCTGACTGAATACCTTATTCATACAAGATTGGAATGTTGCTGGTGCATTAGTGAGTCCAAATGGCATACCAAGAAATTCAAAGTGCCCATAGTGACATCTAAAAGCAGTCTTTTCCACATCTTCACTCCTCATTCGGATTTGATGGTAGCCTGATCTTAAGTCAATTTTTGAGAAGTATACAGCACCATGTAACTCATCAATGAGTTCATCTATGCGTGGTATGAGATACCTATTTTTTATGGTCTTCTTGTTTAGAGCCCTGTAGTCTATACACATTCTCATTGTACCATCCTTTTTCTTGACAAGTACCACAGATGATGCAAATGGACTAGAGCTAGGCCTTATGAATCCCATGTCCAGGAGTTCTTTAATAGTTTTTTCAATTTCTTCCTTATAACCTCTTGGATGGCGGTATGGGGTTGTTATAACTGGTTTGGCACCCTGTTCTAACTCTATAACATGCTCAAAACCTCTATCTGGTGGTAATCCTGGAGGCAAGTCATTGAAAACTATACTATGCTTATCAAGAATATTTTGAATTTCAAAATGGAAATTACCTTGATTCTTGGGAGAGCTTGTTGGTTGGATTATGACTCCTGCTGCCCATGTTACTTGTCCTCTTCGAAAAGTCCTCTCCATCCTCTTTGCAGAGACCGCCTTAGGTGCTCCATTCGATAACCCTCTCAATATGACTTCTTTCCCATTGGAATGAAATTTAAACTCCATAGTTTGATGGTTCATGTAATAGCCTCCGATAGAGTGCAACCATTGAACACCCAATACAAGATCTGTCTCCCCAATACCAACCACATAGAAGTCATCACATAACTCATAATCTCCTAAAGTCATCTTGAGTTGTTTCACCACCCGTGTGCAAGGCATAGTGAATCCATCAGCTACAGTAACATTGAATCCCTCAAAATCTTCTGCTTTAAGCCCTCTTTTCATGACAAATCCCTCATCAATAAAATTGTGAGTTGCCCCACTATCAAGAAGAACAGTCAACCTTTGCCCTGCTAGTACCCCTCGAATTCGGAAGGGATGGTATCTTGGGACTCCTGATAATGCTGCTAAAGTGCCATCCTTGCTGATTTCTTTTACTTTCTCTTCTTCTACCTCCTCCTTAGTATCATGAAATTCCTCATGCTCATCTGAATCAGATTCTGAAGCAACTTCAATATAGTGCACTTGACCTTTCCCCAAACATCTGTGTCCTGGAACCCATGGTTCTCTACAAGTAAAACAAAGCTTTTTCCTTCGTAATTCACTCCTAGTCTCTTCATCTACCTTCTTTTTTGCCACATTTGTCACATCTTTTGGTGGTAGTGTTGGGAAAGTCTTTTTCTGAGAATTTCCCTTATGTTGCCAAAGATTTGGGGGTTTTTGATTAGTGATTGATTTCATAGGCACGCAAGTTTCAAGTTGCAAGCTTCTTTTGATAGCTTCCTGTAAGGTTGAGGGTGAGAAAGCCTTAACCAAACCCTTAACAGAATCTTCTAAACCATCAAGAAAAAGATAAACAATCCTCTTTTCACTCATATCAGGTACCATAACAGCCACTTTTTGAAATTCTTCTATATACTCATTAACTGATTTGGTTTGCTTCAACTTTGACAATTCTTTAAAGTACTCTTCATCATCCTTGAGGTCAAATCTATCTATCACCCTTTGACTGAAATCTTCAAATGTAGTTACCTGATCGTGACCTTGAGTAGTCATTCCATGATACCACCAATCATAGGCTGCATCTTCCAAGTTTAGACTTGCAAATTGAATAGCATCACTCTCTTTCATGGGGTTAAGTGTGAAGAAAGTTTGTAATTTTTGTAGCCATGCTCTAGCTGAAATTTTATTTGTTCCATCAAAAGTAGGCGCTGTAAACTTGCTTATTTTATTTTTGAGCTCTCTTCCACTTGTGTCATGCTCCCTCCTATTCTCTTTCTTGGGCATCAAAGCGTTCATCATATCCACATATTCTCTAAAAGGAACTGAACTACGAAAGTCATCATCTAAGCCATTGTAAGTAGCTCTTAATGTAATCAAATTACCTGTAACCTCTTCCACTGGATTAATGGCTGGATTTGGTACTGGTGGCTCATCTGCAGGCAAGAAAATAGATTTGGTTGATTTAGATGGTGTGGATCTCCCATTTCTCGGCTCCTCTGAAGTGCTCCCTTTCTCATTAATAGATGCAATTCCTTGTAATTTTTTTGTCAATATTCGCAAAGCCTCTCTAGTTTCCGCCAAACCATCCACTGTTTGCTTCTGAGTATTTTGGATGTCTTGGAAGAATTTCTTTGCCATCTCATCTGGATCAGCCATACCTTTTTCTTCCTTGGATTTTGTACTTTTGCTTTCAACTGGGGGTTTGATCAAAATTTCTTTATTCTTTTCTCGCTGCAAATATCTTTTTTCTCTTTCACTTAGTTGCATGCAATCATAAAATATGACATGCAAGATCTGGGTAGTTATCAAAACTTGACATGCAAGATCTGGGTAGTTGTTAAAACTGACATGCAACTTCTACAAACCCTCAGGCTGGCAAGATCATGGCTCTGATACCACTGAAATGTCCCTTTACTGATTTTTTATGATATTTCCAGCCTCAAATCAGAACTTTAAAATCAAACAACCAATATTACAAAGATCTGCCAATTTTCCAATAAAACCCAAATCGGGTATGTCCAAATTAGTGCCAAAAACTTCACAACTTCACAAATTATTAATAAATCTGAAAATGGACATTTTTACAGAAATTTCAGCAACATAACAGCCTACAAAATGACATTTCCAGATTTGTATAGCCCTTACACAACAGATCACAAATGTACGGCAAAACTATGCTCAATCGGGCTCCCGAAATTAACACAAAAATGCCCGGAAACACCACAAAACACTCATAAATTATCTCAAAAGTTTAATCACGACCCAATACATATATTCAGCTCTATTTTAACATCATAAAGTCTGAAATACAACAGCAAACCAAACTGATATGAAACACTCAACTGAAAACCCAAATTCAAACCAAAAACAACCCCGAAAAACACCCAAATCGGCACTATTCAGCACAAGGGCAAACTCTGTATGAGCATGCACATGGAATGGCTTCAAACTCCTGTCCTTAGCCTTCCTGGAAACCTGCAAACTCCCGTTCTTGGGTCTCCTTCTCCACAGGTTTGGCAGCCTCTTTTTGGAGCCTGCCTACCTTAACAAAGTTTATTTTTTTTAATTATTTGAATAGGGGACATGACATTTTGACTTAGTGAATTTAGGGCAGATTACAAGGCAATCCAAGAAAGGCACATCACAAGTGGCATTAGAGCATTATTCCTACCAGCCTAGGGGACAAAGCAATGAGTGCATTCTAGACAATAAGAAGGATCTAAAAATGCATGAACTTCTGTGTATGCTTTGTGTCTAGATATAATCAAGTGTGTACTTCATGTGTGCTCCATGTCTTCATGCATTCATGTGTGGACTTCAGGTTTTCAAGTGTATAACCTGTGTTTTGCTTTATATTTTTAGTTCATCTAGAATATGACAATATCTACAATGAACCAAAAGGTATGAATTTATTACATTTGAGTCATGCTATCATGCAAACATTATTTTTTACAGTTTGCAACATTATGAGATGGCCTTGATCCTTTAATCTCTAAGATGAAAAAAAAATTGTCTTAAGTTAAACATTGCCGAATTCCAACTATTGATCATAACTCACACTCTAAATAAGAAAGAAAAAATATATGATAATCATAGTAGTGCAGTAATAGGTGGATTACAGATTGGACTCCATGATCATTAAATCATTGCTAGAGGACAAGCAATCTTGGGAGGAGTGCACTAGCATGCCCCCACAAACAAACAGATCCTAGTCTTTCTAGCGAATTAAGTTACAAACGAATTAAGTTACAAACTCTTTTAGTACCAAATTTAGTGCCAAAGAAAACTAACTTATACTACTATTCGCCAACTTTCTTGGCACTTAAGTCTTAGGGCAGATAATTTAAATTACTGTTCATGGCGAATCTTTGTTATACAGAGAACATGTTTTCCTTCTTTGGCTGAGCTCACTATGAAAGTGTAATGAAAAAAAAATATTTAGTAAAGTGGCCGACCTCCATTCATATGTGTGCCACTTTGGTGAAAGAAAAAATTAAATTAATTAATTTCTCTTAATAATGGCTGACATTTTACAAATGGTTGCCTCCTTGGGTGAAAGGGAATGTGAGGAGGTTTTAAGATTAATAGAATGAGAATCAAAAGGGAAACATAATGAAAAACACTCATAAGCGCAAAAGCAGATTTAAGCATAGAATTGAAAGAACATAGCACATTAATGAAACAAAAGATTGTTAGTGTGAACTCTGATGATACTACATTGGGGGAGTTTCCTAAGCATTGGAGAGTATTGGCATGTTGCATTCATGACTATGTTTGTCATTGATGTCAACATAGTAGTAAGCCTACAAAGACTGGCAGAGTTACAGAGAGAGATCGTAGTTGTACAAACAAAATTTTGCTTGTTTGGTGATGCGCACCCATGGACATGTTCAGTACAATGTCTTGATGACGTGGTTCAATACGCAACATGTACGTCGAAGACGTATGGAAGTTGTACCTAATCTACAAAGAGCAGTTTAGAGACAGAGTGCTTGGAAAGCAGTTTCTGATGTTTTTATTATATCTTTCATCTAAGATGTAATAAAGAGATGCGTGGTCAAACAGTGACAAAGTACAGTCAGATAATGACATCACCGGATGCGCAAGCCCTAGTATCGCATGTGTGAAGTTTTGTAAAGACTGTGAGCCGATGGTGCTATTGTAATTGTAATTAATTAATTATCTTACTATAATTAATTGGGAAAGCCTCAAGGCCAACTCAAGGAATTATTTTGAAGATAGGGTATAAAGGAAAGATGATTTCCTTGTTTGTAATGTGTTCCGATTGTTATATAAAGTGTGAAGTGCGAAAAGGAGCAGAGTGATTACTGAATGCAAGTAAGTGATCAAAGGGATTATTGGATGTGAGATTTGTGATCTGGTTACAAGATCAGAAGGAGCGGAGGTCCAATTGACAGGACAGAGGAAGGAAGTACTCTTCAATTCTATTATTCTGCAAGGAATAATACAGAGACCATTTGGACAATGGGTTCATTGGTCTTAACCTTGAAGCTATTTGGGCAATGGGTCCAGCTATCTTCCACAACTCCTAACAGGGTTAGCACAACTCCTAATAAAGTTGGAATCTCCTAACAGGGATTCAAAGTCTCCTAATAAGGACTGATATGTACTGAATGTTGTCATTTTTTCCCAATAGGGTCCATCCTCTAACAAGGAATATTTATATTAGTACATCATCTTCTGGGTACCATCCCTACCGGGGTTTTCCCTCTGATCAAGGGTTTCCCTAGTTAACATATCTGGTGTTATTGTGTATAAATATCTTGTTGTGGTTTTTGATTATATTACTCATATGGTTAAGTTTGTTTAAAGTTGATAACTGTGATAATAGTTGGATAATTGATTCATCCCCCCCCAAGTTATATTGGTGGACTATATATTCTAAAAATTGGTATTAGAGCATCAAGTCCTTAAAGAGAAATCTTAATAGCTTTGGAAGATTAGTGGCCAGTCACTTTGGAAAAGAAAGTCCTGAATCAGATCGAGGAAATTTCGACACCCAGCTTCTTGATGAGATATCAGAATTGTGTACAGAATTGAGCATTGAGTTTCCTAATCCAGAATCTTTTTGTTGCATACAAAAGAACTGAAGCAAAAGTATAGACAAATATAGATCCAAAGAAGTCAAGAGGATCTAAGAAAATATTGATCTACTTATGAAAAAAGAGCTAGAAGGTATGGAAATTTTAGTTTGTTGGACATGTAAAGAGTTTGGTCTTCTTTCGTCTAGATGCCCTAAGAGGGTAAGAAAAACTAGAAAGAGTTTGCTTTCTAATGAAGATGAAGAATTTAAAGCAAGTATGAAAAGATTCTTGAATGACTGTGATGATGAGATTGAATTGGTTAAGAAAGATGAAGTAATAGAAGAGATAGCTTTGGTAACCATTCTTGATCCAAAGGCTAACTATGAAAATGTGGAAGTTATCATTGAGACTAACAATGATTTGCAGAATGGGAATCAGATTGAAGAGCAGGGATTGGAGCCTAGAGCAGAAGAAAGAGTTGAGTTGACAACTCTTAGCAGAAAAATATCAAACAAGATGAATGAATAAGGTGAAGTTGAAAGGAACAAGGCTAGACTTGTGTGCATAGGTTACTCACAACAAGAAGGCATAGACTACGAGGAGACATATGCACATGTAGCTAGAGTGGAAGCAGTAAGAATGTTCTTGGCTTATACAGTGGATACGAAGTGCAAGGTATATCAGATGGATGTTAAATCAACCTTCCTAAATGGGGAACTTGAAGTATTTATTGAGCAGCCTGAAGGTTTTCCTCTAACAGAAGACAAAGATATGGTATGCAGACTAAAGAAAGCCCTATATGGTCTAAAGCAAGCACCTAGAACTTGGTATGCAAGGTTGGACAGCTATTTGGCAAAGCTTGGATTTGCTAAAGGTATGGTAGATAGTAACTTGTATTTGAAAGAAATTGAGAATGGTTTGCTAATAATAGTAATATTTGTTGATGACATCATATTTGGAGGTAATGATGAAGCAAGTGATAAGTTTGTTGAAGAAATGAAGAATGATGATAACTAGTCACAAGTTATCTAGCAAGGATGAGACAACTATAGTTGAGCAAAAGAAGTACAGATCCATGATTGAAGGTTTGCAATATCTGACTCACACCAGACCAGATATAGCAAATGCAGTTGGGATTGTAGCTAGATTTCAAGCTGAGAGTATCATTATGCAGCAATAAAAAGGATATTCAAATATTTGAAAGGAACGTCTGACTATGGAATTTGGTATGATATGATGGAGCCAAAATTCAAAAGCTCCATTTTTGTCTAATAAACTTAAGAGATAAGGTTGCAGATCAATGGGAACAAAGAAATCGACACAGCATGTATCAGCATATGAGAGCATGGATACTTTCATGTTTCTTGCGGATGGCAATAGTGCATGCCCAAATAATAACAGACACGTCTTTTGAATTAAGTGCTAGAAAAGTCAAGTCTGCCATCTTTAAGTCCCCAGCACTTATTTCAGGACCTGGACAAGTGCAAGATGAATGGTATTATGGCATTGATTTTCCCAAAGGCCACATTGCACTTAAGGGTATTAATGCAGAGGTTGTAGATGAAGATGGAAACCCAGTCCCTTTGTCTGAGACTTACCTGCATCACTAGGTAGTTAGCAGGTTTTACCACAAGACACCTATTACAGAGGAATAGAAAAAGGCAAAAAACTAAAAGACTTGGCATTTCAGACTATATCTCAGTAGGAAATGATGGTATTTGCCAAGCTAACATTCTTAGCCACTACTTGGGGCTTGGGTCTAAAGCACATCATACCAGTACATCCATTCCTGATCCATATGGAATTACAATTGGAGATCCTAGTAAAATACTAGCAAGATATGAAGAGTCATGGTTGTTGAATGTGCATGCTATTGATACAAGGGGTGTTGTAAACTCTCTTGGTTGTACAGAATGCAAATGTGATCTCTACAATGTTATAGAAGATAGACATCATCGTCCACTTAGAAAAGATTACATAGGAGGCTTAAGTTGTTGCTATGATGGTACCTAGCGTCAACTGAAAGAAAGGAATTTAGGAGAGAAAAAAAAATTCTTTACTTGAAATACACTGTATATTTGATGGATTGGGAGAAGACTATTGTTCCTGTTAAGGTATATATTCTTGACGTTATAGATATTGGAGAATGGTCTGTTGATCAATCAAGCTCTCAATATTATGTTGGTTGCCATGTTGAATATGATGTTCCACAATGTAGTGTTGGCATTCATTCTCCTGGCGATTGCATTGACATTCGTGAAGCAAATATGGCCATACCACAAGGTGGGAATGTAATTTATGGTGTCGCACACCAACATACTGAAGGGGCTAGTTTAACACTTTATGGGCAAGATGGTCGGGAGATTTGCACATCATTGCCACTTTAGGTGAAGGAAGAGAGCCTGATAATGAAACCCTGTATTTGGAATGGACAATTCGCAGTCTTCTTTTTATTCATTCTGAATCGGATCGGAATCATTTGCGTATTTGCTCACCGATGGCACCTAAGTTAGTATGTATGATTGAGGAGTCCCTGTGAACAATTGCGAGAGTTTTCATACGTTTATTGGTCGTGGTTATGGCTCCCATCGTTAGGGATATCGAAATAGAACACAGTTATTTATGTTGTCGTCTAACTTCATTTTTCTATGGCAGGTATGCGGTCAAGAGGAGTCTTCACGCGTGGGAGGACAGTAAAGGAGACTTCCATGTGAATTAACGCTTGGTAGATAAACAGTATAGCAGATAAACGCCCACGGGAATGGAGAATATCGCATTAAAAACTATTATCCATGGGAGAAATGCAACTGCTGATTAAAATTCGAACCATATTAAAGGTTATTCAACATTGTTTAGTTTTAATGAAAGGTTGCAACGCTTGGTGAGGTAACCATTTGGTCCTCTATAAATATATGTAATAGAACATCAAAAAGGGACCACTCGTATTGCTTTGAAAAGGAAACCTTCTAAGGCATATATTATTAAATTCATTTTCTGAAAAGATTAAAGTTGAACTAAGCTCCTACATATTGAGGGTATTGGATGTATATTTCAAATATTGTGAGAAATTGTGTTGAATGGAGCGTTGATAATTGGATGTCTTCAACATAACTTATTTGCAGTAAAACCAGTAAGAATTTCATTTGTGCTAAAGTCAAATATTATATAATTCATCTTTTGTGATCATTTTATTTTTATTTATCAACAATTCATTATCACGATAAGTATATCAAATTATTCACTGCTATTTGAACTTGATAAAAACAAATACAGTAAAATAAAATTGTTCTCATATTTGTATCTATTTTGTCCTATTATAGGTTAAAACATTATAGACTAGTTTAAATACGCATAATAATTTGATGCATCATGATAACTGAATTGTTTATAGATACTGCATATCATAAAATTGTATGTGAGAAAGTATACTATTGACTCTATTGCCCATTTGAAATTCGGCACTGATCATTTAACTGTTCATGCTTCTCAATTCATGTGCTAGCGATTTTCTAATCTTTTTCTTCGAAGGATTTGATACTTATCTGTTTTAGTAATTCATTTTAAATTTTCCTTTCAGCAATTCACAATTCTACAAAAGTAATTAAAATTCGACGATTATTCATCATTCGTAATCTAGAAGTTTTTCCTTAGAATCTTGCCATTTAAGGAGATTGCCTTTGCATTATAATCAATTCGCTATAAGACATCTTGGATCCAAGTTTTGCTGTCCAGGATCAGGTGTACAGGCCTTGGTTTAGCGGAGCCAAAAGTGCGAAGGATTTAAGTCAATTTGATTTATCCTGTCAAGTAGGCCAAAATCGATTAGATATCCCAGCATTGAGCAAGGAAGACTCGTAGGTTTCTAATCAATGATTTTGATAACCAACATGATAGATCGAGTGATTTCACTCTATGTGCATACACTGATGCAGATTGGGCAGGCAGTATGGATGACAGAAAGAGCACCAGTGGTGAAGCATTCTTATTTGGAGGAAGATTGGTTTCTTGGCTGAGCAAAAAACAAGATTGTATTTCTCAGAGTACAACTAAGGCAAAGTATGTTGCAGCAACAAATAATTGCAATCAAGTGATGTGGATGAAACATATGCTAAAAGATATCAAAATTGAGTTTGCAGAACCTGTTATCATTTATTGTGATAACACAAGTACAAGGAGTATGTCTATGAATCTTGTATTGCATTCTAAGACTAAAATATATCTATTAAGTATCATGTGTTGAGACAGAAAGCAGTAGAAAAGGAGATCAAATTAGAGTATGTGAATACTAAAGATCAGATTGCAGATACCTTTACGATGCCTTTCCCTAAAGATACATTTGAGTACTAGAGAGGTATGCTTGGGGTTATGCCCCTGCCTACTTCAGAGTAGATGATGCAGTAAGTGCATCAGTCCAGTGGTACAAAGCACTATTGTTAAACTATACTGAATGTTGATGCTTCCATATGGGGGAGTATCTATAATGAGCTGAGTCATTAAGGACTCTTGTTATTTGGTCTTGAGCGATGTCTTTGGACACTTGAGCTGGTTGAAGACTTGGAGCAATAAATTGACATTATAAGGACTTTGTCATTGATGTCAATGGGGGAGAGAATATGCATGAAAAACAGCCTCTAGTGGAATGGGGGAGAGAATGCATAAGAAAAGTATGAATGGGAGAGAAATCTCTACTTTATTAGGGAGATTTAGAAAGATTCATGTAAAGGAGGAATATCTCTATGGGGAAGATATGTATTGCGAGTTGTTTACTATGAACAATTGTTGCCGATCGTAAAGAAAAAGAAGAATAGTGCAATGTTCTAGATGATTTCAGATTTGATCAATGAAGAGGATTTGAGAACATGAGAACAGCAACAGCAATAGCAGAGTATCGTTTTGGTGTTCTTGGAACTTAGATGTTTTTCATCTGTGTTGCCATCAATGCCAAAGGGGGAGATTGTTAGCATGAATACTGTTAAATCTCAAGCACAGAAAACCATAAAGATAACTAGCAATAAGAAGAAAACAAAACTGAAACAAGGGACACCAAAAATATCCTAGGAAAAACCCTTCTAGAATGAAGGGAAAAACCCAGCCACACAACAAAATATATCTTTATTGATAATGAAAGTTCGAGTGTACAATATCCTTTGGAAGATGCAAATATATAGCAATAGGAGAGACTCTTCACAAAATAACCGAAGGTCTCTTGAGATTACCATAACTCCTATAATTAATAATAATTCTTTGAATATTCATGCCTCAATGCATGTGAATGACACATGTCATTACATTTAATATTACAATTTAAATATAAGTGTCCTTTTCAGCTGAACGTACCAATAACAGTAATAACGTTCATATTTCCAAAGATAAAGATCTCTATCACAGCTACCATCTTGAACACTCCCTCTTAGCCAGAGAGAGACCTTTAGCTAAACAATCACACAAGACTGCAACCAATATGTTAATAATGAAATCCCATCCCCTATATCCTATAAGATTCATGAAAACCTATAACAATCACTCACATTCATGGAATCGCTCAACATGAAACCCTATAACAATTTATCACATTCATGGAATCGCTCAACATAAAACCCTGTAACAATTAATCACATTCATGGAATCGCTCAACATGAAACCCTATAACAATTTATCACATTCATGGAATCGCTCAACATGAAACCCTGTAACAATTAATCACATTCATGGAATCACTCAACATGAAACACTGTAACAATTAATCACATTCATGAAATCACTCAACATGAAACACTGTAACAATTTATCATGATCTCATGAATTGTCATGGAATCTCTCAACATGACATCGAACTCCCATCACGGAATCTCTCAACATGATGACATCATGGACTCTCAACACAATGTTCATGGACTCTCTCAACGTGATGACATCGTGGACTCTCTCAACATGATGTTCACTATCGAATAGTGAAAGAGTTATCATAGTTGATCTTACAATCTCATTTATTCACACATAATTGAAGTAGAAATAACAAAATAAGACTAAGTTCCATTTAAGTCAAATTATACAAATACCACAAGCATCACAAGCATGTATGATAATGAAGGGAATTCCATAAGCACTCCCTCTTAATTATGAAGTCTCCCTCTGAATCTAATATCTCCCAAAGCAACCTATTGCCTTTCTTGTTGCAGCTGCAACAATGAGATATAAAAGATTAATCAGTCAAAGATATCAAACAATAGTATACTCATCTCTTTGTGGCCGAATTTCAATAAACACACATTAACAAAGAGATTCAGTATAATGTTTGTAAATCTCACAGCATCAATAATATTAAGGATATGATATCAACATAACAATAATACTTCTTCAATTCCATGCAATACTATTTCACAACAAAGTCCCACTTTGTAGCTAAAGAATGCAATCACATCTGATAATCTTTTCCAGCAAGAATCTTAAATTCTACAATACCAATAACTTATCACAAATAAGGAACCTTATTAGTAACATGCATTTAATGATTGAAATATAACTTTGAGTATCATAAGAAGATAGCTAAAGAAACCTCCTAAAAAGAAAAAAAAAAAGCTCCCTCTTAGTGTTATATCTATAGCAGAGCTGGTCTCATCGTGCATGACCCATAACAGAATTGATCCATGCATGACCAGAAGCTTCACAGAGACAAGATAGGAATTTCCATTACAAGCTCATGTTCAATGTGAGATGCCAGAACAGATGAAAGATAAGTTGATCAATATATATATCAGAGCTACTACTCTGGGAACATAGGAATAATCATTCACTGAAATCACCACTGATCCAAGCAATTCGCAGATGTTATAGAACACACCTATCTAAGGTTATCATCATCAAATTTGAGTGATGCGATTTTCCAAAACAAAAATACCAAAAAAAACTTAAATCTGAGAAGCAGTCGATAGAAATGGAGAGGTCGTGCATACAAACAAAGTCGTTTTTCCAAATGTCATATATCTGAAGGAAGCTTTTCAAATGCAAAGTGAAAACATGCGGTAACGATAAAACTTGAGATACCACCATCACTGACAGAATGAATATTATCCTGAAGCAAGCGATGATGGAGGAATGATCTTGCACGTTGACATTCAATACTTAAATGTGACAGTTGCCATATATGTGATTGGCTGGAGAGACCAAATCCTTCCTTTTTTATTATTATTACAAGCAAGACCCGTAGAAGAGTGATACAAACATTAAAATCATAAAATAATAAGTAACGCCTAAAGCCAAAAAAAGGAAACCAATAATGACATGGCAAATATAAAGATTGATGTTAATAAAGATGTTGTAAAAGAAAAATGATATTCCTTTCCAAGCTGTCTTGCCAACCTTATCAAAGTTACTTAAACAAGAAACTCTACAATCATGATATCTTAATCAAGAAGTAAACTTTCGATAAGGATTATTTATCTGCAGTGATTTTTTTAAAATTGAAGATTCTACGCCTAAGCAGATAAATAAAATTTTAAATTTAACGAACCCTTTGATACCCCTAACATACAAGTGCAAGCAATCAAAGATGCTCCACAATAAATAAAAATTATAACTTAAATCAGACATGAAGGCTAATAGCAGAATATGGTGAAACAAAATCGAGTACATGCAAGCATCAAATTATCTCATAAATGATAACTTTCAATAACTTGGTGAGAGAGCCAATGTCGGTGAGAGATCACTACCACAACTGAAAACACCAAAGAAAAGTAACAGACAAATACTGATGTAGAGATCATGAGAAATAGAACTGAGACATTCTAGAGGGAAATTATAGCAAACAAAAAACTTTACACATAACAAATACCCATAATAGTAAGACTCAAAATAGGTATGATCATAACCATAGCTCGAACGACTATCATTAGAGGAAGACTCCCTCAAGCTGATATCAAACTTGGCTCTGATACCATGTTAAATCTCAAGCCTAGAAAACCATAAAGATAACCAGCAATAAGAAGAAGACAAAACTGAAACAAGGAACATCAGAAATATCCTAGAAAAAACCCTTCTAGAATGAAGGAAAAAACCCAGCCACACAACAAAATATATATTTATTGATAATGAAAGTTCGAGTGTACAATATCCTTTGGAAGATGCGAATATATAGCAAAAGGAGAGACTATTCACATAATAACCGAAGGTCTCTTGAGATTCCCATAACTCCTATAATTAATAATAATTCTTCGAATATTCATGCCTCAATGCATGTGAATGACACGTCATTACATTTAATATTACAATTTATACATAAGTGTCCTTTTCAGCTGAACATAACAATAACAGTAATAACGTTCATATTTTCAGAGATAAAGATCTCTATTACAGCTACCATCTTCAACAAATACTGACGATACTACATTGGGGGAGTTTCCTAAGCATTGGAGAGTATTGACATATCGCATTCATGATTGTGTTTGTCATTAATGTCAACATAGCAGTAAGTCTGTAAAGACTGGCAGAGTTACAAAGAGAGATCATAGTTGTACGGACAAGGTTTTGCTTGTCTGGTGATGCACAGCCATGGACATGTTCAGTACAGTGTCCTAATCACGTGGTTCAATGCGCAGCACATAAGTCAAAGACGTACGGAAGTTGTACCTGATCTACAGAGAGCAGTTCAGAGATAAAGTGCTTGAAAAGTAGTTTCTAATGTTTATATTATATCTTTCATTTGAGATGTAATAAAGAGATGCATGGTCAGACAGTGACAGAGGACAGTCAGATAATGACGTTACTGGATGCGCAAGCCCTAGTATCACATGTGTGAAGTTTTGTATAGACTGTGAGCTGACTATTTCAATTGTAATTAATTAATTATCTTATTATAATTAACTAGGAAAGCCTCAAGGCCGACTCAAGGAATTTTTTGAAGATAGGGTATAAAGGAAAGATGTTTTCCTTGTTTGTAATGTGTTGTGATCGTTGTATTAAGTGTGAAGTGCGAAAAGGATCAGAGAGATTACTGAATGTGAGTGAGCGATCCAAGGGATTACTAGATGCGAGATTTGTGATCTAGTAACAAGATCAGAAGGAGTATGTAATGGGCACCCCTGGATGTCTCAAAAAACTAAAACAATTTGTTGAAAGGAATTTTGTCAAATAGTTTGCATTCAACCTCTTATTTCTCCGTTTAATGTCTTAAACTCCTTATAACTCCGGAAATCAAACGTTTTATTTGTTTGTTGTGTTTTGTGCATGGAATTGGTATCATACAACATAAACAAGAAAGTAACTACAATAATATGCAAAGTGGAAATGAACTGCTGCTAATAAAATGTTATTTTCAGAATTCATAAAACCAAATACATGGCAGATTTATCAACTCACTAATTACTTCAGTAATATTTACATAATACTCCAGCCCATGCTTTCGAACTTGCTGCTACAGTGCTTTGTCCTTCAATCAGTCCACTACCTTCGTAATATCATTTCCCTCAAAGCAGCATAAGCGTCGGAAAAGTAGTGAAAAAGATATGAGCAAAATACCAAATCTGCCTGCAGCTGAAAATGCAACTAAATTACCTGTAATGAAGCCAATAACAAAGAATTCCAAAGGCCAAACCCCAAGGGAATGACGTCTAGAATGTTACAAGAGAGGATAGACGTCCTCAAATGCCAAGAACGGAGCTGCAACTCACACACCAATTTCTTCTCATATTCAACCCTGGCTAATGAAGCCACAAATGCTTCCTTTTATTCTATTTCCAAGGGTCCGCTCAACTCATATGGGCAATGTGGGATAAAAGATGTGTAGTATATAAAACATATATTAAAATACCCCTTATGTCTCCCTTGGGTACACATCCCCATAAAATAAATATTAAAGTAACACTTTAATATTTTACAATTAAATTAGACGTTACTTTAATAAAACTTCAGGCATTAAAATGTATTAGCAATCGGACTCCGAATAATGCGAGTGATAGCTCATCGGAAAGCTCTCACCGAGGAGTATCAAATCCAATCACCAAAATTGACCTGCACTGGGTCCTGCCGACTTACTAAAAATAGTAAGTATGCCTAAAACTGAGTAAATCAACTTCGTTTTGGCCCAAACTGGAAATGACTAGGCCAAGACACTCCAGGATCCCATTAAACCCTTCGTTAGCCCTCGGGACCATGTAGAACAAGGCTAACACACACACACTTGGTCAACTGCTAAAATGGGGACATTACAGAGTAGAGGTCCAGTTGACAGGACAGAGGAAGGAAGTACTATTCAATTCTATTATTCTACAAGGAATAATATAGAGATCATTTGGACAGTGGGTTCATTGGTCTTAACCTTGAAGCTGTTTGGGTAGTAGGTCCAGCTGTTTTCCACAACTCCTAACAGGATTGGCATAACTCCTAACAGGGTTGGCACAACTCCTAATAAGGTTGGAATCTCCTAATAGGGATTCAAAGTCTCCTAACAGGGACTGATGTACTGAATGTTGTTATAAAATCCTAACAAAGTCCATCCTCTAACAAGGAATATTTATATTAGTACATCATCTTGTGGGTACCATCCCCACCGAGGTTTTCCCTCTGATCAAGGGTTTCCCTAATTAAAATATCTAGTGTTATTGCGTATGAGTATCTTGTTATGGTTTTTGATTATATTACTCATATGGTTAAGTTTGTTTAAAGTTGATAATTGTGATAATAGTTGGATAATTGATTCACTCCCCCCTCCTCCCCAGTTATATTGGTGGACTATATATTCTAACAAAAATATGATAGATCAGGAAAGGCAAGAACAGATTCATGAAGAATATGCAATAGAAGGCAACCATCACTTTATCAGTCATAGCATAATTGCAGGAAGTAAGATATGAACTAATAATTAGTTTATGAAAATTGAAGATTAAGGGCAGCAATCCAAACCAGCATGATAGCAAATGAAATTAAGGAGAATTGTGCTTAAAATGACAAGTATTACTAATAACACTTGTTGAGAAGCAATCACAATGACGACAATTAATTAGCAGCAGAGATCACATGATATGAGTCACCAATTTTTTAAGGAGGCTGGTCCGTGGAAGAGACATACCCTTCCAGCCAATGAAGGGGATATATAAGCAGCAGATTAAGCATCCAAGAGATTAAGCGCCCAAGAGTACAGAACACAAGAAACAGCAGTCTTATTATTCCATGAAGGAGGCAGCAGAAGTATATAATATAAGCAGCAGAGAGAACATCATCCAACCCTAACAGCAATATTATCTACAGAAGATCGTGTTACCTTCAGACACTGTGGTACAAAGGAATAGTTTTTGTTTCAGAAGAGTTTCTATATTTCCAAGGAGGACCATGCAACCCAATTGGCAATGTAATTTCAGTTAAAATAAGTACAAGTGTGAAACTTTCTTCATCAGGAATCGGGACCTATGTTCTATCTATTCTTGGAAAACAATAAATTAAAGCTTATTCCTGAGTTAAATAGTGGTTCATTTAGTGCCCTTGTGATCTGGTGTTGACTGCTGGGTTGATGGTTATCGATTTGAACATGAACATGCACTCATTACAATAGAAATCTTAGTAAAAAAAGAAAATTATCCCAGGATCTTCGAGAGATATAATATATTGCTAATGTTGAATTTTACTAATAAGTGTTTCGCAATATTGGCACTTGCAACAGATCCCTACAATTTGACATTTACAATCATCAAAGTTTGTCATATATCATTAAAACTTGACAAAATTTCTTTCCAGAACCCTTAAGCCATAGAGAGCCACTCCAAACCAAATAACCTTCACCACCTGTTTTAATTTTTATTTTATTTTTTAAAAACTCAAGTGAGTTAAGTAGGCATGTATTTCTTTGCGATTAGAAAATTAACACAAACTCTTCAAAGTTCAAAAAAGCCCGAACCTTGTTTTTAACAAATAAAAAACACATTTGCAATTCATTGGAGATATGGGTTAGTACCCAGTAGCCCTAAGATGAATTAAACTCTAGCCGTTCTCCTCTTCAGCATGCACAAATCGTTCATCAAATAAGGTAACTTTGGGTACTAAATCACCAGGGTATAGGTAATGAATCACTATGTGCGAAACTCCGGTAGACAAACAAGTGTCCAATTGCATAAATAACTGCAACATACAAGCTGGAAGCAAGATCTGGATGAATTTGATAGAAGAGTCATCCCCAAGGTTACCCCACACAAGAATAAAATATACCCCAAAAAAAGGGAACAATCAATCCTTGTACCATGGTGTGTCGGTTTCACAATACGAGATAACATTCTAGAGAGATTCCGACGAACACTAAGAAACATAATCATTTCAAAAGCCCGATAGCATCAACCTCCTTTCACGAAAAATACAAAAAAGTGATTAAAAAATTGCATAAGACGAATCCAACTCCAGAAGTGTTCCCTTCAATTATGGTTTAACTGGATGAAAAATTGATCCCTACCCGATCAACTCATTCTAGTGCAGATAGAACGACGGATCTAATATGTCGTGAAAATTGGGTTTAAAAAAACTACTTGCGATATAACTATAACAATTACCCGGTCGATCAGATCACTGAGAAATTGATATAGGTGCGCATTTGCAGCTTCTGCCTTGGCTGCCATGGCTATCAACCCCTAAACCTCGAGGGAAACAGTTCGATAGGTTTTCCTCTCAAACCATACAAAGTCTAGTTTAGTTGAAGTTATTATTTTCCAAACTGTAAATTATGAATTTAAATATAGGAATTTATAATATATAAACTGTAATATAATATTTATATATTTAAATTAAATATAAATTTTAATTTAATAATAAAATGTATTTGTTAAATAAAATATATTAAAATTATCAATTATAATTTTAGTGACTTTTTAATGTTATTTTAAATTTTATAATATTTTTAAGTTGTTAGGATTAAAGAGATTACATGCAAATATAACCAATATAACAAGTGCCACATAATGGCTTGTATTTGCCTTAGGTTGAAATAATTTAAAGTTTATTAAATTATGAAATAAATTCAATAAATAGAAGGAGAATGTAATATAATTTATTTAAATGGAATAATTATTTAATACTAAAATTACCAAAAATTAAGACAATTATTTTAGAAGTAATTTATAATAGCATTGTAAATATTTACGTACTTTATATATTAAAAATAACATAACTATCAAATTATGAATCATGTGTGGAATATTCTTTCTAGGAAAAATTACATTTAAGTTCTAAATAGGGTGAAATATTTAAATATAAAATATAAATTAAGATGATTAAAATAGAACTAAAATAGAAAAATTAAATTTACAAAATGATTTAAGATGCATCTTCAAATTCCTAAGATATTGCCTCACACTATGAGTTGTGTTTAGTGGTTGCGGGAAATCCACTCAAAATAATTTTAATGATTTAATAAATTAAAAAAACTCAGATATGTACTTAAGAAAAATCAAAACTAATAATAAAAAATAAAAATAAATCTATCTAATTGGTTGAAATCGAACATGATGACTTTTATCAAAAAAACTTAATTTTTCCAAATCAAACATGATGACTTTTATCAAAAAAACTTAATTTTTTTAAGTAATAAATTCTATATAGCATATTATAGAAAATGGTTAGTCATATTTCTATCTTAATATCCAATATAATAATACTAATATATGAGTCATATTCAAACTAAAATATAAAAACTTTAAATAAAGGTTCATTTGTAATAATAAAAAGAACAAAAAACTATTTTCTACACAAATGAAAATTCATGCCCATTCATTTGCACAATATTTAGATGGTATTTCAATGTTCTAAAATTCAAATTCAATATTTTCTATAAACAAGGTTTTTTGAAATGTTTTGGCAACTCTATATATTGGAAAGCTTAGAGAGTTTGAATAAGTATAGTTTTTTTCTCTTCATCTTATAAAGTTTGAAAATTAAAAAGTTATTGTGTAGTGACTTAGTTGATTTAATGCATTAATAGATAAGGTCAAGTAAAATTAGTGAATTGATGCATTATCAATTTAGAAATTTTTACTTCCACATAATTCAATTTTTAAAAGTTTTGCAAAGTAGAAAAATGATATTATTTGAAATTAAATCTTATAGAAAAATTTTAACTCTTACCATCATAAAACAAACTGTGAAATCTCGAAGAATCTATACAATAATTAAAGGTGCAAGGATTAGAATGGAGAGGAATGCTAAAAAACAAGTTTCTATAAATAAATTGACATCTTTATTGCAGGATTGAATTTTGAAGAATATCTGATAATAGTTCTATGAGTGTATCATACAATTTCTTTATAGAGAAACCATAGATGGATGAGTTAAAAAATATATATTAGATGAGAAAATATACAAAGATGCATACATGGTCATGGTTAGAACTCTAGTCACTAACCATAATCATCTTTGAACTATAACAAGAAACTCACTATTTGGTAACAATGATGTTGATGAATAGGACATGGGTTGTCATCTAATGAGCTAAGAAACATATATCTCTAGTAACCTGCCATTAGACAATAAACATATTTTTGGGTAGCTTTTCCTTAAGTTGCCATGTGTGCACATTGAAGTGCTTTCCTATGTAAAGATTTTCCAAGAGAAAAAAAAATCATTTATGTACCTATCATAAAATATCTCATATACCTTTGAAGAAAAAAAAATTATTAAAAAGCAATGCTGATTATATAAGGTTTATTTTTATGAGGTTATAACACACTTTAACCCTTCAATCTCTCTGCTTAATATGATTGCAAATCTTGTAAGTACCTTAGCCAAAAGATGGTTTAACAAGGCAATATCCAAAAGATCAAATGTATTAAAAAAACTCTACAAAAAATACAATCTTATTCTTTAGAGACCTATTAAATGAAATTACAAGGCATATCTTTCTTGTCATACTACCTATTTGTACCAAAATAGGAACTTTGTAGTACCAAATATGCACAAAAATATGCCCCTAAAAACTTTAAGGATATCAAATTGGTAGGTGTACATTTTCTCATCAACCCATGTTAGCATTTAGCAAGTTGATGGAAAACTCACTAAAGAGATTATTCTAGTCTTTAAAAAAATTGAAATTAAACTATTGCTTGATGTGGTTGTGGCTTTCCCTTGTAGATATGTATGCCAAATGTGGCAACATAAAAAACTTTTAAGTTTTGATCAAGCGCATTATAGTGACTTTCCCTTGTACATATGTATGCCAAATGTGGCAACATAAAAAAAGCTTTTGAGTTTTGATAAAGTGCATTGTAGAGCTCCTTGTTTAGAATGTTAACTAGAGTGGATTTCTATTGTGATTAATTTTCCTTTCTTTTTGATCTAAAGTTGTTCTCTTTAATGTTTTGTTAGATTAGACAATATCTAAAAAAAATATTTGACAAAATTGTCATTCTCAACATTAATCAAAGAAAATGTAGTTTATAGTTCTAAAGTGGTGTATAAAAACAATATTGAAAAGATACTATTTTCTAAAAATGATAGATGTTATGCAAAGAAACTAGCAATCATAGAGATCCATTTAAGAAAAGATCAAAACTAAGAGAAACTGATTGAATTCCTATTATCCGATTCAAAGAACTTTTAAGTTTATCTTAGTACTTGGTAGATTTGCTAAAACATGTCAAATAAATATGTCATTCAATAACTATATAAAAGTTTTGATTTTTGGTTGGAATGAAGTCTAATGATATTTACATGTGTGTTCCTTACAATCTTTGATATTTCTTTCATTTTCCATGCTTATTGTGATTCATCCTTTTCGTGCAGACTACAAGCAAAATAATACTAAGTACGACTACTTCTCGTGATTTGGTAGAATCAAGAAATATAAATACTTACAAAATAATTTATCCATCTTTATCGCAATATTATTATAATATTATTAAACTTCTTATAGGGGTTGGAAAGATAATAATATATAGATATAATTCAATAACAAATCTTACAATAATATTCATAGTTTATTCAATAGTTCTATAAGTGTATCATACAATTTCTTTATATAGAAACCATAGATGGATGAGTTTTTAAAAAAAATATTATATGAAAAAATATACAAAGATGCATACATTCTCATGGTTAGAACTCTAATCACTAACCATAATCATCTTTGAATTGTAAAAAGAAACTCACTATCTAGTAACAATGATGTTGATGAATAGGACATGGGTTGTCATCTAATGAGCTAAGAAACATATATCTCTAGTAACTTGCCATTAGACAATAACTAGCAGTTGTACGTTTTCATACATGCAACAAGAAGTCGATAGAGGTGATATGTTTAGTGTAATGCATAGTTTTGAAATCTAATTCCTTAAAATAGATGAAGAGTAAGAAAGTTTTGCTTAATATAAAAAATTCTAAGTGATAGTTGAATTGTAAAAATTGTTGATATATTAACATTTGGAAATGGAGAATCAAGGTATTTAAGATGTTTTCAAAAATATATTTAGTTTTGTAATGTATATAAATATTCAATTTTAGAATAATAAGATAGTAAAATCTATATAGTTGTTTTGTAAGACAAGTAATGTATTCTGCATAGATAAAAATCAATTTAATCAATGGTAAATAAGTGCAATATTTTTCTATACGTTTGAATGAGAAGAATGAATTTATACATGTATTCTATTCATAATAAATAAGTGATCCCTTAAAAGAATGTAATACCTTACAATTTGACACATTAGTTTTAATAAAACATCTTGAAATCTTAGTTCACCAATTTTTTTTTTTCATTTTTAGTTATTTTAATTCTTAATTTTAATATATATATTTTTACATATTTAAAAATTAAAATTTCTAAATAGAAAATAGAACATTAATAATTTTATAAATAGATATGTATATTTTTAAAATGCACGTTTAAATAATAAAATCTAGATTTTAATATAATCTTTCTATAATTTTATACATGTTAGTTTTTTAATTTTATTTTTTCATATTTAATATTTTTATTGTAATATTTTTATTAAAAAATTATTGACCCACAAATAGCTTTTATGTATAATCTAGATTTTAATAGAAACTTTCTATACTTTTTCATATGTTTTAGATTTTCTTTTTCTTTTTAAATTTGAGTTACTAAATAATAAATAGAAACATTTCAATAAAAAAATTAATTAAATCTTACTATAATTTTTACATGTTTAAGAAGTATTTGTATTCTTCTTAAATTTAATTTATAAAACTATAAAATAAAAAATAAAAAAATTAATAATTCTAAATGTGTATTTTTAAAAACAATTGTAACTATCGATAGTAATTATTTATATCATTCATTACCAATAATTTTTTTTCAATGAGTTTTTATAACTACTTGTAAAAATATGAAATATTATGCGCCAATTGTACTTTCTTACAACCTATTAAAATCTTCATACATAATGGCTAAACTTTTAAAAAAATTATAACAATTGTGAAAGAAACTCACTAATCCAAAGTTGATGTAATCCATTTTCATTTTAAATCTGATCTAAATAGTATGACTTCACTCTAAGATCAAATTTAATTTTTTCTTGATCTTGGATTGAAGTCATGGTTTTTAGATCAAAATTTTTAAAAAGCTAGGGCGATCCATTTTCTTACGTAGAAATTCAATTGTAGAGCTCTAACATCTTATATATTGTATAGTTAACTCATAAATTGGCTTTACAGTACAATCATATTTTGAAGTATAAATAATAAATTGCCCTACTAATCAAAACAAGTAAGATGCAAGCCTCTAAAAAGATAATAGAGTAGTAGAGCAGAAATGAGGAATGAGTGATCTCTCTGGAATGAATCATCTACATTGTGATAAATTAAAATCTCAACTATATCCTATATTTTCAAATATACAAGCTGATGGAATGCAACAATGACACACTATAGAGTATATCTTAAAGATTTATGCATGCACTATGGTTACCAAATCTAACCAATCTGTTGAAGCAAGAAAACTACTATCAACGACCTTGAAACCACTCTATATTGCACCTTCCCTATTTCTCCCTCTGCATTTAATAAAAAATCCTCTACATTAATTTCAACATACTATTAATTAAGAAATATAAAAAAAAAATGAGCAGTTACCTTCTCCACCTGGATATTCTTATTGACAAATTTGAGGAATATAGAGCCCATATTACTTTTGTTGTATCCTTGAACATATGAAAAATTGCTTCTCTATGACACCTTCTCTTGTGTTGTTGCATTTATACCCAAAATATGATTGAGGTAAACAACAAAGGAATTATTAATTTATTTATTTAATGAAGCAAATCCAACAGAAATAGAAACCAAAAAAGATAGAATGAATTTATTTCCATAATTTAATTTATTTCTATAATTTATGTGGCACAAGAATAGAAAGAAATAGATAGAAATATGGGAAACAAATCAAATAGTCAGAAAATAGTTGTAATTCGCCGAAAATAAATTTTAATGATTGAGGTTGACAATTTTTCGACAAAAAATGTAAAAACTAGGAGCAAAGCTCCCACATATAAGCCTATCGGCTTAAAAATATTTTTGGGTAGCATTTCCTTAAGTTTCCATGTTTTACTTTGAAGTGCTTTCCTATGATAAGATTTTCCAAGAGATAAAAAATTCATTTATGTACCTATCATAAAATATCTCATATACCTTTGAAGAAAAAAAATCTATCAAAAAACAATGCTGATTATATAAGGTTTATTTTTATGAGGTAATGCATTGTAACCCTTCAATCTCTCTATGTAATATGATTGCAAATGTTGTAAGTACCTTAGCCAAAAGATAGTTTAACAAGGCAATAGTTTTATAAGGCAATATCCAAAAGATCAAGTGTATAAAAAAGCTCTACTAAAACAATATTATTCTTTAGAGACCTACTAAATGAAATTACAAGGCATATCTTTCTTGTCATACTACCTATTTGTACCAAAATTGGAACTTTTTAGTACCAAATATGCACAAAAATATGTCCCTAAAAACTTTAAGTATATCAAATTGGTGGGTGTACATTTTCTCATTAGCCTATGTTAGCATTTAGCTAGTTGATGGCAAACTTGGAGCTTTGGAAGAGATTATTCTAGTCTTAAAAAATAATTGAAAATAAATTATTGCCTAATGTAGTTGTGACTTTCCCTTGTAGATATGTATGCCAAATGTGGCAACATAAAAAAAACTTTTGAGTTTTGATAAAGTGCATTGTAGTGACTTTCCCTTGTAGATCATATGTTTGCCAAATGTCGCAACATAAAAAAAGCTTTTGAGTTTGATAAAGTGCATTGTAGAGATCCTTGTTTTATAAAAGAGAATGTTAACTAGAGTGGATTTCTATTGTGATTCATTTTCTTTTCTTTTTTATCTAAAGTTGTTCTCTTCAATGTTTTGTTAGATTAGACAATATCTATAAAAATTTATTTGACAAAATTGTCTCTCTCAACATTAATCAGTAAAAAATGTAGTTTATAGTTCTAAACTGGTGTATAAAAATAATATTGAAAAGATTCTATTTTCTAAACATGATAGACGTTATGCAAAGAAACTAGCAGTAATAGACATCCATTTAAGCAAAGATCAAAACTAAGAGAAACTGATTGAATTCCTATTATTTGATTCAAAGAACTTTTAAGTTTAACTTAGTACTTAGTAGATTTGCTAAAACATGTCAAAAAAAATACCATTCAATAACTGTATAAATTTTTTGATTTTTCGGTTGGAATAAAGTCTAATGATATTTACATGTGTGTTCCTTACAATCTTTGATATTTTTTTCATTTTTCCTACTCATTATGATTCATCCTTTTCATGCAGACTACATGCAAAATAATACTAAGTACAAATGCTTCTTGTGATTTGGTAGAATCTGGAAATATAAATACTTACAAAATAATTTATCCATCTTTATTGAAATCTCAATTTACAAGAAGGAATGAGCTAATTCCTAGGAACATCTAGGAATATTCTTAAGATAACAAATACATTTAAGGATTCCATGGTGGAGGGGGTGGGGGAGATAAAGGAAACCTGGGAGGAAGTGTAGAAAAGAGTGTACTCTTATCAACCTTTAAATTGTCCCCTCCTAAAAGAGCAACCAAGGCTGCAACCAGGCCAACATCTCTGGCAATTGTTGGTTCAGTCTGAATATAATTATATCGAGTGTCATTAAAATGATCATATTTATCAAGACCTGCGACCATGGCCCCTGTGATTACATGTGGATTGGGATTCGTGCTATCTCTCCACTTGTACCTTCTCGTACAAGAGTATTTCACATTATCCATAGGGATGGATGCAGTGCGATGATGCAATTGTCTTGGGAAGTGCTCCCCATACCCCACAACATAACTCATTGATTTAGGATTTTGACCTAAGATGTAGTCCACCTGCAAACAATTTTTTTTTTAGCTAAAGACCCTCATTCATGGAAATAAAATTTAACATGATCAGTGTTGTCTAATATTATAAAACACGTCAGCTTATACCTAAAATCTAGAAAAGCTCTATAGTATTTCTCTCGAAATATAATTTGGACCACAATCAAAACTAGGAATACCTACAGTATTAAGATAATCAAATGGTAGAAAATTAACATTCACAACAGACTAGAAAAGTAGTTAGAGCTAATTAAAAACTAGGGATACCTACAGTATAAAGATAATCATTGTATACTTATGCTAGAAAAGAAGCATTCACAACATACTATAGGGGTTGTGAATTTCCATGGTTCAATTGGATCAAACCACCTGCATATAAGAAATAAGTTATTAGAATAGAAGGTATATTAATCACAAGCCTTGAGTTAAAAAAATAAAAGAGGTAGTAGAAGTTCACCTTTAGTTCTATTGAACATTTCGAATATGGGCAGGTAAGAACACATAAAAATGTCAGTTTGCTTGTGATAGCTTGCCAACATGTCCTTGTATGGGTAGCCTGGCTCGAGCAAAATCCTCAACCTCGTTAGCAAAACTTATCACAAGCATCATCAAGTCATATAAAGAAGAAAATTGTAAAAAAAAGAGCAGAAATAAAATACAATTCCTACCCAAAAATAATAAAAAGTTTTAAAATCTAATCATAAAAAATATCTGGTATGTACCCAAAACCTAGAAACACTAGAGGAAGCTAAGCAGCCCATGCAATTCATCATTGAATGAATGCTAATGGGTTATGGTTCGAGGGAGATGTCAAAACAAAAAGTGTACATTATATGTCATTTCTAGTCATAGTATATTCTAAATGCACTTGTTTGTGTGCATACGCTTCAACAACCAAGGATATCTCTATAGCTATAAGCTTATCTCTTTTCCTAATGCCATTTAGCTATAAGCTTATCTCTTTTCATAATGTCATTTACAACTATTGTTTTACTGTGATTATCTGAAACTACACACACATTTTCTGAATGTTAGTTTTTTGTTTGCATTACCCAATGACATTGGCTCCCTTGTTCACCTCATTTGTAGAATGAGAAGGTCAGAGTCTATGGATGATGTATTTTCCCTGCCTATCCTTATAGTGGAGGGAGTTACTCAAGAAACTGCTAATCAATTTTTATTTTATTCTCATTGGTCAATGATTAACAAGATTTATACAAGGTATAACCTTCTCAGATATCCAAACTCTACTCGATTGCATGAGAAGAAAGAGGAAAAATGACTATCTAGGAATCATATAAATCAATGGTTATGTGCTTGAGGAGCTTAATTGCAACCTTTTAGTCCATGCTTTCTAGCAATGAACCATTTTCTTGGCGGTGGAATTCAATACTCCTCAAAGTCCTATGCTTGTTGAGTACATGTTCATTTTTTAACTCTATATTGCAAGAAGAGAAAGAAAATTGTACTAGCCGAATGTCACATACCTAAGCACAATATGGTGTCATGATAAAAACTTATGTCATTGATAGAAACAAAATTAACAATTATAAAGTAGAGAAAGGAAAAGAAAAACTCAATATGTGCTAGATGTTCAAGCTGATTTGATTAAGCATTGGAGAGAACTTAATAATACAAAGTAAAGAAATTATGAGTGAGAAGATCCATAACTTTTAAGAGTGGAGATTTGATTGCATGACGTATTAATAGGGAGGGATGATGTGTGACAAAAGTAAGAATGATGTAATAGTTGGAAAATGCATTACCAAAGAATAAAGAAGATCTTAATGATATATTAGATCGAGGAGACATTTTTTAAAAGGGACATTGATTGTCTAACTATTATTCAGAAAAAAGAAACAAAAGAGTATATTTTAAATAAATAGAGGTCTCTTAAAAAAATCTTATGTTGGGAACTACACATGATTCAATTGAAAAATAAATTATGTGAGATATTTAATGATTAATTACACAAGATTTTAATGGTGATATTTAACTAAATGATTCAATTTTGAATAAGCAAGTTTTATTTAACAACATGAAATTATAAAATGAACACTTAACAATAAACAAATATAACAAAAACATATAATTTATCTTATCTATTTCTATGAAGATATTGTATAAAGTAATAAGTATAGTATTTGAGTACATATAAATATATATAAGAGAATAAAATTACAAATTACTATTATAATAATTAATTAAATATTAAAAATCATAATATAGTAAAATCCATAATATCAATACATATTATTGCATTACTAAATATAAAATGCCAAGTCACACTTAAAAAAAGTGTAACTTCACAATTGAATAACTTATTCCAAAAAAAAGTGCAACTTCATAATTGAATAACTTATTCCAAACTTTGGAAACTAAAAACATTGAAAAATTTAATAAAACGATCATTTCTTAATTGAAAATAAGCAACTAATATGCATACTTTAAGCAAAAGAAAAAACATTATTTTCTTTTTTTTAACATAAAAATGACAAATAAATTAGAACTCTAGTACCTAGTTGGGCACCTAGTAGCTTATTGTCTCAACTTAACACACTAGAAGATAGCCCCTTTGAAAAGGCTCCTGCATGTTCGGCCATTGACCAAAAGGTAGCTAGGTGGAGGTAAGTGGTGTTCCCTATGGAAAAGTATAACCATGTTGCACCCCACACATACTCATCAAAATATCCTATCAAATTGTAAAAATGATGAATGTGGGGGGTTGTAGGACTATAATGGCTCCTCTTGCCACTGTCTCTTGCAAATTCGTATAGAAGTTCGACACCTCTCACTAGCTTCTTTGAGTAGACCCTGTCATCCTTGAATACAATAGATGCAGTAGCCATCTCACTAGCCAAGTTAGGGCCATCAGTGGTTCGAAGCACGGGACATGGGTAGGTCATATCTTCAGGCCGCATCCAACAATAATGGTCATCAGGAGTTGATGAACCATTGATTGCTTGTCCCACCTACACGTAGAGAAATCACCACCACCATATTCAATTCAAGGGTTACATTCAATGAAATGAAGATTTAAATCTCATATATACTTGAAAAAATATAAAATGGGGTTCTTTGATAGAAACATTAAAGAACAATGTGTAGTAATAGTTGTGACCTTAATATGTACTAAAGAACAACAACAACACAATGACAAAAAAACCAAGAAGAAAATAATACATGACACTATAAGATATCATGTTTTGAACAAAGAATAAAGAAAAATAATGCTACTAAATTGAAATTACAACTTAATCAATGATCTTGAGAGGTCGTAGGTTCAAGTTAATGATCTTGACAAGTTGCAGGTTCAAGTCACTTGGGATCATTGCAACTATGGAATAGTTTCTTGTGCCCTCCATTTGGTTCTAGCATTTCAACTGCATGTGGATTTATTTTAAATTCATTTGGTTCTAGCATTTCAATTGCATGTGGATTTATTTTAAATTTATGAATTTTGAAAATAGTTTGGATTATTTCTCTGAACTCTGCTCTCTCCTCTCTTCTCATGGGAGTCCTTCCAATTCTTCTATTTCTACTTTGTCAAGAAACAATACAGTCCAAAATCTAGGGTAAGCTCATGCTATATTACCAATGCAAGTTTTATTTTTGTTAAGATCTTTTATTTCTAATATGATTTTTAGCTCTTCAGTATAGCATGATTGGTGTCAATGCACAAACTTCATTTGCTAAGTTATGTAGCTTAAACTATTGTTTCCAAATTATTGAAATCTAATATGCTAAGTTATACTTTTGAAATTATTGAAATCTAATATGTTAAGTGCATGATTGGCTCCCTATTGCAGATAGGTCAGACCCTAAGCAGTTTGTATGGCAACATTGTATCGTTGGTCCAATGTTAAGAAGACATGGCAGTTTTCTTCTAATTTTGGACTTTCTATTTTGTTGGGAACAACCACTTACTCGAAGACCCATTTGCTGAATGCTCATAGACCAATAGCATTTTTTTACTCCTCCACTTTTGTGGGGTCAATCTCCTCACACATATTTTCTTCAATCAATTTTCTCAAAAAATAGCATTTGAGATAGGTTTCATGGAGCTCAAGGGGCCTGACAAAGTAATATGAAGTGGAGCTATTGTGGAAGAAGGTTGTCATGCAAGAGAAGTTAGATGAGCACATGACCCACATAAGTTGTAATTTGGTTCACCTATACCAAGATAGGTATTAGTATTGTGGATTTCCATATGATCTTTAGGATGACTCAAGTGCTCTATTTCATGATAAACATTTAGTAGTTAATAAACATGGAATGGATATTTACTTTAGGAATAGTTAAATATGTCAGCTCTTCTCCTCTTGGAAGATGCTTTTATAGTTTGAGATTTTAGTTGGTGTGGCTTAGTTTCAAATGGATTTATTGTGGCTTAGGTTGAAATGATAGCTTCTTGTGCTCTATTTCAAGTTGAGTAGTTGAACAAATTTGACTAGTTTGAGGCTTGTATTTGTAGCTACGAAAGTTAAGTTGTGGTATTGTCCTTGTTATTGAGATTCAATCTTCATTGGGTGTTATTATTGAATTTTTAAATCAAGAAGAGGTCCCTGTTTTAATCTCACTAGACTTATCTCACTAGATTTAATCTCACTCTATTTTCCTGTGTAGTATATATATCTAACTAGCCAATTTTTAATTGACAAATGGATTAATGTATGGCATACCATGCCATTGATAGATGCTAGATAGATTATGGAAAAGAAAGAGGTAGATGAGAATTGAGCAGTGCATTGAAAAGATTCAATTTGGGTATCATAGGAAAATCAAGAAATTAAGAAGAGTGGAAGGGTTGCACTACCAAAATGAAGCAACATCATAAAAGCAAGCAAATTTTATAACAACTAAATATGTGACCAACCATGCCCAATACTAGCAATTGAGTTTCAATATTCAAATACCGATTTCATCCAATACCTTTCTTGCTTCTCTGTATAACATCTGTTATTATAGTTTAAGACATCACAGATTGACTCTTCCCATGCCTTTCCTCTCAACCATTCTATTAATTTTACAATAATCTTATTTGATCATTTATTTATGGATTGCTTCTCTCTAGCATTAAAAAATAGACCTTAATTGATGTTAAATATCTCTCTTGGGCATACCTATCATACCCCCAAGGTATGATTGCTAGTTACATAAATTTTTTGTGTACTATCAAGGTATATAATAAAGAAAATAGAATATGCATAATGACATTTGGAGCCATATGATACAACACCTATAGTTATTTTAGTTTAAAAAAATGTCTAAGCAAGGTTTTGGGAAAATAAATAGACTGTGAGAAAACTTGCTACTAACCAATGGAGAAATAAGAAGATGAAAAAAAAAATTCAAATTTTTAATAGCATTTTAGTATAAAAAAATTCTTCGGCCATAGATTTAAGGATGATGTACATTTTCTAAATACAAATTAATGTTAAAATTGAATGGTTGAGCAACCATCGCAGTGAGCAACCATCATAGTGTGAATGTGAGATTCAATAGGATGGTTCTAAAGGAAAGAGCTCACTTGGAAGAGTTTTATACAATAAATTAAACTATTTGAGATGAGACAAAAAGTAGTCCATGTGATTGGATTGGATGTTATAAAGGGAAGAGAAAGAGAATGGCCCGTGAATATATGACATCTATTTTTTGGATAGCAGAGGCATTGAAGGTCTTCAACATGTAGTTTGTTCCTCACTAGATCAATTTTGTCATGTGGTCAAGCTCTCTAATGCCTTCATACTTGTGTCTATACTCAATCACACTCTAGCTCAACATGGTGATTGTGAATGCTCCGGGGAAACCAAATTTGATATGGTCCCCTACATCATAGTATCCACCCACGAGATCCATCTGAATATAAACAATAATGCAATGTTAACACATGAAATTCATTACATGTTTCAAATGATTAAATGTTCAATATACAATTGATACGTCCAATTTTAAGCATAATACATTTAATTGTTGACTGAAAAATAGATGCATCATATATTTTAAGTATCTGGAAGTTCTGAATAACACATTTACAAAATTTTCTTGAATCATCTACATTTTTGAACTCAACATATTAATTTTTTTTAATAATAGTAACTAAATGCTACATTGATCGCAAAATATTAATATTTTTTCACTACTAGTGAGTGATCATAACTCAACATGAATAATCCATACATTGATCACAATATACCAATATTTTTCATGATCAAAAAAATTTAAAGATGTTGTTAGAAAAAGTAGAAAGAAAACCTCACCTTTGGTAGGCTGGCACTGATAGAAGGATCTGAAATCCCATCTCAAAATCTGGAATTTCCTCTCTAGGAAATATTATTTGTCTCTGGCAAAACACCCACTACACCCACCAAACACAAGATTGATCAACACATGAAGGATTCAATTTACATTCTCGTTTTACATTAAATGGGGTGTTGTAATCTAAGTGGGAAGTAGCAACATTTAGTTTTTATGAATATCTAATTGAAGTAAAATTTGATGTTTAGCTTTAAGGAAGATGAGTTCTCTTCCAACAATATTTCTGAAATATTAAAGGCCAATTTAAAATTCATATAAGCTAAGTTTGATCTAAATATATAGAAACAACTCCATGTTTTGAGGAAAAAATCAAAATTATAAAATGTCAATCAATTATAAGAACCATATTGATTTATGATCAAACATGACTTAAACTACTTAGAATGCAATTGTAATTATGGAAATCAAACTAGTTCCATGTCTACTAAAACATATGGATAAAAGAGAAAATAAGTATCATGAAGTTTCTCTACTTATTATATTTAAATAAATAATATTTATATTATATTATTTAATTTTACTTATCATAAATAATATGCAAAACTAAATAAGATATACTATGGGGTTTGTGTGATCCCCTTCTTTGCTTTGTGTGAAAATGTAAATTGATTTTGTTGAAAAAGAAAAGAGAAAAGGGGCCAAGCACCAAAGTTCGTGTCTTCCATTTATTGTGGTTAGTTATTTAGTTGTGAACTTTTAAGCATGATGTATAAAAGACTATATGAATATGCAATATAATAGCACTTAATGGACTAAGATTAATCTATTTCTTAACAACCATAAGTACTAATTGTATAACCAATATTTTCAACAAATTAAAGAACTTGACATGTTAAGAAATTAACAAACTATGCCAACTATTGCATCCACATTAGATTTAGTTTAGTTCTCATTTAACATAATTAATATAATTAATTATCTAACTCAGACTGAACAAAAAATACTCAGTGACTATAGAATTTTGAAAAAGTCTTAAGTACTTTGATGGAAAAACTCTTGATATGTAAGTTTTGAAAAATAAAAATGAGCTCTTCACAAAAATTAAGGAGTTGAGATGAAAAAGTAATTTGCCAATCAAAAATAGAAATACTATCTACTTCACAAACTTGTTACATAAATTATCCATATTACTTCATTGATGACACATATATATGCTAGAAGGAATTCCAATGAGTTGTGGAGCATCATAGAATGCCAACGATGTTTGTATGTTGAATTCTCATTTCATATCTGCCAAAGTACTAGCTTTCACCAATTGAAGTTGTAGACCATCAAAGAATGCTACTAAGAAGCATGAATAAAATAACTATCTTGTTAATATTTATTTCCCGAGTCTACCAAGTCAAGTAGGTAAAATTTGCTGGTGTCTAAACAATGAATTTGTGTTGTTCCACAAGGTTTTATTAAAAAGGCTAATTTTTCCAATCATGTATTAAGTAAATTATATTGTCTTAGGTGAAAGAGGCCCATTCAAAGATGTAGAGTGAAAGTCAAAACATCACCATCCTAAAAAGGTTATACATACATACATACATACATACAAATCAGGGTTCAAATGATAACAATTTAAATTGTTGGGGTATGTACTTTACTTCATGGTTCTATTGAGGTTTTATTTAGGGCTGGGGTTAGGATTAGCTTTAGAGTTAGGATTGGGGTCAAACTATTCTTGGTTCATCCAAACTTTATTATCTATTCCATGAGTTGAGGGTACACCCAAAGTTGATTAATAAAATATGTTTTCCAAACACCGATTTGCAAGCAAAGGAAACTTTATAATTATCCTTCTTCTTGTGTTTTGATGAGTTGGTAGGCTCTATAACTATTTAAATATCTTGTTGCTCCTCTATAGTTCATCATTTGCTAATAGAAATCTTTATGTATATCACATTATATATCACTCTATATATTGTTGTAGAAATCTCTGTATATATCACATTATATATCACTCTCTATATATTGTTGTTAGCTAATGTGGTTCTTCATTTCATAGTTGATATGGCTACAATTTAGAGATAGAATTATTATTTGATTTATATATATGATTATAGTTAATCGTGAATGTTATCTAATTCAAATCATAAGTCTAGATCTTAAACCTAATACTTGAACCATAATAATAATCCTCATCGTAATCACAATACATGAATTTGGATCATAATAAAAATTGACATAGAGTTATTTTTACAGTTAGGAATAGAGTTTGAATTATGATTACAATTCAAAGATAGAATTATGGTTTAATTTATATTTATGATTATAGTTAATCCTAAATATTTTTCCCTAAGATCCTAAACCTTATTCTAAATGCACAACTCTAAAGCTTATATCCCAACCTAAAGTTTTATCTTAAATTCTAAAGGTAAATGCTAAACTATAGTTGTAAAATACTAATTTGAAGAGCTAATCTTAAATGTAAACTATATTCCCTTAATTCTGACCATAGTGTAAAAAATTAATTAAGACCATAACAATAATAATGATCTCTAAACCAATATCCTAAGACTAATAATGGTAACTCTAAATAGAAAACCCCAATATTAAATGTTAACCCTAATTTCTAAACACTAAACATAAATATTAAATACTAAACCCTAAAACCTGACTTAAATAATAATCGTAAATAATAAATTCTAATTATAAAAACTAAGTCTAAACCCTAATTATACATCCTAACCCTACATATAATCTAAAATTGAATACAAATGGTAATTCTAGACCTTAAGCTTACATGTTAAATGTTAAACCCTAACCCTATATTTTAATCATAGTTAGGGTTCATATTAGGATTTAACATTTAATCTTATAGGATGAGGGCTTGACATTTATGATTATTTTTAGGATAAATGTTTAGCATTTACAATTATGGTCTAGCATTTAAAATTAGGGTTTAACATTTAATATTTTATTAAAGTTTAACATTTTATATTAGAGTTTTTCCATTTAAAACTAAAGGTTAGGATTTAACATTAAGAATAAGGGTTAAGTTTAGGATTATCATTTAAAATTTAATATTAGAGTTTAATATTTTGTATAAGGGTTAGGATTTAGGGGTAGGATTACGAGTAGGAATATTAACATTTAGGATAAGGTTAAGCATTTAGGATAAGAGTTTATCATTTATGGTTTGAAATTTATAATTACGGGGTTTAGTACTGAGAACAAATAATGCAATTAAACTTATCATTTAGGATCAAGGTTGTAGTGCCTACCCCTAAGTCGCATTTTAATTATCATTGCCAAACTCTTTTAGAATAGTTTTATACTTGATGTTTAGTAGCATTACTTTCAGATTTTTAGATATTGTTTCAGATTTAGTTTATTATATGATGAGATTACTTGGTACTCTATATTTCATGTATGTAAGATGATTATTCAGTGTTTTCAATTATCGATGATGATTAGTTAGATGGTTTATTATCACATGTGTTTTTTTATGGATACTTACCCCATACTGCATGTGTATGGTGTGCGTGTTTGTTTTCTTTATGTATGGCGTTTCTGATGTGGTTAAGGAAGGGAGTCGTAGTCACTTGCTAGTCGGGATCTACACGATGCACCACTTCCTGCCATTGCCTGTTTAGCTTAGTATATTGTGTATGTACATGCGTGGATTTATGCAGGTTGCAGGTACCGAGTATCAACTTCCCTAAATTGCCAGGATAAGCGTACCCTATCTCATTATCTCAATGGTAAGAGAGTGGAGATAAATCTTAAGTCCAAATCCTAAACCTTTAAGCCATTGTCCTAATTTAAAATTAGGACAAGTATCTGAGTCAAGTACCCTCTGAATGCATCAAATGATGTAATTTCGTGATTATAACCCTTTTGTTTGATTTAGTATGTGTTTTTCTATGATGGGTTTTCGTATGTTGCTTTATGAGTCCTTGGTATATTTTCTATTAATTAAGTCCAATTAAAAAGATTAATTAATGATTTAATTTAGTAGAAAATTAATATGATAATCTTTAATATTTAATTAATTGAGAAATTAATTAAATAAGAAGAATTAAATTGGAGATTAAAATTGTAAGGATAAATTTAGAATGTGATAATATTTATTTACTTTAATAATAATATATTTAGAGTTCATTTTTAAATAAATGCTAAATAGTATTGTTATTTAAGTTAATTAAATATTTTATCAATTAAGTTTCTAAAATAAATTAAAAGTTGAAAGATATTAAATTATTAAAGTTTCTAGATCGCATGATGCGAGCATGAGTTGAAAATAAAAGAAATTAATTAAAAGATAAAATAAGTGGAAATAATAATGTTATTTTTAATTTCATAAAGTGCGCATGAGTTTAAAAGTAATAAAGATTAAAATAGAAGTCAAGTGGAATATTAAATAAAGTTACTTAATAATTCAACTTAATGTGCATGAAAAGATTAATGCAAGATAAAGAAAAATAAATAAAGTTAATTTTAGAGTTAACTCAGTTGAGCAAGGAGTCCTCTCGGGTGAACGCATAATTAGTGTCCCGATTTGAGGAGAAAACTCCTTATCACAACTTTGTGGTTCATTTTTGAGGGACACAAATTTGGACGGTGAATTTGGGAGACAAAAATTTTGGGAGACAACTTTTGGAAGCGAATTTCAGAAGGCAAATTCTAAGAAAGATTTTCAGAAGAAGGTTATTGAAGAGGAGCGAATTCTCTTACAGTTTTTGGAGATTGCATAATAGCATCAGGCTCAGGTAGGGTCTTGTGTTTTGATCATTGATTAATTGCACAATTATCCTTTCCTGTCTTATTCGTGCCTGTGGATTGTATATCTGAATTCTTTGTGATGAAAGCTTAAATATTTCAATATTGTAAATTATTAAATGCTTGTCAATATATTCGACATATGTAAAAATTAGAAGAGTGATCAGACATCCTTGTTTGATAGATTAAAGAAATATGGATTTAATCGGGGAAGGGTTGAATTTTAAATTTAAAAATGAAAATTGTAGATTGAAATATGAATGGTTAATATTATTTTCTCTATCAGAGTATATTTGTGAATGTTTATATATATATATATATATATATATATATATATATATATATATATATATATATATATATATATATATATATATATATATATATATATATATATATATATATATATATATAAACATATATTATTAAATTTTAATTAAGAGAGAGTTGTCTTTTGATAAACAAAACTACTTTTTTTAAAGAGGTGATTTTAAATTAAATTTAAAAGTTTTTATAATATATATATATAACTTTATATTTATAAGTATGGCGGGGGGAAGGGATTTACCCCGTGCCCCACCCCCTGTCACTGTGTGCGACCAGTACACTGTGTCGCAAGTACTGCGACGGTAGGGTACTTTGTACCCAGCCGCCATAGGCCCTGCGACAGTAGGTACTGCTGCACACAGGCCGACAGCCTTTTTAAAAAGGCTTTCTTTTTTATAATTCATTTTCTTTATTACGTTTGTTATAAATCGTATTCATTTTATTGAATTTTAAATAATATTAAATTTATAATATTAATTATTAATAATTTTATTAATAAATTTATATTATTATTAAGTTATATTAATAATTAATAATTAAATAAATTATTAATTAATGAAAAATAGTTAAATAAATTATTAGTTAATTTAATTAAATTTGATTTAATTAAGGATTACTAATAACAAAAGTATTTAATGAAGTTGTAAATTTAGTTATTAATCATAATAATATTGATTTTACTAAAAATGTAATTATTCGATTTAAAATCAATAATTGTTAATTTTATAACTTAAATAATTAAAGGATTAATCCTAGACTATTTTAGGCTATTAAATTTAATAATAAGGGTAACTTTTTATGTATTTTTGAGCCAATAAATTAATGGGTTGACTTGTAAATTAAGTGGAGAATCTCATACACTTGGAATGTACATTGAAACGCAAACTGAACTTTACTGCTAACCCTATTATGTATTTTGAAATCAACCCAAACTATGAACTGTACTGTTTTGTTTATGTTATCTATGTTTTGGGGTTGATTAGATGTTGACCAGTCTTAGGTTGTTACCAGAGGCTCGGGGGTTGTGTGATTGTGATGTTATGGTGAGTTGTTCTCGATCTTTATACCTGACCTTGGTAATGTGATGCTATGCTCTATTATGGATGTCTTTACTAGTTGTTATTGCTTTCTAATTTCCTTGTGTGAAATTGAGGTGTTTTAAAGTGATTTGTTCTTGATGATGTCATGTTGTGACATGTTTTGACTTGACCATTTTGGAGTCTTTGACCAATATTGCAATCTATTATTGGGATACTTGTTGGTTGCTCGTTGGAGAACCATTGGATATTGTGACTTATGATTGATTCCTTTAGTTGCTGATAGAGAATTGTTGTGATCATTATGATTATCATTTGATGCTTTCCAGTTGCTTGTATAGGGCTGAGGTGATATTTTTGATTTGTGATTTCATGAGCCTAGGGTAGGTTATCTATGTGTAGTGTCAGGAAGTGGCTTGCGATGGGGGCCAGGGCCCTAAGTGGCTGCCAGGGTAACTCATTGTAAGTTGTTTTAATAAGTGAAAACATCTCACCTAAATACTGACTTAAATGAACCTAATAATATAACTGTATGTTCTCTCCCATGCCTTGAGTGCTAGTACAAACTAGGATGGGGTAGAGAGAACGCTTGGTTGTGACCTTGCATTTCGTAGTATGCCTCATCAGTACAAGAGGATACTAGTGGCCGCAGGATCACAGGGGACCTGAGATTCCTAAGGGATTGCTCGGGTAACTTTCGACATGACTTTTGCGATGACACTTTCCCGCTTGCATAGTAGGTTCCCTATGTGTCTTTGTGTGCCTCTAGGTCTAGATGTCAATCTATGTTGGAACCTTTGAGCTAGTGTACTTTTAGGATTTCCCAGACTTAGAGAGTTCTTGTGTTTTTTGTTTTGATACCTTGTTTGGGACTTGAGACTATCTCCTTGGCTTGGTGGGAGTGGACCATTTAGGTTCCACGTGGCCGGGTGGTAGTGATTTTAATCTTACCATTGAGATCCATCTGTAGTCACCGTGGCTGGAGCTTTCTTGGTTGGCATTTACCTTCACTATGTTCTTGGATCATTATGATGGATGGTTAGATTTTATGATGGATGTTTTATCATTATGGATGTATGGATGTATCATGTGTGGTGGATGATTTCATTTATTTTATTGTACTTTGTATCATGGATTTGAGGATGATGTATCTTTATTTTTACATATGTATATTCTTTTAAGCCTTTCATACCCTGTGACATGTACAGTGGATGATTGAGCATTCTAAATTAATTTTCCAAGAGGCATTCGGAACAAATGTATATTATGGACATTGAACTTTATTATTATTCTTTCATGTTGATGTGGTGGTTGTTAGACTTAGAATTAATTAAATTTAAATGTGACTCAACGTCTTGGGATCCTTAAGGAATGTAACCTGTTATGTATGTTTGTTAATGATTACATTTTATTGCTTCCACTACTATGTGTTTGATGTGTATGTTATATTTTCTTATTTAAAAAAAAAAAAATGTTTAGCAAACTTAGTAAAACTTTAGCTTAATTCTTTTGGATCCCTTGGCAGGGCGTTACAAAGGTTTTGCATTTAAGATTAAGGATTTCTATTGAAAGATTAGGGTTATGTTAGGGTGTGTGCTTACATCAATATTAGTGTTATGATTAGGTTTTTCATTTTTTTTTATTAAGGCTAATATTATACATTATGGCTAGTATTATATTTATTGTTAGGGTTTTCATGTTGTACTACAATGTCCAATATTATAAACAAATCATGGTTATGAAATTGTTTAATTTTATTTTTTTAAATCTATTGAAAATGATTTTTTGTTTCATATAACTTATTATTATAAAAATAAATTATGACCTTTGTCTCTCATTGTCTGTATAGATAGTTTAGAATAGGGGTCAATTTATAGTTATTTACATTTAAAAGATAAAGAATTATAGAGATAATTTGAAATTATTCTTCAAAAATATTAGTCAAAGGTAAGACTCATTTCTTAATTAATATTTACAAATACCATTTTTTAACAAATTGCAATATAAGTTTAGTATTAGTAGTGAAATTAGAGAATATACATATACATATTATTAGTTCCTATATAACTATTGTTGTTTTCATTTGATTCCATTTGCATTTAAATGTACCAATTAAATTTCAATATTTTTAGAACTCTAGTTCTATTAATTCTATTATATTTTAAAAATTGGAACATACAATTTTTCCTAGATTCTATTGGTTTATGAGGAAAAAGGTAATGAAGAAAATACACTTATATTAAAAAAAATTATCAAATTTATTGCCTTGTTGTTCACTGTTGTATCCAATTCTCGAACAGGTCTCATAGATGTATGTGTTGAGGGCTATGCGAGGGTGTTTGAGGTTTCATGTGTTATTGAGGATATGAGTGAAGAGATTGTTGTTGTAGGTTTTCACACTTTGACTGAGGCATCGTCATTAGTCTCGCTATTGTCGAAGATGGATGAGCACTAGAGACTCTAACCCATATAGGAATGTAGGCAAGTTTAATGGAAGTCAGTATGAAATAACCACAATCGAATGACAATTTCACTTTGTACACTTCTCTGCCAAAACTCTTTCAACCATATTTTTTCCTAGGTCTATGATTTTGTTGAGATTTTTAATGTTCTTGGTAGATGTAGAAGCAAAAATCATGAGTTGTTCATTTGTACCTTCTAAATTTTATTGCACTTAACCCTAGGTTTGTTACAAAATATATCTCATAGCTTGTTAATTTGATTTTGGGGGCTCAAGTGCCATTATTTATTTTTGGAGTCCTAGTTGACCTTCTAAGAGAAACATAGGAATTTTCTACCTATTTATAGTAAAATTCTCAAATAGAACACTTCAAACAATGTTAACAACATGAAAGCTCCTTCACTAGGTTATAAAATCTCCTCAACCTTAACTAAAATTTGTTATCACTACATAAGCTAATCAGAGAGCTCAATTCAATTTTTTTGTTAATGCTTGGATTTTAGCAAAACTACATGCAACTTTATTGAGAATAAAAAAATGACTTAGTATTAGGGAAATTGCACAAA
Organism: Cupressus sempervirens; assembly: GCA_028749045.1. Classification (NCBI taxonomy): domain Eukaryota; kingdom Viridiplantae; phylum Streptophyta; class Pinopsida; order Cupressales; family Cupressaceae; genus Cupressus; species Cupressus sempervirens. The sequence goes on along the minus strand of CM053790.1, from coordinate 235,223,831 downwards.
AGCTTCCAAAAAATCCCATCAATGAATTTGGATTCAGAATGCTATTGTTAATAACTTACCAAGCTTAACTAGTCACAAACCCTTTTGGCACTCCGAGACATTATCAAAATAAAATAACTATTTTTCGAGCTTCTCATAATAGTGGGTATGAGTTCCACGTTTTTCACTACCATGACAGGAGCCACACATTCTCCAACATTTACTCCAATGGGGGAGATAAATGGGGTCTCCAATGTTGGAGGTAAAACAAAGAGTAAGAGGGAAGCGAAAGCGAAGGTTCCATTTGAAGCATTTCAATCAATAAAAGCACAACTCAGTAAGTTGTAGTGGTTTACAAAAGACAAATAAATTGTAATAGTTAGATTCATCTTTTGATCTCATTGTAGCCATATCATATGTCTTACTAATTATATCAGTAATCCCTTAGAATCTGTTTCAGGTGACCATTCCTACCAGCTTCAAATTTGTGTTCAAAAGGAGAGGATTAGGGTGTCGAAATGACTTAATCATGATTGCAAGGAAGTAAGATCTGAAACAAAGGCAATAATTAATCATAACTTCCTTTATGAATTTTCGCGCAATTGGAAATAAAAAAATCATAGCTTTCTTAATAATTTCTTAACCTGAAGGCTACGGAATGAGGTACTTAACGGATTGGGTTAATCTAAGAAAAAAAATAGCAGGGCTTTTATGTTGCCCTTGTAATAAATTATAGCTCTTTATTTTTTAGAATTTAACTTTGTATTAGTAGCAGTGTATAGATGGGAAACAGAGGATGTCGATAAATTTGTTTGAAAAACTTGATTCATTTCAGGCAATGAGGAAAACGGTTGCGTTCTTGTACTACCTATCTACCAAAATTACAGACTTGGTTAAGAAATCTAAGATTATTGTTACCATTAACCTCACAAGAGAGTTATGAAATCTATATAATTGTCTAACATTAGATTTCTCTAGCATTAGGAATTCAGATGTTTCTAATTGATGCAAAACAGAAGGATTTTCTAGCAGGAACAAGTTGGGTAAGCCTCAATATGAATGTTTTGCATCAAATAATTCATGTTGAATGTTTTCCTTTGATTTCTTGTTTACTTTGCATTTCAAAATAAAGACAATAGTTTTATGTTGAAATAGCATGCTTTAAATTTGGTTGATATAATTATTAATAGAAAAGGCTATTCATAAAAAATATATATTAAATCTGAGATATGTTACAAAGAATGTTGTTATTGAGATAAAGAGGAGTAAAGTCTTGAATCAAAAAATAGTGTGCAGGTACAAAATTATATATATAAATATTAAATGCTATTTGTCCAATCTAAAATAAAAAAAGACTACCTAGAGAATAATAGTCAATAGAATAAAAGAAATAAAAAATTATAATATAACTTTAATATAGAAATTTTAAAATATTCTAAAGAACAAACTAAAGTTGAAATAACAATTGAAAACTTATATGATACTTACATTTTTGGGTGTTAAAGAATTGGAGTACCTTGTGAAGAGCGATGGTGTATTTATTAGGAGGTTGTGCATGGTAGTGTTTGGGAAGAATGTTGATAATGGTAACAACTAGACCGCAAGTGATGGCTACCAAGGTGATGAGCAATAGTAACCATTTGGCCATCTTATGGATCATAATGATGCAACCAAGATCTACATATTTCTTCTTTTTCTTCTCCTTTCCATGCCCCAACAACCAACCTCGTTGGATCTTGTCCAATTATTCAATATCCATGGGTTTCATCCCATTGTCTTCTAGCTCTGTTGCAAACTCTTCATTTATCTCAGAAGCCCCCCTAAATATTCACATATCAATAAGAAATAAATAAGAATTAATATACAATGGTATTCAATAAACCAATAACTATTTAATAACATTTTAAAAGAAATTGTTGGCAAACTATGATTAATAGTATATATCATTGCTAATTTTTTTGGAGGGACAATTCTTATGTTATTGGATTTTCCCTACCATACCTCCAATTCTTATGTACTTATTTGAATTTCCCTACCATAAATTGGCACATTTTAAGAGAGAAATATAAGAGTACAAAAAATAAGAAACACAAAATGAATTACTTAAGAGAAAAAGACTCACATTATAGATGAAAAACTCAAAAAAAAAACTTTTTTCATATACCCACAAGAACCAACCTAAAACAACACAAGCAAAGCAAACTAGAAGAAGAAGTCTAGAAATTTATTTTGATTTTGTTGCCAAGTCCTCATTTAGTTCATTTAGTTCAAAGAGTGCTAAAAAGGGTCAGCCAATTATACACGTGTTAGTTATAAGCTATTATTGTTTATAATGAAATTACAATTTACAACTTAGCTATATCTATTAACTTACACAATGTAAGTAAAATACAATGTAATTTCTCCTACAATAATATATAAGCATGTGATTGTAATTTGTGCCTCATGAATATTCTTACTCCAATTAAAGATGATACTGAGATAGTTTTGTGCATTAAAGCACAATTACTAAGTAGTTAGAAGAATAAAAGGAAGACACATTACTCTTTGAATATTTTTTACTTTGAGTGCTTAGATTTCCAAACTTAATCTCTGTTGGCTTTGTTATTCCACAAAATACTTAGTTTCCAAACTTAATCTTTATTGGCTTTGTTATTCCACAAAGCTTTGTGCATTGTTATTCTAGAATGTGCTACTTATAAGACCATTTCAATGTTAAAACATGTTAAAGATGTATTGTAGTGAGATGCTAATCTAATATTGTAATATTTGTATATCAATTTTCTAGTATTTATTATTTATCTAGTAACTTTGTATTATTTAATTTGAAAACTTTAGTTTATTATAATTTGTATTTTAAAAATAATAATAAAGATTTAATGATAATTAATATCTTGTTTAAGAAGTTTTTGTCTAACAGAGTTTTTTAACCTCTAAATATATAAAAATCACATGACTTAAAGTAGTTATTTAATTGCACCAATGAAAAAAATGAAGTTTCAATTACAATTTGATTTTTTTTTCACTAATAAATAATTTTAAAAATATGAATCAAAACTATAAAAAATATTTAAAAATTTATAAAATAACTTTTTAAACTATTTAGCTTGAAATAAACATGAATATAAATATCTAATATTTTAAACAAATAGCTGAAAATATAAAATATCTTCATGTTGAAAAGTAAAGGCTAAATTCAAAACTTAAAAATCAAATTTAAACAACAATTTTCAAAAATATCAAATTTAAACAATAAAATTTTAATTTATATTTTTCACTTTACGTATATTCTTTTTCTCTTTCTCTGCACTTTTTTATGTTGTTTGCTGCAACGAACATTTGTTTGGAAAAATTGTAGTCTTTGTGCATGTTGCGGACAAGAGTAATGCAAAGAAATAGATTGGGGACATTTTATTATCTGATCAGATGGTTAGCAAACTATAGATCTTCAAATCTTATAGGATTTATATTGTTGCATTTATGTTTTAAGAATCACCAAGAAGTTTGTTTATCTGAGATTGTAGTGGTTATATATTAGAACCATGCAAATTTTCTGGTGTTTGGTTTGGATTGTGAGTCGAAGGACCTTTTGTGCTTTCAATTTTGATTTCATATTTTTATAGTAGAAATAGGGATTAATTGGACTTCCACTTCTATAGAGGGTGATGGACATAGAAATTATGGCACTCCTTCTGTAATACAAGTATCACCTTTCACTTCTGGTAGATGGTGGCAGGTTCAAGACTTCCATGGAACTTTTCTAGAAAGTGTTGAATATTTTACTTCTATATTTTTTTATTAAAACTATAATAAAACCTTTAGAAAAATTTGCACCAGCTAAAAAAAAAAAACAAACTAATGTTGAGAAATTAATTTAAAAATATACTTGCTTTTAAACTTTAGTATTTGGATGATTGAGATGAGAAATTTTTTTTGAAAAGGATAATGGAAAATACTAGTTCCTGACTAATAATATTGTATTTCCTCACAATTATTTGAAATTTAACCTTGAGATATAATTTGCAACATGTTGTTGGAGGAGATTACAAGCATTTTGTCACAACTTAATTAAAACTATGAACATCATTAAAGTATTTTTTTTTATAAATAATTTTCTAACTACAAAATAACAAGGAAGACTTATTTAAAAATAATAAAAATAATAGCTTAGAAACTTATTACCCTAATTCTATACTAGTTTAAGGTAAACCCTAAATTAAATTGAACTCTAAACTTTACAAATTTCACATTGTTAAAGTATGAGTTTTTATACACAGTAGGAATAACATTTCATGTAGAATTGCATACTATATCAATTGATTACTTAAAAAATAATTCACCTCCTTTAAACATGGTTGAAAAACATGATTACATTAAGCTGATTACATTGTCAAAGACTAAGTGGAGAAAGTAAAGTTTATTCTATATAGAATAGATTTGATAGAAAGTCATTCAAACTTCGTTAAATTTGTCATATCAAAATATTCATAAGTCCCTTTTATATACCCACAAGAACAAGATGTGAAACCATTTAAAGTTAAGATTTTTTAGTAGTACAAAAAATTACCACTTTAAATCATTATCGATATCTACCTATTAAATTATTCTAAATTAAGCTATTAGAAAAAATCTCAAATATGATATTTTTGGGGGACTAGTAGCTCAAGCCGTCCATAATGAACATGTACATTTAGATTAAATTTTTTTTTCTTGTTTTCTCTTTTGTATGGTTTTTTAATGTAGCATTTGGTCATCTAGCTAACCCATTTTTCCCACTGTAAAGAGAGGTTGTTGTTTCAACAAGAGCCACTTCGAATTTTCACAAAAATGAGAAGCTTGGAGGTGGTTTTGGTGAACCTCTATTCTACATATTTTCCCATATGAAATGATGTTTTCATTGATTACGAAATCTATTTACATAGAAATAGAGAAGTCTAATTCTATTTTCATTTTTTAGAGAAGAAAAAAAGAGGGAAAGGAAATAGTTGTGAAAAAATTGTTAGCGAAATCAAGACAAAGAAATGAAAAATTTATGAACGAAGTGAAACTTGTGGCAAATGTTCAGCATAGAAATTGTTCTTATATGTCAGATTCAAGTTCAAGTGAATGTAATTTCATATTCAAGTTCAAGTGAGTTCTAGGTTCAAGTTCAAGTGAATGTAATTTTAGATTCATGTTCAAATAAAGGACAAATAAACAACACCCAATGTGTTATTTTATTGCACCTAATGTGTGCTATTATCAAAATGTCATATGGATAAAATAATTCATAACACCCAATGTGTGTTATTTCATAGCACCCAATACGTGCTCTTATCAAATTGTAATACAAACAAACAAATATATAACACCCAATGTGTGTTATTCTATTGCACCCAATGTGTGCTCTTATCAAATTGTAACATGAACAATACATGTTCATTGCACCCAATGTGTGCTATTTTCAATAATTATGCACCCAAAGTGTGCTAATTCCAATGGGACAAAGTAAGTCTCTATCTGAGACCTATCAAAGTAATAGGCTCATTATATAAATTTAAAGTTGAACAATGGACAACATACATGCTGAAGTATAAAAGTTTCTATTATGTTTCTATTATTTTCTATTCCATCAGATTTTCGGGCCTAACAGAAACCTTGTGAAAGTGATGATAATTTAAAATGAATGTACTAAACTTATTTTCACTCAGGGTAACCTCAAAGACAAGGAAAGATGAAGTATACACCATTATCTTAATGGTGATGATGGTGAGTAAACAGAGGAAGCATCTAGATATCCCTGTCCATCTTGTGGGAATCGAAATGCATATATGTGGCCTACTCAAAAGATTACATTTGAGTTCATTGCACACCATAATGAGAGTGGGAGTCAGCAATCTAGGCAACATCAGGAAAACCACCTTGGTCAAAGCTATTTACAATAGAATTTATGCAAGGGGTTTCATGCTCATGTTAGACAATGTGAATGATAGGAGGCATGACAATTGGTTTAAGAGTTAATAGGGTTATGGGTGTCTTAGAGCTTTGAAAATTTGGAATCTTGGTGTGCTAGGAGATAACTACCAGATTCTTATACTTGTTTGTGGGATTTTTTGGAAGAATTTGGACTGTGGGAGAAAAATAGGGTTACTAGACTTAGAAGCCATTAGGCCTAATTAGCACTAGGTGAAGAAATTGGGTTTTCTTTGGGTTTTTTGTGACCATTAGTGTTAGGTGAGATTAGGAAGGTTATGAAGGACATCTAAAATGTTAGTAGACTCTAAAGGAGTAGAAGCATAAGATCCTAAGAGGGGGTTAGGGTTCTAAGGGAAGGAAGGGCTAGTAGGACTAGTGCCTTGGAAAAAAGATTGAGCCAACATTAGACCAACTACACCTGGGAGGAAAGTTGGGGGAAGAGTTTTGGAGACTTGGGTTGGTAAGAAAGAAAAAGAGAAAGAATAATTGGATGATTCAAGATTAGATACTTAACTAAGAGTGGTTATTGGATATAACCCTAGGCCCTCTGCATCAGAGATTCTAAATTGTCGTTTTGATTGGTCTTTTAATTTTTGTGTTGGTTCTAGGTCTTGTATGACCATGTACAACCTAGAAACCATGTATAATCTATAAATTTTGATATTATAATGAACAAAATTTCTTTTCGATTTGGTTTGGGTTTATATTATGTAGAAATGATGAAGTTATGACAGTTTTGATAAAAGCTGTTATTTCATATTTGAGGATGTCTGACTATAGTCAGATTGAAATGTTTGGTGTGGACACATGTGGATTTAGGAACTCTATTTGTATGAAATAGAATTTTATGTGAACTATCTTTAATTTCCAATTGGTTTGAGTAATTTTCATTCATATTTGTGTAACTTATGTGTATTGGAGTGAAGACTGGTTTTTAAGGATCTCTATTGAAGTGATGGGAAAAGATTGGTGTTTTCTAATTATCTATCCATTGGAAAAATTGATGGCTTATAGATTCAGAAACTAGACTCATGTATGATTAATTATAAATTTTCTTGGAATCATTTGGATTTTTCTTGAGAAAGATATGGGATGCCCTAGGAAGGGTTACAAGTTTTGTTACTGGTTTGTAACAGTAAAAATGGGTCTTAGTATAGAGACCATAACTTGTAATGTATTTATTAGATTGGACTGATATTTGGATATGTTTTAATATGTCTAGTTTTTAAACATTCCTCCAAATGGTTTTGCATGAATCATAAACAAAAGTTATGAATGATGTTCTATGGAATAGAAATCAGACTATGGTATTGGTAAACTTGTGTTGGAAAGTGTTTCATTTTGCCTCATGAGATGTCTAAGAATGAAATTTATTTGATGGATTCTAAAGGGATCAACATGTATCCCATTTGTTGGTTGATTTATAGGATGCTCTACATCATATTGGTATCAGAATGAACCCTAACTCAAGCACTAAAAAAATGGAACTCTAGCCTTAGCACTAAACTAATTTGGACCCCAACTATAAAGCTAAAATATCTCAAATGTACACTAAATGAAATTCAATTATAACCATAAAATAAATTTATCACAACCTTAAGATAAATTCAAATCATATTCCTAAACCTAATTGAACAACAAGTGCCACGTAGTGGCTTGTATTTGCGTAAGTTTAATAATAGTTCAATAAATTAAAATAATATTAGAAAAATTCTCATTGTATTTTTTAAAAAGTATTTCATATTAAATAATTTAAAAAATATATATCTTAATATACAAATATTTCTGACTTAAAATAACTTTATTGTATTTTTTTAATTTTTTAAATATTTACATATTTTAAAAACAATATCTTTTTTAATATTAAAATATTCATCATTAGAAACAATTTCTAATTTATGTCATAATTGTATGCTAATCTATTCATATGTTGAGGTGTATTAATATATTAATATGTTGATTAATCTATTAAATATGTTATTTGTGTATCCAAAAATATGACATTAGAATAGGGTTAGAATAGGGTAGTGCTTCCTATAAATCCCCTCTTATAACACAAATCTGCTCCTACAACACCCCAAACATACTAGTCAACCAATTAGAAGTAAAATACTTTTAGAAATTAAAAAAATTAAAAATCTCCCGTCTATACTTTTGAAAAATAAAAAATTAAAATTAATGATAGAAATACTTAAATGTAGAAATAATAAATAGAATTAATCACTAGTAAAATAAAAATGCCTACAACAAATACAATAATTAGTTCATACACTCACATTGAAAAACAATACAATACACAATGATGTTTGGGCGAGAGTTAAAGGTAATCAATATTTTAAAATAAAAAAATTGAGTAGACTGTGTTGTTTTGGAGAAGTGGGAAAAAGATGATAGATCAATGAAAATGATATTTAAACTAATAACAATATTTTGGATAAGAGCTTTTCTAATATAAAAGTAAATGGCTCTTCTAATCTAAAAGTAATTTATGGGAATTAGGAAATCATATAATTATTAATTTTATAATTAAGTTTTGTTCAAATGAGCTAGACAACTATATGCTAGTTGATCTAATAATACAAAGATGTGGTAGGTTTTTTAGTTTATAATTATTATTATTTTTAAATAATTTAATCGCTATCTTACTTATTGCTTAAATATTTTTGATTTATTTATTTTTTAAATTCTAATTCAAAAAATTAAATATTACATATTTTAGATTTTTTAAATTATGAAAAAATTTTATCTACTATAAATACAAGAAAACATGTTTTTTTAAATTACTACATAGGAAGTTTTTATTTAGATAATTAAATTCCCATTGGTATATACTTAATATGTATAATATATATTTGAATATAATATAAAACTTTAAGAAAAATAAATACAATCAAAGTAAAAAATTGAAAATTAATTTTCAAAAACAATTGAACTACTATCATATTTGAATTAGTTCCCTTATATTAGAATCACCTTAGGATTAATATGTTGAAGTTTAATAATTAAATATGTGATTTGTGTATCAAAAAATATGGCATTAGAATAGGGTAGTGCTTCCTCTAGATCTGCTCCTATAACACCCCTTACATAGTAGCCAATCAATGAGAAGTAAAATAATTTTAGAAATTTAAAAACTTAAAAATCTCACATCTATACTATAGAAAAATAAAAAATTAAAACCCAAGATAGAAATACTTAAATATATCTGGTTGAAATAAAAAGAATTAATCACTAGTAAAGTAGAACTGATTGCAATAGTATATTGCCTACGACAAATACAATAAAATAATAAACCACACATAAGAGAGTACATGACAAAGATTTAAAATGGTTCCCTCTATTCATGGACTACGTCCACAAACAACAAGTCTAATGTTTTTATTATCTAACGATTACAATATGATTACAATCTATAATACCTTATAGCTCAATACCTCTGCAAGAAGCTACAATCTCATCATACATTATGAAATCTATAACTCTAAAGTCATTTTATACATGTTTTTGTCACTTACAAAATTAAGGCTAGAACAAGTCGTCCAATAGAAAAACAATAGGGAGCACATATAAGGCTTTGCCTTAGAGGGAAAAATCAACCTTTGAATCTGATTAGGCTCACATCACAACAAAAGTGTGTGTGTGTGTGTGTGTGTGTGTGTGTGTGTGTGTGTGTGTGTGTGTGTGTGTGTGTGTGTGTGTGTGAATTGTAGATACAAATAATTAACAATACTATTCACTTTTCATTGTTCTCTAGCCTTGTTTAGTGGGTAATTATCCCTAAGTCTTCTTTCAAAGTGTTATCTAATATCATTTGAGGGGATCTTGGGTAACACTCTGAAATGTCCACTTTATTAACTTTGTAAGTTTGACAAACTATACAAGGAACTTACTCAATATCTAGAAAGTGTCAAGTCACATACAAAGACAATTAAAACAACTACTTGCAAGCTTTTGTGCTTGCCATGATGAGCCGATAGGTATTTAATAAATTTTAAAAAAAAAATTAATGTACATAAATTAAATTAAGATTAATTTTTTATTTAAACAAATAAAAATAAAAAATGATCTAGGAGGTTGAAGCCATGACCTCCCAGATAAAGGACTCGTAATTTACCATTGTGTTGTACACTATTGGCCAAAATGTTTTGTTTAATGAACCAAATCAATATTATTTATTCATTTGATGTATCATGTACTAATAAATTATCATCTAAAAAAATCTTCCCATAAGAAAAACTATTATGAAAAATTAATAGGAAACTAACATGAAATTAATAGGACGTATAAACTGAAGAATAAAAAATAAACTAAAAAAAATTAAAAACTAAATTAATTGAAAGTCTATTAATGTTAATATATGAATAAACATTTAAAAAAAATCTATTATGAGACATACTTAAAAACAATATTAAAAAATATATTAAAGAAATAACAAGTCCTCCCATAAATATCTTATTGACTAAACTAAAAATCAATATGTAAAGTGAAAAGTTAAACTAATTAAAAAAATGAATTTAAATAATTTAAAAACTAAAAATTCAATAAATTTTGAGGCTAGAGGCATTATAAATTTGCTTCAAACAAGATTAATGTAGCTCAACAACCTAATGGTAGAATTCACATATACCCACAAAGAAGTTCAAGAGGAACTTCTCAAATGACAAGACCTTGAATCCTGCTTGCATGTAGCCCAACCTTCAATCGACCCTCCCTATCAAGAGAAAATTTGCAATGATCAAATTCTAATGGAACTAGAATCGGTCTATAATGTGTTTGACATCAATCAAATGGTTGATTACTTTGAAGTTATGTGTTTCCCTCAGCCCAATCCTAGCTACAATCCTTATCATCCTGATGTGGATTTGCCATCTAGTTCAGAACTAGGTTTACACTCCATGAACTCAGAAGCTCATTGTCCTTTACAATGCCTTGGCTTAGTTAACAATATGCGAGGGGAGAAATCTCCTAATTGTGGCAAAATTACAAAGAAAAGAGGTAGGAAATCTATATCAAATTCAAGGAAGCAAGATAGTGATGATGGGAATCAAGTCAAACTTGCCTCTCTTTTTCAAAATGCAAAGGGGAAGGGCCTTCCATCTTCTCAATGAAGATTACATCCTGGAATATAAGGGGTTGTACCCCCTACAAGCAATGCTTGTAAGAATTTCCTTAAAACTCTTGCTTCAAACATTATCCTTATCCAAGAATCTAAGTTGCAAGTAGAAAAACTTATAAGACTTGACTAGAAAATGGGTACTTGGAAAGTATGGGTTCATCATGTCCTCTCTACATCTAGAGACCTTTCTTGTTTGTGGAACCCTAAATCAGTCCACTTCAACCCTATTGAAATTCATCCAAACTTGATTAGGGGGTAGGTAAAGAGAGTTTCCTCCTCCTTATCCTCTATTTTTCTCAATATCTACGGCCTCATATCATCCTCTTAGAAGTTTGAGATTTGGGAGGAGTTAACCAACTTTCTCTTGGCTCATCAGGATTCTAACATCATTCTTGGGGGAAACTTCAATGCCATCTCTAACTTAGAGGAAAAATTGGAGGTATCAAGTCCCTAAATCAAGCATCCTATGATTTCAACCAGTGAATCTTGTCTTGTAACCCCATGGATATTCACACAACCAATGGGGTTTGTACTTGAAATAATAAGTGATCTAGACTGGACCTCATACTAGAAAGGGTGGACATATTTTTTCTTTTTGAGGATCTAGCTTTCTTCAATTACTATTTTTTTAGTAGAGATCATGTCTCTTTCTGGCTCAGATCACTTCTCCATTAGGCTTGGTATCTCTGAAGAAGCTAGACCAAGTAGAAATAATTTCAAGTGTGAAAAGATGTGGTTCCATGACAAGAACTTATTTTTCCTTCTAGAACTGTGGTGGAATGAGGTATCTTTCTAGGGCTCCAAAATAATCTATTTGGTATCAAAACTAATAACACCTTAAATTGAAGATCAAAGAGTGGAACAAACACTCCTTTAACAACATTTTTAAAGAACTTAATAAAATGGAAAAAGACATTATGGAATTAAATGAGGTAGTTTTGAGTAGAGGAAAGGATAATGATCTTTAGTATCAGGAAAAGGAACTCTCGAGTAAACAAGCTAATCTCCTATCAAAAGAAGAATTTTTTGGGAAGCAAAAATCTAGAGAATCTTGGCTTTCAACAGGGAACAAAAACACCAAGTTCTTTCTTAATTGTTCCAAATTGAGACAATTGGTAAATAAAATCACTAAAATAAAAAAATCACAAGGCATCTTAGTGGAAGAACCTGAAGCCATTATTGTTGAAGCTATTAAATATTTTGAGGAGGTGCTCAATAATTGGAACTTCTTGGATCCCCCAACCCAATCAGCCTTGTTGAGCAATATTGCTCATTTAGTAACCAATGAACAAAGTGCTACTCTAAAAAAGAAGTATACTAAAGAAGAAATCAAATTGGCTCTTTTTCAAATGCACCCAAATAAGGCCCCTGGCCCTAATGGTTTCTACGCTAGCTTCTTGAAAAAGTGCTAGCATTTTCTAGGTGATGAACTTTGGCAAGCCATTGAGGATACCATAAATTTGGGCAATCTTCTAAAATAAATCAATCATATCTTCCTTACTCTCATCCCAAAAGGAATGAAGCACTGAACTTTGGATATTTCATACCTATGGCCTTGTATAACACAATCTAAAAAATCCTCACCAAAGCCTTGGCCAATTAGCTGAAGCTTATTCTCCCTCTCATTGTCTCAGAAGAGAAAATGAGATTTATCCCTGGTCTATCCATAGTGGATGGGGTTATCATCATTTAGGAACTCGACCATTCAGTCCAAACCAAAAAAACCCCTTGTATGTTAGTGAAGATGGATATTCAAAAAAATATATTACAAGGTGGATGTAATGCTCCACTAGGGAACCCAAAAGAAATTAAGCTAAAGTTTCACTAAGTTTGTCAAACATTTTTTTTTGAAAGATAATAACAACAAGAGATATAATATAGTGGAAGCATTAACTCACATACATAACAACCATCATAAAATAGATTACAACTCTTAAGGGTCCCATGATGTTGAATCACATTTAAGTTTAATTAATACTAAATCTGATACATAACAAATCCACATCAAAGAATAAGTACAAGTACAAATCCATTTAAATAATATACAATTATATCAAATGCCAATTGGCAATAATTAGCATGTCACGTGGCAATAATCAAAATGTTTAATCATCCACTATACGAATCACAAGGTATGAAAAGCTCAAATAATATACATCATGAATATAATACATCATCTCATAAGATCTCTTAAAATCAAATACAAACAACAGAGTATATTCATCCAACATATATACAAGATTAGATAGAAAGGAACATCTACACAAACACATCCAACAACAACATCCTGTTGTCGGATCTCAATGGTATAAGAAAATGCACTACCACCCGACCTCGTGGAACCTAAATTGCCCACTCCCACTATACCGAGGAGATAGACTCAAGTCCCATACATATATCAAAACACAAGTCAAAACCAAAATCTAGGTCAAGGAAACACATGAAAGCAAACTATCTCAAAGGGTACCAAGACACAAGTATCATCTAATTCTAGAGGCAACAAAGACATGTAGGAAATCTACTATGTAAGTGTGCAAGTGTCATCGCAAGAGCCAACTCTAAGGTTACCCTAGTAGCCAATCTGGACTTTGACCCCCTAGTGTCTCTATGTAGCACCAATATCCTTTCATACAAATAAGACATACTAACAAAAGCAAGGTTGCAACCAAGCATCCACTCTACTCCCGTCCTAGCCTGTACTAGCACTCGAGGCATGGGCGAGGAAAAACAATGACTCTTATTAGTTCATTTTAAACCCAATTAATGAAATGTTATCACTTATTAAAACAACCTACAATGGGTTATCCATGAAACCACTTAGGGCTTCAGCCTCCATTGCAAGCCACTTCCCAACATACACATAGATTACCTACCCTAGGCTCATAAAAGCATAAATTATAGTATCACAATTTTCACCTCAGCCCTTTACAATTGACTGGAAAAGCACATCAATCCTATATAAGCAACTAGAAAACATCCAAAGATAATTGATCAAAGACTCAAAGGTTACACTAGAAAAGTCACACCATTCACCTCAATTATACACAAGAAAATTGGAAAGCAATAACAACCAACAAATCATAATTCATGTAAAAACACATGACACATCACCATGGTCGAGTATTAAAGATCATATACATAACACCATCACAGAACAAAACCCCCACACCTTGGGTAAACATCCTAATTTGGTCAAAGTACTAAGTCAAAACTCGAACCCCAAATCATACAATACAACATACATCACGTCAACAGTAATTCATAATTCATTTGTTTCAAAACATACATATCCATTTTACGAACAGGGTTTCAATTCTCATCTGTTCAAAAGTGGTATATTTGTTAAGGGCTTTTGAGTTTATAAAATCTGAAAGGACTTAACAATTCATTTAGAAATCATTAAAACATAAAACCCCATTTTTGTATAAAAATGATCTACCAACACCAATAACTATTAAAATTCTCTAAATTAGAAAATTATTATTATATTTTTAAATTTCAAAATTAACCTTATATCCAAATCTTTTAATAATTATTATTAAAATTAAGAATAACAATTATTAAATTATTAAAATAATAACATATTAAATTATCAATAAAATAATACTAACTTCCTAATAACCATACTTACTAAATTTAATAATATAATATAATTAATTAAAAACTATTAACAATATAAAATAAAAAAAATATTTAAAAAAAAAAATTATAAAATAACAAAACACATATAATATACTTAAAAAAAAAACTTTTAAGTCATAAAGGCTTGGCAGCGACTACGCTGCCCAAGCCAGTTGTGGCGCTCGTCAGCCAGTCGTGGCGCTCGTCAGCCTTGACCTGCGACCCTAGGAAAAGACAAGGAGAAAAGGTGGGTGGGGGGTGGTGGCACCCACCCTCCATAAATTTTATTTATTATTATTTTTTAAACATCCAAACAACATAAAGCCCTCTTTGTAGTAATATATTATTATATTTGTTTAAAATAATATAAACGTTTTCTCAAAAAACATAGTGTAAACAAAATAAAAAATAATTACCATTTCTAATATAATTATTACCGTAGTAATTTATTTACTGTGCTAATATTTATATAATTATTTTTTAAATGAAAATTTCACCATAGATTTGATATTGAACCCTGGGATAAACAACTAAAGTAAATTAACAATTTTGGTGTTTCTTTTCTAACCTCATAACCCAATTTTAATTAATCAAATTACGAATGCAAGATTCCCAAACAAGGGTTTTCAATTAATTAAATCATTCACAGACATTTCCAAGAACGAATAACAAAAAACTTCAATATGAGGGTTTTATCCTGAATAAATTCTAAAAACATATCCATAAGAAGACATCGAGAAGGCAAATATTTTAAAGAATGAATCTACTATGCAAAAACCCACAAGATCCTTCCTGAATCTGATGCTAAAATGACGAATGCACAAAACTCACAAACAATCCTTTTTCTTTCGTAAACCCTCTTCTTGAAAAATTGGCTCCTCTAAATCTTCGTTCTGCAAAAATGAGCTCTGATATCCTAATAAAGAGCTTTTCCCCAAATTAAGGCTTCGATTGTGCAATCAAGCAAAACCCCTTTTCCAAGTAATTACTTTATTATATTTTAATTTTCATGCACAACCCTTTTGCAATAAATTAAAATATATTTATTAAATCAAATTCTTTCTTTAATTAATTATAAGACGTCTTTAATAATATATTTATTAATTCAACTAGTAATATTATTTAGAGTTTATTATTAAAATGAAACTCCTAAATAAATTATTATTAAATAAAATATGTCAAAATTAGAGTTTTAACTATATCTTTAAATTTAATTCTTTTATTTAATTAATTTCTTAATCAATTAAATATAATTAAATATTAAATTTTCTTTATAATATTTTCATTAAATTAAATCATTAAATTATCTTTTAATTTGATTTAATTATAACTAAAAATCACTATAGACCCACAAGACTAAATACGACAACTCAACTGAAGACAAATAACATAATCAAACTCTAGGGTCAAAATCACAAATTCACATCATTTGACAAATTTAGACGGGTAAACAACTTAGATACTTGTCCTACTTTCTAGGACAATTGGCTTAGGTTTAGGATTTGGACTCAAGCATTTATTATAATTGAAAATCAAAACATACCTGCAAGACTAAATATGACAACTCAAATGAAGACAAAGAACATAATCAAACTCAAGGGTCAAAATCATGAATTCACATCACATGACGAATTTAGACGGGTAAACAATTCAGATACTTGTCTTACTTTCTAGGACAATTGGCTTAGGTTTAGGATTTGGACTCAAGCATTATCTCCCCTCTTTTACCATTGAGATAGTGCAATAGGGTACGTTCATCCTGGAAATTCAGGGAAGTCGATACCCAATACTTGCAATCTACATAAAATCCATGCATGTACATACACATATATTCTAAACTAAATAAGCAATGGCAGGGAGTGGTGCAAACATCATACATAAAGTAAAACATACATGTACACCATACATATGCAAGTATGGGGTAAGTATCCATAAATAATTCATCTAACTAATCATCACAAGTTAACATAAATCACTAAATGAACATATATATTATCATCAAAGTAATCCTAAACACATGAAATAACTAAGTAACTCATTTTTGGTAATGGCCAACATCCCTCGCAGGATTCGCAACATGGCTTAATCGCCTCTTGTGGTTCTATAAGACTATTGGTTGTATCAAGAATTAATAGGTCGATCTTTTGGTGCAATGACAACCTCTCCCTTTCTAACAATTGGTATTAGAGCTTGGTCACAGGTTCGAATTCTGCTAGCCACGATGAGTGACACTGGGAAGGGGATTGTTGGCAGTAGGCCAGCATCCCTTGTAGGATTTGCGACATGGCTTAATCGCCTCATGTGGTTCTATAAGACTATTGGTTGTATTGGGCATTAATAGGTCAATCTTTTGGTGCAATGACAATCCTGTCATTTTTAACACTCATCACATAAATCAACTAAGTATGAAATAAAATTTAATCAAATTTGGTAACCAAGTACCAATAATCATAGAACATGCCTAAAAGAATCCAATAAAACAAATCTGAAAAGTCAAGTATGGGTAGGCATTATAGTGGATTGGAGATTTTAATGCAAGTGCATAGAGGTATTCAGATTTTCTAGAAGCTAGATTCATCTTATCTTTAGTTGCATCTCCTCCCCCAATATGTCTATTCTCATTAATGGGTCACTTGAGGGCTTCTTTGATGTGTCCAAAGGTCTTAGGAAAGGAGACCCCATCTCCCCTTTCTTGTTAGTAATTATGGAAGAGACATTTGGTAGACTCATCAGTGCTTCTCATGACCATCACACCTTATATGGAATCAAAGTTACTAATGGAATCCCAAATATTAACCACCAACAATTTGGTGATAACACTATTATGCCAATGAATTTCTCTATAGTTGAAGCCACATCTCTTAAGAACATTCTTGAGATATATGAGGGCATTAGGACAGATCATCAATAAGGATAAATTTGAAGTCTTTTTCATTAACTCATTCCTTAAAAACAAGATTTGCAACATCTTGGGCTTCAAGAGAGGGGTTTTCCCTTGTAAATACTTGGGAATGCCCTTGGACAAGGGCAATAACTCTAATAAGGCATGGTAATACATCATTTTGAACATGAATACCGAAATGGATAACTGGAAATCGAGATGGTTATCCAATGCAGGTCATCTAATCGTGATTAAATGTGTCCTTTTGGCCCTACCTTCTTACCAAATGACATGCATCCCCTTGTCCTCCAAATCCAATATGAAATTGGAAAAGAAGACCATAACATTATTTTGGTAGGGGATCTCCCAACAAGAAGTTGGCTCTTATGAAGTGGGATAACATTTTCAAACCTGTCTCTTATGGGGATCTTGGAATCAAAAAGCTACTATGGAAAAGAAAAGCCTCTAGGCTAAATTAGTTTGGAGACTATTCCAAGAATCCAATAGAAAATGGTCTCAAATTATCTATCATAAGTACCTTTCCCCATTAGAGCCCTTAGTATTTTTAGAACAAACTCCCCTCCCAAAGGATCAAAAGTATGGAATTCCATGCTAGATAATAGACACATCATTAACCAACACCTCACCTGGGATTTTGGGAATGAGAAATCAATTTTATTTTGGGAAGACTCTTGGGATGGATATCCTTCCCTTGAATCAGTCATTCCTTCCAATATCATCAACTCCATGAAAGTGGCATGTGGGCCTCATTTTAATGTCTATATCAATATAAATATCAATGATAATGCCTTCAATTAGAGATGGAAATCATGGGAAAATTCACCCATATCCCCAGAGGAAAGAGCTCTACTTGTCTCTACTCTCAAGGATAGTCATGTCTTCTCTAAA
Organism: Cupressus sempervirens; assembly: GCA_028749045.1. Classification (NCBI taxonomy): domain Eukaryota; kingdom Viridiplantae; phylum Streptophyta; class Pinopsida; order Cupressales; family Cupressaceae; genus Cupressus; species Cupressus sempervirens. The sequence goes on along the minus strand of CM053790.1, from coordinate 235,205,370 downwards.
GTCTCTGATGATTCATTAATTTGGTCAGTTGCTAAATTTGGAATATATTATGTCAAAGATGTATATAAGGCCATATCCTCACAAATTCTTTGGACACCAAGTTTCCCTTGGACCTATGTTGGGATAAATGTTGCCTCCTAAAGGCTGGAATGTTTCTTTAGGCTATAGCTCAAGACAAAATCTTGAGAATAGATTGGTTCAGGAAAATTGGCTTTGAAGGGCCTTCTTGTTTTGTCCATTGTAAGAAGAATGAGGAATCAATAGACTACTTGCTTCTTCATTTTCCTTTTACCTAGCATTTATGGACTTGGATTTGTAAAACGCTGCATTATCAATCAACATTTCCAGTTAATCTCTTAAGCCATCTCAGAGCTTGGCCTACCAAGTCCAACAAAAATACATATAGTGCTCTTTGGAAATCAACATTGTCAATCCTACTATGGGAAATATTGAAGGAACACAATCGAAGAATATTTCAAGATATTGCAATGGACATTTCCTCTCTCTGTAACAAGATGCAAGCTAGCATTGTGAAGAACATTAAAAATAGACTACACTCTGTTACCAATCATGAAGGCAATTTTTTAGAGTGGGATGCCCTCATGAAAAAGGAATGGGTTGGCCTCATTACCCTAGTTTTTATGGGAAAGGGTGCTTCCTCCATAAAAGTCAAGAGACAAAACTATATATTGACTCATCCCCTCTCATGGTTCAAACTCAACTTTGATGGAGCATCCAAAGGTAATCCTAAGACTGTTGAAATTGGCTTCATTATCCATGATTGGCATTGAAAGGTTTGTGCTCATGGGTCAAACCTATATATCCCTCCACTAACATGTGTTTCTGAAATAGAAGCTCTTGTGGAATGCTTAAAAACTTGTAGGATCCTAAACATTGAAATTTTGATTATTGAGGGGGAATCTTAGATCATTTTACATGCCCTCAGAAAATTATCTACCCCTAATTGGTCCCTTTACTCTAGATTAGTAAGAGCATTGACTCATCTAGACCCCCTCAACACTTACACAATCGTTCATATTTATCAAGAAGGTAATTCTCTATTGGACTTCTTAGCATATTTTGGGGCCAATGGAACCCATCTACTTGTATTTCCCTAAACTATAGTCTCTAAAGATTTATTTGGTTTATATCCCTACCCTAAACCCATTTCTTTTTCTCCCCATATTTTTGAAGTATTCCTTCTAATCATTTAAGTGAGAGTCTTTCATTTCTTTTTGGAATTATGACTTATTACCCTTATTCCAAGTGGTACAAAGATTTGTGTGATTGCTACCTTTGGCAGCATTACCATTATTATTTTTTCATTTCATAAGATGCCATATCCCTTAGTTTTTGAGTTGATTTTGAAAACTCATACACTTTGTGGGAAAATTTTTCTTTATATAGCTTTTCACATTCTTATAATGCTCACCTCCAAAAATTGGACACTAACATTAGGATGAAGATAGGACATTGGTTCTTGCAATTTTGGGGAAGAATTTTGAAGAGGAGGCTTAGGTTGATGTTGTATGATTATTCTTCCCATAGTTTTATTATGAGGTTTTAAAGGAAAATAGTGGGAAATGAATATTCCATATTGGAGGAAAGGCCTAAATCTAATGTGAGAATTGTAGCAATGTTCGTCTCTTCCATTCTCCACATTGGTGGGGATAAAAGGGTTATTCTAGAGCTCTACAATAGTCTCTTCAAGGCTCACCTAGTGGTCAAATTGGATGTAATCTTGAATAACATCGATGCCAACCTTTGTATTCTAAATTGTAGTAACTTTTGGGTGGTGAATAGGGTTGTCAAAGTCAAGCCCATCCTCGTTATCAAGAATGAGGCATACTTTAACTCAAGAATACCTTTCATCCACTTAAACTGGTAGCTTCTTTTAGATGTTATGAACATCTACAACCCTCCTAAGTAGCATAGAATCTCTTGGTTTCTCATCTCCGATTATGTGGATGATAGAAAAGTGGAGGTTGACTCATCTTCAAATGATGAGTAAAGGGATCTAGAAGCTATTTTTGTTTTTTTGATTGAACTCTCAACAAATGTGTAATCTTGTAAGACATTATAATCTTTTGAAATGGTCACAATAACTTGTTTTGACCTCTTATTTATATTTTATGTGATAATACACAACACCCTAATATTATATGTCCACCTTTTTTAAAGTTTGAGTCAAACACACTTATTAGACTAAGTTGTTTTTGGAGTTATTGTAATGCCTGCCAAGGGATCCAAAAGAATTAACCTAAAGTTTTACTTAGTTTGTTAAACAATTTTTTTTTTTTGAACAAGAAGAATAACATACACATCAAACACATAGTAGCGGAAGCAATAACATACAATAATATATAAGCATACATAATATGTTACATTCCTTAAGGATCCCATGACGTTGAGTCACATTTAAATTTAATTAATACTAAGTCCAACAAACACCACATCCATATGAAAGAATAATTAAAAAGTCCAATGTCCATTTAAATAATATAAATTTGTTCCGAATGGCTCTTGGCAAATTAAATTCAGAATGCTCAATCATCCATTGTACATGTCACAGGGTATGAAAGGCTAAAAGAGTATACATATGTAGAAACAAAAATACATCATCCTCCTCAGATCCATGATATAGGTGCAATAAAATAAATGAAACCATAACATACATGATACATCCATCCTTCATAAAAGATATATACATCCTTCATGAAATATAACCATCCATCAAAATGATATAGAGATAGAATGAAAGAAAATGCAGACAAGGAAGCTCTAGCCATGGTGACAATGGACAGATCTCAATGGTAAGAGTAAAAAGCACTACCACCCGACCACGTGGAACCTAAATGGCCCACTCCCATTGCACTAAGGAGATAGTCTCAAGTCCCAAACAGGATATCAAAGCAAATATCAAAGTACTCTCTAAGTCCAAAAAATCCTAAAAGCATTCTAACTCAAGTGTTCCAAGACAAATCAACATCTATACCTAGAGGTACACAAGACACATAGGAAACCTACTATGTAAGCAGGCAAGTGTCATCACACAAATCACATTGGAGTTACCTTGGTAGTCTCTTAGGACCCCAGGATCCCTAGTGATCTCGATGTAGCCACTACTATCCTTTCGCACTGACAAGGTATACTACAGAATGCAAGGTCGCAACCAAACATTCTCTCTACTCCCATCCTAGTCTATACTAGCACTCGAGGCATGGGTGAGAACATACAAAGACTCTTATTAGGTTCATTTAACTCTCAATTAGTGTAATGTTTTCACTTATTAAACAACTTACAATGGGTTACCTGGGAACCACTTAGGGCCCCGACCCCCATTGCAAGCCACTTCCCAACAACACATATAGATTACCTACTCTAAGCTCATGAAATCACAAATCAAAGAATCATAGTAAAATCACCTCAGTCTTATACAAGTGACTGGAAAGCATCATAAAGATAATCATTTTAATCACATCAATTCTTTGCGAGCAACTGGAAAGCATCAAAGATAAATCACAATATCCATCGGTTCTTAACGAGTAACCAGAAAGTATCCCAATAATATCGATCAACGAATCAAAATGGTTAAGTCAAACATGTCACAACATGACATTATCAAGAACATAGCAAACACTTCAGTCCTATAAAAGTGACTGGAAAGCAACTCAATTATAACTGATCGAGGACTCAAAAATGGTTAAGTCAAATATCTCATAGCATAAATCTCATCATCCCACAAGGCACTAAAAACAATAATCAACAATATAAACACACTCAACATAGAGCATACCATCACATACCATGGTTAAGTAAAAGTAATCAAGATCGAGTCAGCATGATACCACACTCACAAAACCTCCGAGCCTTTGGTAACAACCTAAGATTGGTTAAAGCTAGATCAACCTGAAAACCCCAAACATAGACAACATATAGATACAAAGTGTAAGTTTCATGTTTCAGTTTATTTTGAAAATACATGGTTGGGTTAAATGGAAATTTTCAATTTCCGTTCCAATGTATGTTTCCAAGTAGATAAAATTCACAAATTAACCTTAAAATTAACCCATTTTAATATTCAAATCAAATGTACAATTATCTTGATCTCGTATCAAGTCAATTATTTAAAGACAATAAGTTCAAGGGTAATTATTTATTTAATTTTATAATAATCATTGATTATTAAAAATTAAATACCCACAATCCCAATCATAATGTTCATTAAATAATAACAACAATAAATATAATTAAACATCTGTCGATTGATGTTAATTATTAATTTCAAATTAGCACCATTAATAACCCAAATTACTTAAATTTAATAATTATTAATTATTAAAAATTATAACTCTTAAAAAATATTTAATAATTAATATTCATTAATTATTAATTAATATTCATTAATTATTAATTAATTAAAAATTCTTGATAAAAATTATTTAATAATTAATATTTATTAATTATTAATTAATTAAATAATATTAATAAATTACTATTAATAAATTTTATTAACAAATTATATAAATAATAATAATTAATATTAACAAATTATATTAAAAATAATAATAAAATTAAAATTAAAAATAAATAAATTTTAAGACATAAACAAAAAGAAATTAAAACTCACCTTGGCTTACCTTGCCACTGGCTTAAAAAGAAAGGCCACGACCCTAACCTACTGTCATAGGGCCTACGATGGCTATCACAGTGCTTGCGATAGCAAGTATGGCTACCACCGATGGGCCAGGGGTTGGGAGGTGGGGGGTGGTGGCGCTACCTCCCCCCAATCATATTTTATTATATATATATATATATATATATATATTTAAAACAATATTTCAACAATATATATATTTAAAAATATATTTTATATAAATTCTATAAACAATAACGCCCACCCCCACCCCCACCCCCATCCCCAAACAAAATTTTATATATATATATATATACACATATACATACATATGTATATATATATACATATGTGTATATACATACATATGTATATATACATATACATATATATTATATATACATATACATATGTATATATATACACACACATGTATATATATACACACACATGTATATATATATACATATGTGTATATATATATACACACATGTGTATATATATATATACACACATGTGTATATATATAGTATGTATATATATATACACACACACATATATATATACACACATGTGTATATATATATACATGTATATACACATGTGTGTATGTATACACACATGTGTATGTATACACACATGTGTGTATGTATATACACATGTGTGTGTGTATATACACACATGTGTATACACATTTATGTATATATATACACAGATGTGTATATACATGTGTATATATATACACAGATGTGTATACACATGTGTGTATATATATACACACACATTTGTGTATATATATATACACATGTGTATATATATAGATGTGTATATACATGTGTATATATATACACAGATGTGTATACACATGTGTGTATATATATACACACACATCTGTGTATATATAGTGTATATATATACACAGATGTGTATACACATGTGTGTGTATATATATACACACATGTGTGTATATATACACACACACATGTGTATATATATACACATACATATGTGTATATACATGTGTATATATATACACTATGTATATATATACACACATGTATATAGACATATGTATATATATAGATGTGTATATACATGTGTATATATATACACAAATGTGTATACACATGTGTGTATATATATACACATACATCTGTGTATATATAGTGTATATACATGTGTATATATATACACAGATGTGTATACACATGTGTGTATATATATACACACATGTGTGTATATATATACACACATGTGTGTATATATATACACACATGTGTATACACATCTGTATACACATGTGTGTATATATATACACACATGTGTGTATATATATACACACACACATGTGTATATACACACATGTGTGTATATACACACACACATGTGTGTATATATACACACATGTGTGTATATACACATGTGTGTGTGTATATATATACACACATGTGTGTATATATATACACACATGTGAGTGTATATATATACACACATGTGTGTATATATATACACACACACATGTGTGTATATATATACACACATGTGTGTATATATATACACACACATGTGTATATACATGTGTATATATATATACATAGTGTATATATATATACACAGTGTATATATATAGTGTATACACATGTGTGTATATATATACACACATGTGTGTATATATATACACACATGTGTGTATATATATACACACACACATGTGTATATACATGTGTATATATATATACACTGTGTATATATATATACACATGTGTGTGTGTATATATATATACATGTGTATATATACATATATATATATACACACACACACACACACACACACACATATATATATATATATATCTTTTTTTAATATCATTTGCAAATATAGTCTGATAGAAGAATTACTATCAACCATTTGAATTTCCCATTTAAACATTTTCTTCTCTTTCAAAACCCCACCCGGATTTAATTTCTCGATCTCATTTTAATTCAAACCCAAATCCCGATTTAATTTCCAAATTTTGATTCTATCGAGGGAGGATTGCAATGATATTTTAATTTCCCATAACCAGACGAAAACAACATGCATACCCAAATTCCAAATTACAAGATTGAAAGATTCGTCACAGAGAATTATTTAGACAAACATTAACAGACACGATGAAGACAAGAAAGATAGAGTGTATTAAAATATGCAAAAATCACAAGCGTCTACCTGGACATTGATGGTAATCACTACGCCCCAAAAAAATAGAGAAAATTCCTCCTCTCAGAATCTCCTCCTTTCCAAAAATTTCTCCCCTCTCCAAAATCTGCGGTCCTTCGAAAAATGAACCCTCAATTGGTGATAAGTTCTCTCCTTAAATCAGGGCACTAATTGTGCGTTCACCCGAGAGAACTCTCTACTCACCCAACTTCAACTCTAAATTAACTTTTCTTTTATCTTTTCTTAATCTTTTCCATGCACATTAATTGCATTATTAAATTACTTTATTTAATTTTCACTTGACTTCTCTTTTAATTGATTTATTAAATTTAATCTCATGCGCACTTTATGCAATTAAAACATCTTTATTAAATTCACTTATTTTATCTTTTTAATTAATCTCTTATATTTTCATCTCATGCATACATCATGCAATCTAACAACTTTTAATAAATTAATATCTTTTTACTTCTTAATTTATTTTTGAATGTTAATCAATAAACATTTATTAACTTAAATAATAATTATATTTAGCATTTATTAAAAAATGAACTCTCTCTCTCTCTCTCTCTCTCTCTCTCTATATATATATATATATATTAAATTAAATAAATATTATCACGTTCTAAAATTTAATTCTTTTTATTTAATTAATTTTTCAATTAATTAAATATAATTAAATATTAAAATATCGTAATAATTTTCTATTAAATTAAATCATTAATTTAATCTTTTAATTAGACTTAATTAATAGAAAATTTACCAAAGACTCATAAAGTAACATACGAAAACCCATCATAACAAAACACATACAAAATCAAACTAAAGGGTTATAATCATGAATTAATGCCATCCGACAAATTTAGAGGGTACACAACTCAGATACTTGTCCTAATTTTATAAGACAAATGGCTCAAAGGTTTAGGATTTGGACTTAATAATTTATCTCCCCTCTCTTACCATTGAGATAATGTGATAGGGTACGCTCATCCTAGCAATTCAAGGAAGTCGATTCCCGGTACCTGCAACCTGCATAAAATCCACACATGTACAAACACAACATTCTAAGCTAAACAGACAATGGTAGGAAGTGGTGCATCATGTAGATCCCGACTAGCAGGTGACTACAACTCCCTTCCTTAACCACATCAGAAACACCATACATAAATAGAACACACACACACACACACACACACACACACACACACACACACACACACACACACACACACATGCAGTATGGGGTAAGTATCCATAAGAAAACACATATGATAATCCATCTAACTAATCATCAATAACTGAAAATATTGTATTAATCATCATCCATTCATGAAGTATAGAGTACCAAGTAATCTCATTATAAAATCAACTGAATATGAAACAATATCTAATAATTGTTGGGCATTCATTTTGCACGAGGTCAATGATAGGAATCCATAGTGTAATTCCTCTCTTGAAAAGCAAATCTTTTTAAGGATCCACTCCAAGGTTCAGTGTTTGTCTTGCGACGTACCAAAATCTGCTCAGTAGAAGATAAATGTGAGTGTTCACAAGGAGGCCTTTGCTGGTTTTAAAAAAACTATTTTATTTGGAATTGAAGTAAATCTGTTTGTTGTCTCAAAATATCACACCAAAAGAACAATATTTTTGTATTTTTTATTTTTTAATGAATGCAACTCTAACAATGCAGCTACTATGAGGTCCTATTCTAACAGGGGGTTAGCAAAGCAAATAATGAAACTAAAAGAAAATAACATGAAATCAAATGACTTGAAATTGAAATTTTTAAACGAACATAAGCTACAAAACACAACACGTTGTGAGTTAAACCTTCGAAACAATCGGTAGGAAACCAATGAAAACTGGAGCAACGCTTCCTTGAATCCACTAATGCAATCGTCGGTGAGAAGCTTTAACAAATCGAATGATGTTTCACTCTTCATCAAATCACAAGGCCACAGAAAGTGCGCTCATGCAAGACAAAAAGCTATGTAGACACAATCGGGTGATCTCTTCTCAAGCTTGTTACGTCAACGAAATTCATATATCTATAGCAAACACCAGAACTAAAAGATCGCACAACTAGAAACAACACAATAAACCTTTGGCTCAATCAGAATCTCATGAATAAAATTCACAAAACAATGACACATTTAGGCAAGAATAAATACACTCTAAATGCTAGCACCAAAAGCATAACTTTATTGCATAATAATGGTGACCCTTCTTACATTTTACAATGGGGTATTTATAAGAAATCGTCTCCTCAATTTGTGTTGAGAGTGAGAGATATCTTGACGCAATAAAATACTTTTAAAATATTTAAACAAACTAAATATATACAAACTGACAATCTAACTAGTGCTTAGAGGGACTCCATCCATATTTTATTCATTAATTGGATGCATGAGCCCTTTACATGTCGAAAATAGAGAAAACATGAGAGATAAAGTAGGAAGAAGCCATCAGTGGAAGTAGAAGTGCATGGAGACACCAAAAATAGAAGTTGGCCCTTCACTTGATGTGTGTCGGAGTTAACTTGCCATCAAAATGCGCTCCTAATGCATGGAAAGTGTTATTTTTGAAACTAGTAGTCAACTGTTGGCGCACCTCTGAATTGTGGACCTACATGAAAATGTGGAGCTGTAGAGTTGTGGACCTGTAGACTTGCATACTTGCGAAGCTATGGACCTGCGTAGCTGCAGACCTATGGACCTGCATACCTGCAGAGCTGCGGACCTGCATACTTGCAAAGCTGCAGACTTGCAGAGCTCAATTCACCAAAAAATCAAAGTTCTCAATTTTGAAAACAGTTTTTGAGTTTTTCTCAAATGGGGTTTTAGATCATTTTTTGTATACATTCTTTGCCCTTTTTTGATGATTTACACCCTCTTTATAGCCAATCACTTTCATAAACTTGCACTCTTGCTTTTTCAATCTAAAATCCCAAGGCACTAGCGTTGAATCTTGCCTCCAATAGTTGTATAAGATGAGTAACCTAATTTTCTTTATGTGTCCAACCTCTGTATCTTTGACCTTTGTCTTCTCTCCACCTGTACAATCCTTCTCGGCGAGAAACCAAGTGATCCAAATTATCCAAGACGATCAAATGTTTGCAACTTTTTCATATTTTTTCACAAATTTTCTAGGCATTTTTAAGTGACCTTTTTGGAGGTCTTTCGCTCAAAATTTCAAGTCAGAACCTTCGTCGGTCTATAAAATTGGATAGCCAAAGGCTCACTATTTTAGGGATTGAAATTAGATCTTCAATTCTTCTTTCCAACAGTGTAAGCAGTTATGAATTCTAAGGCTCGAGTCAAAAGTTATGACCTCGACAAGTTGAGGATGCCATTTTTACCTACAAAAGAAGAAAACATTAGTCCATAGAGTTAACAATGCATAGTAAAGACACACTAGTTACTCAAACAAAACTGGAGGTGAATCCTAAAATCTGGCTAAGTCTGAAATCCTGAAGCCCTGAAATTTGGCTAAGTTTGAATTCCTGAAGCCCTGAAATTTCCTAGAATCTTTACCTTATCTCGGGGAGGTCTGAAACCTATCTCAAAAGATTTGTCGCATATATTAAAATATATCTTAAGTATAAGGGGGCCTTTCTCCCCTTAATTTGAATATTGGTGCATAAGGGGGCCTTTCTCCCCTTACCCCTTCCCCCACCCCAGATATACCCAATTTCTTAAATTCAAGATCAAGTTGAATTGTGAATTCTCTATTGAATTCTTATATAAGGAATAATGCTCTCATTAGTTTTTCATATGGTTACAAACTAGGTACTCTAGGATCTTTTGCCTAGGAGGCTTCTTGTTGAGGCTTCTCCCTAAGGATTCTTCTATGTCCATATTTAAACATGAGGGTATCTCCCCCCACCCTAGCAAGGCTCTTATGAATCAATTTTCAGTCTTCTTGTTCTCTACTTTGATTTTGAGAATTTATTTGGTGGGATGTAGTTTCCCTTATAACAATGTAGTCTTCTCATTGATTTATTGAAAGACTGAGGAAGTTCGGTGTGGCTTTGATTTCAATTCTGATTACTTAGGTGATGATTCCTTTCATGTTTATAATGATTTAGTTTCTATGAGTTTGATTTGGGGTACTCCTGAACTAATATCTCCTTTCTATATTGCAAAAGGATTTTCTTCTTGGTAGTATTTTGGTTGTGTTTTTGGGTATTGTGCAAGACTATGAATATGGTTTCTTTTCTATCCTAGTTTGTGATACTTTGAACAATTTTGGGTTTGATTTACTAATGTATCAATGGATATTCTCTCTACTTTTGGGTTTTTAATTTCTATTGCATAATTATGATATTGGATGCCCAATCATGGGGGCATGCTAATCTCTCCCCTTATGAGAGACATCATATCAGGTGTCACTATCGATATGGAGATGTTTTGTTTAGTATCCTTAATAACATTTTGTTCTAAGCCTTCTATTATCATCTGGATTGACAAATGATTTCAAAAATTTTGTTAGCCCCAACTAATATTGTAATTAATATGAGAGATCATTAGGTGATGGTGCTATTAATGTATGTAAATGAGTCATATTTGTTATATTTTCATTGATCTCAAAGTCTTAGTTGGCTAGATATTACACTAACTCTAGGAAAGTGCCATATCATTTGATTGATGAAGAGGATTTGAAGAAAGTATGATGAAGTTAGAGTTGATATGTAAGGTATCCAATGGGTACTTGAATAAGCTAGATAGTGATTATGTATTAATTGTTTGATTGTTTTACAATCATGTGTTGTTGCAATATATTCAATATCACAAGCTTAATCAAGTCACAAGGTTAATAAAGGGACATTGTATTCACCGAGTTACTATAGTGTTTTTCGAGTGACTGAAAAGAAGAGGAAGAACATAGTGTTTCCTGAGTGAGTCTATATTAACTGAGTTATATGTTTCCAATGTAAATGTAATGTTTACCAATGACAACTATACAAACTCAAAATCATTGATCTTAGGTTATAGAGTATAATTCCTTCATACAATGAACTTAGACACATAGAAAATATAACTCTACATAGAAATTTGTGTCCATCCTTATCCTTCTTCAATTTCCTTCATCATATCCTTCTTAAATTTTCTCAGTCGTAGATCTTGAAAGTAACTTTGACTCTCACTTAAGACCTTCTTGATCTTTCCTTATTTCCATCAAAAGTCAACCTCAAATTCCAAATTTCCAAACTTGTTCATCCAACTATCACTTAGTAAATATTACATTCACTTGGGAAACATATAACTTAGTTAATACTATCTTTTTCAGGAAATATCATGTTCTTCCTTTATAATCACTTAGGCAATACTGTAGTCACTCGATGAATATAGTCTCCCTTCATTAACCTTGTGACTCAGCTAAACTTGTGTTCTTCAATACTTCTCAACAATACATGATTTTAAAATAATCAAACCAATATTACATAATAATTGTCTAACTCATTTAGGTACCCATTGAACACCTTACATATCAATTTTTTCTTCATCATACTTTTTTCAAATCATCTTCATCAATATAAATGATATGGTACTTTTATGAGTTAGCATAATGTCTACCCAACTAAGAATTTGATATCAATGATAATATAACAACGTATATGGCTCTTTTGCATACATTCATAACACTTATTAGCCAATAATCTCCCACTATCAATTACAATATCAGTTGGGGCTAACACAATATGACTAAAAAAAATACAAGAAAGACAAAAAAGGAACTACAATGTTCAAAGAGAACCTGGGTCTTGACAACATGGCCTCATCAAGTACCTAATCACAAATAAATCTTTATAAAATAGAGAAATAAAGAAAACCACAAGGGAAAAACTCTATTGCAAAAAGAGATATAAAGAATGCTAAAAGAAAAGAAGGAAGGCTTTATCGAGACCCCCCAAGGAAAACTTCCTTCCCCCCAAGCATAGAACACAACTAAATATAGTGTGGGGATGTAAAAGGTTTGGTGAAGATGTTAACAACTTGCTCTATCGTGGGAATGTATCCCAAATTAAGAGAACCATCCTGAATCAACTGCCTGACGAAGCACATATGGATCTCAATGTGCTTGGTCCTTTGATGCTCAACTAGGTTGCCAAAAATGTGAATAGTGTTTTGGTTGTCCCACCAAATAATAGTGGGACTATCAAGAGGAAAAACAAACTTTTTCATCAATTGTTGAAGCCATAAAATCTCCTAACTAAATAGTACGATTTCTTGGTACTTTACCCCTATAGATGATAATGCTCAAGTTGTCTACTTCTTGAAAGACCATGTGATAGGTCTAGAACCAAGACAAAAAAAAACCATAAGTAGACTTTTGATCATTTATATCACCAACCCAATCTGAGTCTATAAAACTAATAATGTTAGGATCCTCTAATGTGTATTGAATGTCATAAAAAGTAGTACCCTAAATGTACCTCAAGATATGTTTATCAAATTTCAAATGACTTTCATGAGGACCATGGGATATTCTAGAGACAAGTCCAACCGCAAAGGAAAGATTAGGATGCGTGTGTGAGGTACAAAAAGCTTCCCACTAGTTGTCTATATAATGTGGAATCTATTGTACGAGTAGACCAAGTGGTAGATAAGCTAACACCTAACTGAAAAGGCATGGGCATAAGCTTGTAATCAAGCATGTTGAATCTCTAAAGCATATCTAGAGCATACTTCTATTGAAGTATGTCAATCCCATCTGAAGATTGAATAACCTATAGGCCCAAAAAATAGTGTAGAAGACCAATATGTTTCATCTCAAACTACTCCATCAAAGCTTGCCGAATATTTTGAACTATAGAGGATGAGCTACCTATAATGATGAGACCATTAACATAGAGTACAACTATAAAAAAACTCAGCCCCATGATGCTAAATATACACTATAAGGTCATAATGACAACATGTGAAGTCTTCTTTGGGCCATATAATGACCTCTTAAGTCTGCAAACCATAGAAGAGTCCTCCAAAAAACCTTGAGGTAAAACAATAAAGATCTCCTCATGAAGGTATCTATGCAAGAAAGCACTCTTCACATCCATCTATATGCTATCTATCCCTAAGAAATTGTAAGAGAAATTACAAAGCAAATATAACTCATCTTGGTGACAGTGTGAAGCCTTGCTCTGACCCATCATAGTACAATTAATACATTATTATTTTTGATACTTCATGATTCGATATGTCGAGAGATTTTTAGATATATTGGACATTATTATGTTATTTAATGTCATGTGATGTTTTACTTTGATATTTTTAATCATGTTATTTTATGTTTTATGAACATGCATACTGATGATGTAGTACAGTAAGTAAATGCAAAATTAGGAATAAGATTAACACCTTGATTATGCAATTTTTAATGTTTAAATTGTTGCCCCACTTTTCATCCCTTAACCATTTTGAAAAGTGAAAAATTTTGTGTCCTACTAAAGTCCTAGGTGTTCAGGGCTAAGTTCAAACACCTTTAGGTGGAGAGAGTCTTCATTGGATTTTTCATCTTCCCCTTCTCCACATTTCATAGTCGGGTGGTTTTCCTTTTGTGTTGTGAATTTTTGTAGGTAGTTTAGTACCTAATCTGATGGAGATTCTCGTAACATGCAAGGATCATTCACAAGAGTTATATCTGCTTGTGGCCTATCATTTTCTCCATATAAAAAAAAGCTTGCGAAAATATGGACTTCACCTTCTCTGTGGTGGGTTTTCAACCCATGAAGTCTATTTTTCGCAAAAGGCAATTCTAAAGGAAAGGAAGTGAAAGGTGGGTCCCTAATGAAGCTTCACTCTCCTTGTGGACATCTCCAAACCGAAAGGAAGGAATAACTCCAAAAGAAAGGTTAAAAGGCAAGCCTAGGTGGAGAATTGAAAATTGTCTTCTCCTTGTCGAGTTTTCAACCCATGAAGACAATTTTCTAGATTTTAAAGAAAATCAAGTATGAAAGCGGATGGAACCAAAAAATTGTATGTGAAACATCTTGAGATGATTATGGAAACAATATAACCATTGTGGGAAAGATCTATTAAGTAGAATCTGATTTGGCAGATATTTCCTTACGGAGTACTCTATTTATAATTTTCCATAACTTAGTGGAAAACGAGAAAGTAAATGTGAAGGATAGAAAATTATTGTTGGCCCAATGGAAAAATGAAAGGATATTAAGTTATCCATTGAAAATATGCATTTACTACTACAACAAACCTCTCCTTTAATTCATGCATGTGGTGCAAACCCTAAAGATTAACAGATGGATTAAAATTTCTATATAGAGATATATGAATAGTTGCAAAATTTATTGCTCTTACTCAAACTGTTATTGTGTTAATTTGCACAACTTCCGTTTGAAAAGCTAGCATCTATGCATTTATCATTCTTTGTTTTACTAGATTTTGAAGTTCATCCACGAATAGAATGACAACTAGATTCGTGGGTTTTGATGGGCTGAATGGAATCAAGTCTACATTGTAGAATTTCACAAATACCTCTCTCTATTTCTATGATATGCAAGACTTTCAGAAGAGTAAGATCAGAGCCAATTCATCCCATAAGAAAGAAGGTCCAAGGATGTGGGCTAGTTGAGGTAGCTAGTTTTCCAGTGATAGTCCAAGCTTCGAAATTGATCTACGAATGCATAAATCATTACAACTTGGACAACAAGTAGATTGTATTTTCGGATGATACAGTATTGATTTGCATTGACAGAAAAATAGTGGTAAATTGTCTACAAATTCTAGAGTGACAAGAGTTTTTAGATTTGACAATCAGTGGAGCTGTCTTTGAGTTTTCCATGAAGAAAATGGTTCAGAGAAAGGAGATTATGCAATCATGGTTTCAAAAGCCACAAAGCACCAAAAGTAAGGTTCCTAAGACCCTTTTTGGTACTAATCTCAAACCAAAGATTATAGACATCCTAGTTCTCCTGCACAAATTGAAAGGTGAGGTAGAAGCTTTAAATTTTGTTGAGCAATATTTCTTTTTGGTACAAGTAATCTGCTCAGATACCCAATATATTGATTGGGCTAATGAGGTATGTGAGAACCTATCCAATAATCTCAATGCCACAAAATTATACAACACCTTCTATATGTCATCTTTTCTGATTTACATGTTAGCTTCTCTATAGTTATGGCAGGGCCTCCCGAGGGTAGACAATTTCCTTGATGATGTGAAGTCCTATGAATTTTACCCATGTTTGCAACTGGAAAATAGTTATGAAAAATATATAATAGTTAATGATGCATTTACAATGAGAATTTTTAGGGAGCTCCAAGGATGCCCAGAGAGGAGATTCAGTCTAGAAGTAATGGTAGCTATTAGTCAAATTGGAAGCTTTTTCATCCAATTCTTATCTTTTTCATATTTGCATCTTGCAACTTTTGATGGGTTCCCCTTGAAGTTGCCGAGGTATCCAAGCGATATGATTGTGCTGATCAAGATCTTGAGGCAAGCAATCTAAGTGAATGTGCTGAGTGGGAGTCTAAAGAAGAAAGGTTACAAGTTTTTGATGAAGGTGGGAGCTTTCAGTTACGAGTCCCATTCTGATGCGAAGAACATGTTAAAAGTGTTCAAAATGAAGTATCAATTAGAGATGTACGAGGTCTTGAGACATATGTTTGATCCAAACGAATATGCAAGAGATGTTCTATAGATTGGTAATGTGATCAAACATGTCACCACTATTGAAGACTACTAGGCCAATTTTAGAGATGAGTTCAAAATCTGTGACCATGCTTTCGCTAGGCTCATAGTAGATCAAGTAAAAATGTATAAAAATAACCTTGATGTTGAAGGAATTGAAGATGATGGGTAGAATATGTATAATAATACATATTTAAAAAAGTTAAAAAAATACTCCTATCAGTTCAAACCCCTATCAAGATGCTTGGGATGATCTAGATGTTATGATGGCCCAAATTGTTAAAAGGACGGGGAAGCGGGTCAAGTGAACTACAACAAGAAGAAGCTGAAGTAAAAGCACCCCCACTCAAGCTCCTTCAATGTCTGCCCTTGCTTCCTCACAAGCTGACACATTAGGTGTGACCCTATCCATAACTCAAGGACCAACTCAACTGGTGAGTGGAGGTGACCAACATCCAGATAAAAACATTCCTTTGCCAAAGACTTGTCAAGATGGCTACTCTCCAGTGATTTGTGCCTAGCCAAAAGCTGAGAAGAAAGTAGAGGAGCCAAAAGATAGTGCTACTACTCCGGTTCCTTCATCTACTAGTAGTTTAGTCCCATCTACAAGCCCTGCACTTCTCCTTGCAAGCAGTCCTCATGTGCAAGTAGTGGATTTAGGTGATGGAGGAAGTAGTGATAGTGAGTCCACTGAGTTAAATGAAGTAGCCAAGAAGACTACAGAGATAAAGAAAGGCCAATAGTCCTCAAAGCTTATCTCTCAAGCTCAAAAGAATCCTTTCTCTTCGACCATGAAAACAATCACTCCAATCAAAAGGAAAATGTTTAGCATAGAATCTCTTGGGACAGCCTCAAAGGTAATAGGCACAGATTCATGGTTAGAAGACACTTTGGATAGGAAGAGAAAGAGGAAAAATGAAGGTGCTCCAAACAAGGATACCTTATCCCTTGCTATTCGTTCTAGATCCACATTGACTAAGGTGAAGAAATAGAAGACCTTGTCTATCCTTGGGTAGGATCCTGAAACATGGCATTTAACAATGGAGATAGACAAACCTAACAAAGAAGGAACAATTGAGGATATGACTATAGATGATTTCACCATGCATTCAATAGATCTCGGGGAAGCCAGACATGATACCAAAGTTGGCTTATGGAAGTCCATGAATGAGGTGATTGAAGGAAAACTAGAAAGTCTAAAGTTGTCAAAGGTTTGAATAAAAGCAGAGATACAATAAATGAATGAGTATATTAGATAATTGGTCACTTCATTGGCGAGCATCTCTGAGATGCCCATGACTAGAAACCCCACTGCTGTAGCTATCTAGGCACTTATATCTCAACTTCAATAAGATAAGCATTTTGGGAAAATCAACAGAGAGTGGAGTGAGAAGATCAAGGTGGAAGGACTCTCTGTTATAGACTAGATTGGTAATGCTATTTTAAGATTGGAAATAGAGAAAGATAATATATCATCAAATAGGGCCACCTTGGCTATAGAAAAGGTCAAGAGTGATGATTGTGTTTCTTTGTTAAAAATGATCATCCACATGAAGGTGAAGGAGGTCGTTGAAGCAAAGATTTTACCCAAAGGAGATGAGCCCCTAGTTGAGTGGTTCCAAAGTATGCAGTTCAAATATGAAATGATTATGGGGACGGAAGAAGGACTTAAAGAAATTGAAGTTAAATCGAAGAAAGAGCAAGGAAAAGACTATCAATTGCTAAAAGGATTGCATACTGATTCACAATCTAGTGGACAAGGGAAGGCAATAATTGGGGTAACTGTCATGCAAGAAAACTTCACTAACTTCATAGATGAGCTGACATGAATAACCTCTAGTCATCAAGATAGAATTTTTGAGCTTTAGAAGCTTGGCAGATGTGTGCACGTGACCATGAAAGAACTACAAGACTGGTTAAGCACCATTAGAGATCTAGCCCAAGAGCATTCTAAGTGGCCCTTAAGGTACACAAATGTGTATGTCCATAAGCATGAAGAGTCGATTTCGATAATTGTTGCTGCCAAAACCTATAGGGAAAAAGCAGAAAAGGGGAAGAAGGAAAAGTGATTCATATTTTTCCCTTTCTATTTTTGTTATGTAATCATTGTAATAAATGTACTGGCTCTCTACCATCTGTCATTTTTGAGAAGCTGAACCGATTAAGCTTTCATTGTAACGGTCATCTTAGAATCCTATATGTATGATAATGAAAGATTAATAACAGGACATCAATTTTTTGATGTGAAGTACTTGATGTTGCATAGTCAATTGAATGGTATTTCAGTATCAATCATTTTCTATTCCATTTGTAATAATTGTTGTTTGCTTATTGTTTCTCTTTATCTCAATTTGAAACAAGGAATAAACAGAGTTTTATTACCCCTGGTTTAATATAACAAGCTGAATATGATATGAATTGTCACTTTAAGCTCAAAGAGATCCTTTAGATGTTTTCATTCAATATAACCTTTCTCTACAATTTAGTTCCTCGATAGATCAATCTTAGTCCATATTAACTATGAATTCATATGATGTGTGAGTTCATCGATTTAACTAATCCTTAAAATGTTACTTCTTGCCCAAGTTGAATTCCTTATAGGATTGGCTTAGTTTACCTCTCATGTTCTTTGGTTAAGAACATACCCTGTTTAGATTTAGGAATAAACAAAATTCATTACAAATTTCACAATAGGAAGTTGTACCTAACAATTCAGAGGAAAGTAAATCTTCAAGAAACCACTTTCCAAGTTGTAATCATAATCTGTTCACAAATTAGGGCATTTGTGAGTCAGAATTGGAAAGAACAAATCTGTTTACCAACATAAATGTATGAGCAGATATGATATAAACAGTTATTTATATGAAAGATTGATGTTTTGATTTATGTGATTATCCAGATGTGTTATATATATATGCATGTGATTTTTCTCAAGCTACTGATGTGTGAAATGTGTGTGTAGGATTGTTAGCTAAGAAATCTAACGGAGAATCAAAATTGGACCCTATGTACTGTATGTGAAAACCAGGGTTGAGTCTAATAAAAGATGTAGACCTCATTGTTTGTATTCTATCATAAATTGAATGTGTATACCATTATATAGTCATTAGGTGTTAATGTTTTGTAAACAGTGATTTTATAGTGTCGCTTGACACTCGTAATTCGTATATGCATTTCAGCATGATAAATAGGGTTAGTTGAGCAACCTAAAAATCTGAGTTGGACTAGGTTAGTGACCTAATATTGATTAGTTAGTAATCAGGATTAATTACCCTAATCAGGGTTTAGTGATAAATTTTGCATTCTTAGGATTTTTAGGAAGCCCAAATATTTAAAGCTTTTTAGTAGGTCATTAAATAGTTATGGATGCCAAAAATTATGAAAACTAAGTACCTAGGGGGTATATGTATGGGTTGGGGGCATTTTCCACCCCTCTAACCCCTTTCTTTGACTTTTTTGACCACCCAAATATCCCATTTTTGCTTTAGTTCGAAAATTGGAGTTTCACCATGAGTTGTCAAGTTATACTCCACCTTGAAGTTCCTTTAGTGATGAGGTTGAGTTAGAAGACTCTAGAAGCCCTTGGTCAAGTGGGGAGTTATTGCATTTTGTAAGTGGTTGAGTTAGGAGCCTATTTAGTGGTAGAATTGAGGGTGGAAGGTTGTTGACTTAACCTCTAGATTTAGAGAGCAAAGTTGGGATTGAAGGAGAAAGAAGGATAGCTCTTCCCAAATTTTAGTTGCCATAACCATTTATGAAGGTAGGAATCCTTCAAGTTCATTTCATCATGTTGTCTTTCATTTTTTAAGTAGGTGTTTTTGCATATGTGTGTTCTTGTGTATGATGAACATGTTAGGGATGGGATTGTAATGGGTTTTCTTTAAATGTTTTCCTTTGTGTTTTGCATTTGATTTTTGAGGGAAAATTGTAAGGGATTGTATTGGCATTACTCACCCTTAGATAGGGTAGAAGTGGCCATGTACGATAGGAGGGCTTCAATTGGACTCTGACAATGCAAAGTCTCTCCTCATGACGAGGAGAGGGAGAGAGTAGGGTGTTATGGGCCCTTACTTGTTAGTATAAACCATGTTTGTGTTTTGAGAAATTGAAAAGTGAAAGAATGGAAGTTCTTGTGATTATAGCCTTGAAACTACAACTATTATGGTGTTGTGACTGATGTCTCCTATCTAGAAAAATTCACCTTCTCCCTAGCCTGGTTCGCTAACGAACCTATTGTACAAACCTAGGATGAGAGTAAATGGGTTGATTGTGTCTTCATGTTAAATCTATTTGTCTCATGGTTAGTTTCATTCTCTCCATGATTACCTTGATAAAAATGTAGATTTTGTAATGGTTACCCTATTATGGAGCCAAGTAGGAAATTCAGAGTTGTTATTTAAATCCAAATGTGTTGGGATATTTCTCCTCGGGATAATGGTCCTATTGTAAAAATGTTATTGTTAAACGTTTTTTTTTTTTTCAAATGATTATGATCTTGTGTTTTCTTCCCTAGTTCTTTCTCGAGGGAGTCCTTCAATCATATGAATGAATAAAAGTGGAGTACTTTCCATTCATATGATATTCTGTGTCATTCAATTTATAGGCATATGTTTATTGGAAAATGGATGCAATGATGTTTTACCTTTTTGTGACATTCTTAAATTTCAAATTTGTATTCATGGATTAAATCGTAATTAAAGCAAATGATGATAAATAGAGTTATGCAAAATTGATTCCAAACTATGTTAAGAAAATTTGAGTTTATAAATGGTATTTCATTTTGCATGTTTGTAATTATTTGGAAGCATAATATTGCTATTTGAATACTCAAGCATTACATCAAACTCTATGCTATAAATCAACTTAGAAAGAAAAAACTCCTTTGGTTAACTAATGAATTTGCAAATCTTCACTTGAAAAAAAAAAGACTTGAAAAAATAAATATTCCCCTTGCCATGAAAATATAATTTGCATTCAAAATTCAACACCTAGAAAAAAAAAATGGGCCTTGAGAAAAAATTTCATCCTTAGAGCAAAAGCTCTTTGCCTTTTGTATGAGGAAAACTTAAATCTCCTTTAGGACAAAATAATCTTTATAAGATCCCTATTGTAAAACCTTTGTTTTAATTTAATTAATATTTAAAAAAAATACAATAAAAGAAAAATAAACATAATATCTACTATCCTATGCTATCCTAAAGTCTCACCCATAAATATTTAAACAATAACTACACCTACTTCTATAAACCTAGGTGCAAGCTTATATAATCAATGGCATATTTAATACGTTGACCTTATTTCCCAACATACCCGCATGAAATCTAGGACTAACACTTCAAATTTATTGGGGGATTGACATATTCAAAGAAAGGGGAAGCGACACATTGATTTGGAAAACTCCACCCTTGACCACTTTCCATGTGCCCTAAGCCTCACATACTTCCATGTGGAGAAGGGTAGTTGGAAGGGGGAAGGGAGTTAGGGAGGCCACTGCCTATGCACATCCTTCTTGGGCGGTGTGATGGAAAGGGTTGGGTAGAGCACCCTCCCACTTGGGGGCGGCTAGGTTTAAGAAGTGGAGTTAGGTTAGTTAAGAGTTAGTTGGGGTTAGGTTAGTTAAGGGTTAGTTAGGGTTAGCTGTTAGGGAATGTTGATGTGTAGTTAGTTAAGAGGGTATGGTAAGAGGTAAGGGGTTAGTTAAAGTTAGTAAGGGATATGTTAGTTGTTAGAAGCAATTGGTATGTTTTAAAAAAAAAAAGCTATTAGGAATTTAGTAAAATTTAAATTATAAAGTTAGTTTCATTTTAAGGGATTTAAATTAGTATGTTTTAAATGTTAGATGTTAGATAATGTAAGTGAGTTAAATAGTTCTTTAGTATTATGTGTTTAGATTAATTTTGTTTTATTTATCTATTTTATTTATATTAAATATGTTAGATATGTTTAATTTAGAATATTTCTGTAGATTTAAGTAATATTAGTTTAGTTTTAATTTATGCTTGCTAGTAGGATTACTGTATGGATGATTTATGTTTGGAATATTGAAAAGTAAATTAAAATAATATATTGTTTTAAATAAAATAAAATAAAATAAAAATATATACTATTTATCATGTAATATTTAAATTAGTATTGGTAATGTTTACATAATACATAGTGAAATTTAAGATTGACTTAAAAAGGATGAGTTAGTTAGTAAATATAGTTAAAGGGAGTGTTAATTTGGGGTCTATTTAAATATGAACAAATGTCAAAATTGATTAAATAACGAATGTGTAAATATAATGATTGAATCCTACAAGAATCGTTAAAACCACTGAAATAAAGTGTTAAGGTATCATTAGGGGAAATTATACCTATCTCTCAACATACTTATAAATTAACTTGTGAAATAAATTTATCGATTATATCAAAACCTAATGTGACTTATGTATGTCTTTAGTCAACCGGTATTAACATAATAGATTTAATTAACTTCAAAAAAAAATCTATTTTTTTGCCTAGTATTTTGGGCATGACAGATAAGATAAAAGGTCTTTGAGTAATTAGTACCCTCTAGTTGAGAAAAATCTGTTGCAACAAGATAGCCCTTGTACCTACAAATAAAACTATGTGTAGATAAATTGGTATAGTACACCCTCTTGCACTGAACTAACTTTCTTCCTTTTTGATGATGACAAAGATCCCAAGTGTGATTCTTCATCAAAGAATAATACTACTCAACCATGGCATTATCCCACTTAGGGCATCTTTTCACCTCTAAAATGTTTTAAGGATCATCCAAAATGTCATGACTCAAAAGACTGGTCAAGATGTCTAAGCACAAGTGTGCCAAGTATTTGAAGGATCTCCTACCAAAGGTCTAGTTTCATCAACAATAACACGTGCCCACTTGGGAAAAAAATATTGAATATATAGTGGAGGTGGAGAAGGTGGATCACCATTTATATCATTCACATAGGATATGTCATCCTAAAGAGGTGAAGAGGAAGTACTAGGTAGTGAGGGAGAAGTTGGTGATGGAGGATCCATCTAAGAATGACACTCATCAAACTAGACATCTCGTCAAAACAAGACCTCTTTGGAATCAAGATCTAAAAACCTTTATATCTTCATATCCTCATAGTTCTAACAAAAATGAGTGGTCAACTAATCCTCTCTATGGCTTTCCTATGAGCATCTAGAATAAATACCCAAGCCTCACTACCAAAACTCAGAATTTAGAAATGTTAGGCTTGACATGAGTCCATGCCTCCTCAGGAGTCAAATGTTGCAATACCTTAGGAGGCATTTAATTCAAAATAAAGTTGGCACAATTAATCTCCTTAGCCCAAAATGAAGGATTCATAGCTCAAGATCGTATCATACAATTGGCCATCTCCCATAAAGTTGTGTTCTTTCTCTTAGCTACTCCATTCTGTTGAGGGGTATGAGGAATTGTAAGGTGATAATGTAAACCATGTTTGGTGCAAAAATATTTGCAAGTTTGATCCACACATTTCCCCCTATTGTTAGTGTACATTTTCTTGATAGAAAGACCAAATTACTTCTCTATACATGTCTTGAAGATTTGAAATGAATCAAAGACATCAGACACGTACTTCAAGAAGTACACCCTTGTGCATCTAGAGAAATCATCTATGAAGGTGAGTACATAATAAGCACAAAAAATGGATTGGGAAATGACATAAGATCACTATAAATCAACTCCAATGGTGCCTTATCATGTGAGGCTCTACCTAAAGGAAAAGGATCTAGGTGATGTTTTCCAAGAGTGCAACCTTTACAAACAACATTTGTACAAGAGATATACAATATTCCTATCACTATCTCTTATGTACTCATCTATTGTAGATATTTATAAATGACATGGCTAGATCACTCATGCTAAAGATTTCTCACTATGTCTACATGTACAACAAGAGAAATAAGTGTAGAACTGATACTCTCAAATCCATCAAACTTGTATAAGTAAGTCTCTAAATTAACACTCCTTGTAGCCATAACCAACCTAGGATCATGGAGGTTTCAAATGCTCATATCATGTTGTGAGAACTCAACTATTTTACATGAGTTAGAATGAAAAATATGATAAACAAAGAATTTAATCATATAAATGGAAGGAACCAAGAAAACTATTAGAAAGTAAATTCCACCAAGATAACTGGAGCCGGGGGGGCGGGGGGCGGGTGGTGGTGAATTAGTTATGCAATTAGAAAAACTCTTGATGTCCTTATTAATTCTGAAACATATAAACAATAGATGTAACAACCATAGAAAGATAAGCATACACAATAACACTAGATTTTTTAACTAGGGAAACCCTCAATTAGAGGAAAAAACATGGCGGGGATGGTACCCACAAAATGATGTACTAATATAAAATTTCCTTATTAGAGGATTGACATTATTAGGAGTCAATGAAATACAATCAATACATATGAGTCCCTATTAGGAGACTCCGAATCCATTTTAGAAGATTCCAACCTTGTTAGGAGTTAAGCCAAACTTGTTAAGAGTTGAAAGGAAGTCAATTGAACTCAATGTCCAAACACCTTATGTACTATTTCTTTTGAATAATTTAATGTGATAAAACAACTATCCAACTAGTAACTTATCTTGCCAACTACAACTCTTTGTAAGCTCATCATGCCTCAAATACCAAACTATCCTTTGATCCAAAAGATATGCATTCGAGCTTGTATAATCAACAATGATCTCAAAACCACATACACATCCACACTGGATCTCACTCTTAAGTTACTATAACATAAAAAAATCTCATTAATGATTATAACCAAGGAATATCTTTTCTTTACACCAAATCCTTAAAAAAGTTATTGAGTTAGCCCTAAGTTCCCAATTTAAAATTATAATATAGGACCATCTTAAGATATTACAATACATATTACATTACAATATTACATATTTTTAAGATTACAACCAATCTGTCGATTCACAATCTTCATATCTTTTTACTCAATGAACATATGATTATGCTAACTTAACCAAGACATGTTCAACATGTCTTCAACCTCTATCTCAGCTGGCCCAACCAGATTCCATCTATATTTGGAGATAAAATCCAAAAAATAATACTCACTTTCCAAAAATGTTTTCTAAAAAATTTCGTCACTAAAATCCACATAGCTTTGTCCATTCTTCATATTTTTGTACTTGCTCTTAACTATAATATCTAGACACACTCTAGAATATAATCCTAAGTGTGCATAGAGTGATTTTCAATCCTCAAACTAGCAAAGCCAGTCTCTCTCTCTCTTGTTCTACCAATCTTCATAGAATAACTAGTATGTTGACATAAATGACAAACATTGTCATTAATGCAACACATAAGCTCTGAATCATGTATCGAACAATTCTAAGATACTCCCCTATATGAATATAGTCATAATTCATGCTAACAATCTCCCCCTTTGGAATTGATAACAACATAGATGAAAAACATCTAAGTTCCAAGAATACTAAATATACCTCTTCCTCATCTACCTTTTCTCCCCCATTCATGTGTAGTGCCTGTCCCTAGTTTACATTTTTCTAGTTACATTTTTGCTATCATTGCCAAACTCTTTTAGGCCAAGTTTTATGTTTGATAATTAGTAGCATTATCTTGAGATTATTAGATATTGTTTCAGACTCAGTTGATATATGATGAGATTACTTGGTACTCTATACTTCATATGTGCATGATGATTATTACAATGCTGTTAGATTATTGATGATGTGTAGTTAGATGGATTATCCTATGTCTTTTCTGATGGATACTTACCCCATACTGCATGTGTATGGTGTGCATGTTTGTTTTCTTTATGTGTGATGTTTATGATATGGTTAAGGAAGGGAGTCGTAGTCACCTGCTAGTCGGGATCTACACGATGCACCACTTCTTGCCATTGTCTGTTTAGCTTAGTATATATTGTGTATGCATATGCGTGGATTTTATGCAGGTTGTAGGTACCGAGTATCGACTTTCCTGAATTGCCAGGATGAGTGTACCCTATCACATTATCTCAATGGTAAGAGAGGGGAGATAAATTCTTAAGTCCAAATCCCAAACCTTTGAGCCATTCATCCTAATTAACAATTAGGACAAGTATCTGAGTCATGTACCTTTCGAATGCATCAGATGACGTTAATTCATGATTTTAAACCCTTAGTTGAATTTTGTATGTGTTTAACTATGATGGGTTTTCGTATTTTTACTTTATGAGTTTTGGTGAATTTTCTGTTAATTAAGTCTAATTAAAAAGATTTAATTAATAATTTAATTTAATGAAAAATTATTTGTTATGTTAATATTTTATTTAATTAATTGAGAAATTAATTATATAAAAGAGTCCTATAAAAAGAATTAAATTTGAGAATAAATCTATAAGTTTAAATTTGAACATGATAATATTTAATTAATTTAATTATATATATATATATATTTGGAGTGCATTTTTAAGTAAATGCTAAATAATATTATTATTAAAATTAATAGATAGTTATCAAAATTATTGTTCAAAAATAAATTTAGAAGTGGGAAAAGAAAATTAAATTATTAAAAGTTTTATGATTGCATAATACGTGCATGAGATTAAATTAAATAAATCAATTTAAAAGAGGTCAAGTAAAGATTAAATAAATTAATTTAATAGATTATTGTATGTGCATGGAAAAGATAAAAGAAAGATAAATGAAAGTTAATAAAGAGTTAAAAAGGTGCGAGCAAAGAGTTCTCTGAGGGGAATGCACAATTAGTGCCCTGATTTTAGGGAGAGAACTCCTTTATCACAATTGGGGGTTCATTTTTGGAGGGGGTTGGGAAATTTTGGGAAAAAAAAAAGAAGAAAAAAATTTCAGAGAAGGAGAAAGTTCAAAAAGGGGAATTGTTTTCTACAGATTTTTGGAGCATAGCAAATTAGCATCAGTGTCCAGGTAGACACTTGTGAAGATTTGCATAATTCAAATACGTTCTTTTAATTCCTGTCTTCTTCATGTTTGCTAAATAATTGTCTAGATAATTCCGATCAAGAATATATATATATATATATATCATGCTTGTGAGTTCTGGATACTGGAAAATTATTCTGTATATGGGATGTTTAATTGATCTATATAATTTCTCTCCAATAAATTGAAAATTGTGAAAACTTATCAAAAAGGGTAGAAATTTTATTGGAAAATCTTCTAAAAATATTAAGAAAATAAGAAATGAGGATATAGATTTTTGGTCTATCAGATTTAATTCTGAACTTTCGATAAAAGAATATATATATATATATATATATATATATTTACTGTGTATATATATATATATATTCATTTAAAATAGGTTTCATTATAATCAAATTCATTATTTACAAAGTCTGTTGTTAAAACATTTTTTTTAATATAAAAACACGTTTTTTTATAAAAACGTCACTTTTCATATAAATTTGTTTCATATATATATTTTTTTAAAAAATTATATAAAAAAAACAAATGAAATGGCTTTGGGAGGGGGGGGGGGGTGTTTTACCCCACCCCATGCCCATGTTTGGCCTACGGCATTGCTGCCGCTAACCGCAGTACAGATTGCGGCAGCAGCAACAGTACGTAGTACTGTTGCTGTGACCGCAGCCTGGCTTGCGGCTGGCATCCTTGTTTTATTAAAAGCCGCGCGGGCTATAAACGCATTCCTTGTTTTAAATTTTTTTATCACTTTTTAAATTATTAAAATTTATTAATAGTTTTTTTAATATGTATAAATTTTTAATTATTAATGTTATTAATAATAATTATTAATTTTATTAATAATAATTATTAATAAGATTAATATTAGTAATACATTTTTTTAATATAAACAAAATATTACTTAATAATATTTTGTTTATAAGATACATATATTGTGAACAATTAATTAAAGATATTAATTAATTATTAATTAGGTGATCATCTAATTTAAGTCTAGATTAATGAATTCAACGAGAATTTTATAATCATCAGCTTAGAGTCAATATAATAATATTTACCTTAGTAAATTTGGGAAATTGATCATGGGGTAAATATTTGTTTTATACTTAAGCTGTTATTTAAATTTATTATAAGGAAAATAATGAAAGTATTCCATCACTTGTTAGTAAACTCGAAAATGGAAACTGAAACCCCACATTCAACTTAAAACTGAAAACATGTGCTTGTACCTTGTTTTTCCTTATACTCTATGCTATTTTGGGATTTTTGGGGTTGACTAGAGTGTTGACCAGTTATAGGACGTCTACCAGAGGCTTGGGGGTTTTGTGAGTTTGGTATCATGTAGACTCGATCTTGATCAATATGGCTCAACCATGTATGTGATGGTATGTTTATGATGAGTATATTTGTTTTGTTGAGTATTATGTTTCAGTGTCTTGGTAAAATAGCAGTATGTATGCTATGAGATACCTGAATAACCATTATGAGTCATTGATCAATATTGTTGGATTATTGCCAGTTGCTTGTTGAGAACCGATGAATACTTTGATTAATCTTGTTGCTTTCCAATTGCTCGTAGAGCACTGATGTGATTACTATGATTATCTTTATGATGTTTTCCAGTCACTTGTATAGGATTGAGGTAATTTTTCTATGATTAGGTGATTTGTGATTTCATGAGCTTAGGGTAGGTTATCTTTATGCAGTGTCGGGAAGTGGCTTGCAATGGGGGCCGGGGACCCTAAGTGGTCCTGGGGGTAACCCATTGTAAGTTGTTTAATAAGTGATAACTCTACACTTAATACTAACTTAAATGAACCTAATAAGAGATAATTGTATGTTCTCGCCCATGCCATGAGTGCTATTACAGACTAGGATGGGAGTAGAGAGAACGCTTGGTTATGACCTTGCATTCCGTAGTATGCCTTGTCAATATGAGAGGATACTAGTGGCCGCAGGGATCACTAGGGACCCGGGAGTCCTAAGGGACTGCTCGAGTAACTCCGAACGTGATTTGTGTGATGACACTTTCCCACTTACATAGTAGATACCTACATGTCTTTATGGTGCCTCTAGGTTTAGATGTCAATCTATTTTAGGAACCTTTGAGTTAGCATACTTATAGGATTTCCTAGACTTAGAGAGTATTTATGTTATATGTTTTGTTATCCTATTTGGGACTTGAGACTATCTCCTCAGCGCGGTGGTAGTGGACCATTTAGGTTCCATGTGGTCGGGTGGTAGTGCTTTTTACTCTTACCATTGAGATCTGTCTGAGATATCGTGGCTGGAGTATTTCTGTTGGCATATACCTTCATTCTGTTCATGGATCATTATGATAGATGGTTATATTATATGTTGGATGTTGTATCATTTTATGATGGATGTATATCTCTTGATGTATGGATTTATTATGTATGATGGATGGTTTCATTTATTTTATTGCACATGTATCATGGATCTGAAGAGGATGATGTATATTTATCTTGCTTATGTATATTCTTTTAAGCCTTTCATACCCTGTGACATGTACAGTGGCTGAATGAGCATTTCGAATTAATTTGCCAAGAGGCATTCAGAACAATTGTATATTTTACGAACATTGGACTTTTCATTATTCTTTCATATGGATGTATTAAATGAAGGACTTAGTTTTAGATTAGATTTTAAATGTGATTCAACATCATGAGATCTTTAACGAATGCAACCTATTATGAATGTTATTGCTTTTGCTACTTTGTGTTTGATGTGTCTGTTATTCTTTCTAAAAAAAAATAAAAAATGCTATCAAACTTAGTCAAACTTTAGGTTATTTCTTTTGGATCCCTTGGCAGGGCGTTACATCATGTTTCTCATGAATTATATCTATCACTAAGTAGCCAACATGCATAAGGAAGGTGCTAATCTCCCCCATACATAAACATCTATCTATAAATTCTCTTCATCAATAAAATCCTCTTCATCAATCAATATGAATCTCAAGCACATACAACTCCCCCATATAATGTATCAGGTATAGTGTACTCATCTCTCCCCCAAAGGATAATCTTTCATAGGATGTTTTTCATGTGTTATTCTCTCCCCCATTTGTATCAATTATAAAGGAACCATTATTTCAATTCTCTAAGTATGATCTATGTTAATTTCAAGTGTCCAAAAATAATATTAAATACTAGTACTAAGAGTCCTTCATGGCCCCACTCAAACAGAGATACTCCCCCATAGAAGAAGCATTAAGTATCTAGTCTATGTAAACAAATAGTACTCTACTACCATATGGATTGATGTAATCTCTGCATCATCTACTTAGAAGTAGGTTGGGGAATAACCCTAAGCATACCTCTCAAATACTCAAATGTTCCCTTCATCGAAGGTTTTGTAAATATATATGCTATTTTCTCCTTTGTGTTGACATATTCCAATATGATTTCTTTTTCTACAACTTTCCCTCTCAAAAAGTGATAATTAATATGTATATGCTTTGTCCTTGGATGTAATACTTGATTCTTTGACATACTTAGAGTACTTGTGTTATCACAATGAATGATAATAGGTTTAGTGAATTGTATCCCAATTTCTTTCAACACTTGCTTCATCCAAATAATCTAATAACAATTGTTTGCTACTACTACATACTTTGCTTCTTTCATACTTTTCTTCTATCATACTCTATGAAATACAATCATGTTTCTTGCTAAGCCAAGAAACCAATCTTCCTCCAAGAAGAATTCTCTACCACTAGTTCTTTTTCTGTCATCTACACCTCCTACCTAATCATCATTAGTGTGCGCACATAAATTGAAATCATGTGATCTTTCATACCATAATCAATAATTAGGTGTACCTTTAAAATATTTGAAAATTATTTTTACTACTGCCTAATGTGACTCTTTAGGATCTGCTTGAAATATTGCCACAATTGCAACTACTTTAGCTATATCAGGTCTAGTTAGTGTCAGATACTACAATTTGCCAATCATAGATTTGTAATTTTTCTTCTCAATAGAAGGGGATTCATTTTTTCTAGATAACTTACATCTAGTTACCATATGTGTTCCAATAGGTTTATAATTTTCCAATCCAAATATTTTCAGCAAATCTTTAAGACACTTTGTTTGCACGATACAAAAATGTCATTATTGTTCTATAGAATCTACCATCCCAAAAAACATTTCATCTCACCAATCATTCTCATCTCAAATTATTTCAATTTTTCCTCTTAAAATGCTTCACTTGGTTCATCATTTCCTCCAAAAATTATGTCATCCACAAATACTTCAACAATAAATAGGTCATTATCATTTTTTCTTAAACATAAATTACTATCAACATACCTTTTACAAATCAAAAACTTGTCAAATACTTATCCAATCTTGAATACCAAGATTTAGGTTCTTGTTTTAGTCCATATAGTACCTTTTTCAATTTACAAACCATGTTATTTTATCTATCAAAGGAAAACCATCACGTTATTCAATGTATACCTCTTCTATATTTCCATTTAAAAAAAATGATTTGACATCCATTTGATAAACTAAAAATTTCTTGTTAGCTTCATATGTCAAAAACATTCTTACAACTTCTAATCTAGCAACAGGTGCAAACGTTTCTTTAAAATCAATTCCTTCTTGCTATGAATAACCTTTACATTCCAATAACATTTTTATCTAAATAGGTCTAGAAACCAATTCCCAAGTATTGTTCTCTTCAGTGTGGTCCAATTATTCTTTCATAGATTTTATCCAATAATCATCTTTACAAGCTTCATCAACTTTCTTAGGTTCAACTTGAGAAATTAAAAAAAATTCTTCATGTACCTTGTTTCTTGTCATAACTCATTTGTGTTTTCATCCAATGATCTATTCAACATGGTGATTCTTTACCACATTTTTGTTAGGTATTATTGTCTCAACTTTTACTTTTACTCTAGGTTTAGATATAGGTTCTTCTCTATGTTCTTCTCTTTGTATTTTATTCTAAAAATCAATGTTAGCTTCATAAAATAATTTTTGCTCAACATTCTACCTCTTAGTTCTAGGATTAGTCTCTTCATTAGAATTATAATTAAGTTTCCTTTTCTGAATTCTAAACTTTTCATCAACTCTCACATTTTTACTCTCAACAATAGTCTTAGATCTTTGATCACTTCTATAATGAAAATTTCCAATGTCATTGTCTCTCTTAATATAGCATTTACTTCCAAAGATTCTAAAGTACTTCACAATAGGTGCATGTCCAAACAAAAGTTCAGGGGGGGTCTTACTAGTGCCTTATTTGATCTTAACTCTATTCATGGTATATACTATTGTATTTACTGCTTCTCTCCAAAAGACATGTGATAAATTTTTTTCAAGCATCATTGCTCTTTCTACTCTAGTCACTAATCTGCATCTTCTTTCTACTATCCCATTCTTTGTAGATGTCTTAGGGGTTGAAAGCTATCTCCTTGTGCCATTTTTTTCACGATAAATTTTAAACTAATTTGAAATGAATTCTCCTCTATCAGATCTCAAACATCCAACCTTCAAAACAAATTCATTCTCAACTCTACTCTTAAATATTGTGAATTTCTCAAAAGCTTCATATTTTTCTCTAAGAAATGAAACCCACATCTTTCTAATGAAATCATCAAGAAGAATCACAAAATACCTTTCACCATAGAATCCTATAGTCTTTGTAGGACCACTAAAGTTTTTTTGCACAATCTCTGATTTCAGTGAAGTAGTATACATTTTTCTCAAAAAAGAACTCTTCTTCTATTTTTCCATCACATTCTTTACACATCATGTTAGTGTTGATATCTCTAAATCTTGTTGTCTATTAGTGTCAAACACTTAGTCATATATAAGGAAGAGTCAGTCAGTCAACACTACAACCAAGCTACTCCATATAGGTCAAATCATGTGGAGACTTGTAAATAAACATGTATATGCCAAGTTCTATAGGAGTCAACCAAGTCTTTGGTTGCCGAGTATTCTCAATATAAGCTAAGCCTAGTGAATGCTCAGAAGATAGAGCACATTGATGACAAGTTTTTACAAAATGATCCAAGCATAGTTAAGTTTGACGAACAACATAGATAATAGTTATGACTAAGTGTCAGTAATAGTGAGTGCCAAGTAACACAGAGAGAGCATACAAATCTGAAATGCTACAAACTTTGAGGTAAACTATTTCAAGTTGACATGGACACAACATTTAATAATTCTAGAGGTTGTTACAGAGATTATTACACATTTTGATGTGGATCAAAAATCCGTATGAGGAAAGAACAACCAATCAGATGAAGGGAAAATAGGGAAGCATATAGAAGACTCTTTAGAAATATTTAAATACATAGATTCAAAACTCATTTTAGATATATAGAGATGCATGTGATCACAAGTGAAAGTACAAACATTGCAGAAGAAGAAAAGGAGTTAAGTCTTGGAAACTACATGCAAGAGAGAAGTTGTGAAGAACAAAGTTAGTGATCGTATAAAGTAGTGAAGGATAGAGAAAAGATATATCAGATTGAAGATCAAATTAGAGAATTAAAGAGAGGAGATTCATAATCAGTAGTAGAGTGCAAACTGAAGGATCCACTACTGAATCATGACCGAGTCAAGGATAATCTTTTAATAGAGTGGTTTTAGCATACCTTTGTAAATCTGTTAACTGGGTCCTTACTTTATTGTAAGTGTAAAACCCTCTCACAAGGTAAGATCTAATAGTCTTAACAACCTTTAACAGGGAAGAGCCCTCACAGGGTAGATCATTAGAAGAGATCAAAATTGTAACCCTAACATGTTACCTTTATTACTGCACTACTAAATATTTGTGGGTTTCATCCCCACCCTAGTTTTACCTTCACCTTGGAGGATTTTTTGTTAACCAAATATTTGTGTTATGTGTTTACATTTCATGCATGTGATTGATAGTAATATCTACTTGTAATGCCCTACTCGAGAACCCAAAAGAAATAAACCTAACATGTAACAAAGTTCACTAAACTATTTCTTTGTTTCTTTATTTTTTTCTTTCAAATAAATAAATAAATAAATAAATATACACACACACATGTATACATATGTATACATATATATACATATATATATATATATGTACACATATATATATACATATGTACACACACATATATATATATATACATATGTATACATATATACATATATGTATACATATATACATATATGTATACATAGATATACATATATGTATACATATATATACATACATACATACATACATACATACATACATACATACATACATACATACATATATATATATATGTATGTATGTATGTATGTATGTATGTATGTATGTATGTATGTATATATATGTATACATATATGTATATATGTATACATATGTATATATATATGTGTATATATATATATATATGTATACATATGTATATATATATATATATATGTATACATATGTATATATATATATATATATATATATACGTATACATATATGTATACATATATACATATACGTATACATATATGTATACATACATACATATATGTATACATACATACATATATGTATACATACATACATATATGTATACATATATATATGTATATGTATACACACATATATATATATATGTGTGTGTGTGTGTATACATATATATATGTGTGTATACATATATATATATATATATATATATATATATATATATATGTATGTATACACACACACATATATATCTATACATACATATATATATGTATATGTATATATATATGTATGTATGTATGTATATATATATATATATATATATATATATATATATATATATATATATATATATATATATATTTGAAAGAAAAAAATAAAGAAACAAAGAAAAAAGTAAAGAAACAAATAAATTATATATATATATATATATATATATATATATATATATATATATATAAAATTTATTTTTCTAATAAAATCAAAATGCAAATGTAATTATAAATTACTTATTTTTACTTTTCTAATAGATCTTTTGTAAATGAAAAACATTTCTCTCTAAAATTTTCTTTTGTAAAATAATTAGTAAACTAATTCCATTTAATCAAATCTAGATAAACAATCAAGATGATTGGCAAAATTTGAAAACCCAATCAAGCACAGAGTAACCAGATCTTTTTCTTAATTGAAAATGCATTCATTGGATTTCAAATCCTACCTCACACTGATGCTAAAATTTCATAGCCAATGAAATTCCTATAGCAACACAAATCCCTTCAAGCCACAAAATTTCCTTCTTCACCAAACCCCAGAGTTGCTCTCCAAAACCTATGTGTGGAATAATGACCTGAAAACCCTCTAATATAGAATTCTAATTACCTTTTAGGGTTTCTATCTCCACCAGTTCTAAATTGCACTTATTTTATTATATTATTCATTTCATGCATAATTAATCCATTTTTAATTAAAATATGCATTTACTATTATTTATTTATTTCTCAACTTTAATATTTAAAGTAAATTCATAAAAGACATTTATTTATTATTATTTAATTAATAAAGACCACTTAAGTGCATATTTAAATGCCACCAATTTTAAATCTTTATTAATATAATAATGCTACGCCATAATTAAAGTTTAATATCTCATATTTAATTTTTATAGTTTTCTAAAATTAGGAATTTTAAATTAAGTCTTTTAATTTAACTAAAATTCCATTTAATCATGGTAATTTCAAAAATGCAAGATCATCTTATTTTAACATTTTCCCACTTTTAAATTAAATAGCATTTGATAAATCAATATCAATGATCAATTCAATAGTCATAAATAACTAGTCTATTAGGCAAATCACCAAGTCAAACCTCAAGAAATGCATAAGGAAAATTAACCAAAGAAAGAATCAAACCACATATGCACAAATGACTCACGGGTTTAAAAAGGGTAACCACTTTGTTACGAGTCCTCCTTGTAGGACAAGTATTTTAAGCTATGTCTGGGATTGGACCTAATCATTATCTTCCCATTCTCACCATTTGAGTATTTGTAATAGGGCACACTCATCCTTGCAATTCAGGGAAGTTGATGCCCGGTACCTGCATCATGCATAAAAGATGAACATGTACATGTATATAAATATATCTAAACTAAATAG
The DNA here is from genome assembly GCA_028749045.1 of Cupressus sempervirens. Lineage (NCBI taxonomy): Eukaryota > Viridiplantae > Streptophyta > Pinopsida > Cupressales > Cupressaceae > Cupressus > Cupressus sempervirens. Next base: position 235,168,796 of record CM053790.1, on the reverse strand, counting down.
GCAATGGCAGGGAGTGGTACATCATGTAGATCTCGATTAGCAGGTGACTACGACCCCCTCCATTAACCACATCAAACATGTTAGAAAGAAATATATTATAGACACAGGCACCATACACATGCAAGTATGGGGTGAGTATCATAATAAATCATAAGTCAACATCGAATACTCAGATATAATAATGCATCAGATCATATGATATTATCATGAAAGAAATCACAATTACAACTAGGAATCATTGAAACACCATTAATACATGAGAAATCATAATCATTAAACAATACATGAAATGAAGTCAATTAAGCAATTATTACTTATATATCAATAATCCAAGTTATGAAACAATACCATCTAATTATAAAATAAATATCTTTGCATGAAACAAGCCTAAAAGGGTTTGGCAATCATAAAAAAAAAGAAAAATATGGGTGGGCATTACATCCACCACCCCTAAAATTAGGCTTACTCCTGGAAGCCTACTACAAGGACATAAAATCAAAACTCAAAACTCAATGTACAGGTCTTCTTGGACCAGTCTCTGCTATAAACTCAGAGGTTGCATGCCTCTGACTTAAGAACTGAGGTGCACACTCAGGGTAATTGGTCGCTCAATGACCATGTTGTCCACAAGAGTAGCAATCTCCACTAAAGCCTCCCTAAGCTCTAGGTGTACGCGATTGATGAAAACTACCAACACTAGCATCTTGACTATGCCCTTGAGAAGCTCGATCTGATCTATTATGCATACTATGCTACCAATTGTGATAGTTCCCTAACTGTGAACCACCACTATTACCATGGAAGAACTTTCCTCCCTACTGCTCCTAATTACCCTCAGAGAAGTTAGGAGGATTCTTAGAACTTCTAGCTCCTTGAGATTGGTTTACCTAGATGGTCCTGAATAAGATGATCCTCTAGCCTGAACACCTGGTAGACCACCTTGACCTATAATCACACTCATCTGAATCAAAGTAGCTTGCAAAATTGCATCCTTAAGGGTTTTATGTTGGAAAACCTTAACACCCCTAGTGATGCTAGCATTAAGTCTAATGAAATGTTGGACCATCAATGGTGAGCTATTACTGACTCCTACATAAGACATAAGCTCAAAGAACTTACGCTCATACTCCACCAGAGTCTTGGTATCCTGTCTCAAGTCATGAAACTCATCTGCCCTCTACTGCCATTGCTTTTATAGAAATCACTCATGGAAGTGTTTGAGAAACAAATCCCACATGACAGTCTGCATATTAATCCCAAGTTTCTTCTCTTCTATATTCCACCAAACTGCTACAAATACTTCTAAGTGGGTGATGACATATCTTCCTTTAACATTGGAGTCAAAGTCTTGCATAGAAAAGGACCTATTCAGTGTGATCAACCAATTCTCAGCATCATATCTAGTACCTTCCCCATTGAAAGGTTTGACTTTGACCCATAGTAGGTCCTCCATCTGGATAGACTAGGTAGACTACCTTTTGCTCTCTAGGTTCCTCCCTCTAAGACTCCTAGACCTATCTCTATCTCCATGCTCTGAATGATGAGCTGTATTCTATAAATGTATGCACACTAGGATCTCCTTGACCAAGTATCTAGTGATTGGTCCTTCTGTTGTAACATGTTGCTTAACATTATCGTCCCCTCTAGCCTCTTTTTGAATAGGGTCCCCTAAATGAACTAAGGAAGGGCTACAGTGACTAGCTCTCCCACTAATTCTACCATGTCCTAAGCTATGACCCCTAGCAATGTATCTAGAACTAAAATTCATCTCTCCTACAACACCTAAACACAAGAACGACATCTCAATATCCATCATAAAACATAAGGTCATAACTTACCAACATAAAGCAAGAATTTAGAAAGTGTTATAAGTTTCTAGTTCCATGTTCATAGATTGAATCATTTTAGAGTTTTTTGTTCAACTATATGGTTTCAAGTTTGATGTCAATATAAGTTTTTCATTTAATCAAGTTGCAAGTTTACTAATTACTCAAGTGATGGCACACACTATGACAGAGTTCCCAATGTTGAAACTCGGGCTCTGATACTAGATGTAATGCCCCGTTCAGGAACCCAATAGAAATAAACCTAACATGTAACAAAGTTTACTAAACTATTTCTTTGTTTCTTAATTTATTTTTATTCTTTCAATTAAATATATATACATATATATTTTTATTTATTTTTCTAATAAAATCAAAATGGAAACATAATTATAATTTACTTATTTTTACTTTTCTAATACATCTGTCATAAATATAAATCATTTTCTTTTTGAAGTTTTCTTTGGTAAAACAAATAGGAAACTAATGCCATTTAATCAGATCTAGATAAACAATCAAGATGACTAGCAAAATTTATTTTGGCTGGACTCTTGGGATGGCCATCCTCCCATTCTTTCTAGTTTTCCCCAACTTTTACCCCTTTTCCATACATTTACTAATGCAAGCTGACTTAAGGTGGAGCATTTTAAGATCGCCAAGCACCTGGGTCAGGTTGAGGTGACTTGCTGGAAGGACTCTTAGGAGTGGCTAGAGGGTGGCTTTTAAGAGGACCATGCCCTTCTCTCTAGAGTTTTGGAGAAAGGTTATGCAATTCTCTCATTGGGAGGGACAACTTGGCTTGGAGTCCTAGTCCAAAAGGTAAATTTACAGTGGCTCAAGTCTATGCTACTCTTGACAGGAATTTACACGGTCTGGCTAAAGTGCACTAATGGAAGAAGGTTTGGAGCAGCTTTTCACAGCCCAAATGTAACTTTTTCTTATGGTTATTAGCTCATAAGAAATGCCTCATTTGGGAGAATCTTTGTGTAACATCCAAATTTTCTAGGTCTAAATTAACATCTAACATAAGCATAGAATATAGTTATAACTTCGATTTCATAAGAAGGAAGTTACATCATTCATGTTCATGTTAAGAAGATTTACCATTAAATTCAGTTAAATGAATACAAATTTCTTAACTAAATACTTGAAATACCTTTTAATGAAATTACTTCAGAAATTGAAATCACATAACTTGGAAAATTGAGACTGAAAATCATCTAAGTATGCTTCTGTAACTACCTGGGTTAGTCCACAAATACAGTATAACAATTTCTCAAATTGACTGCTATCTCAAAACTAAATACCACTATAACTTAAATTAGGGCATCACATATCATCTTACCAATTAGGGCATCAAGTACGATCAATTTATTTAGGGCTTCTAATATCGCTTTACCACTTAGGGCTTCCGCGACCATGTATTCAATTTAGGGCTTTTGCGATGATAGATTTTATCTAGGGTTTTTGTGATGATGGATTCAATTTAGGGCTTCCACAACCATGGATTCAACTAGGGCTTTTGATACCACAGATTCAATTAGGGCTTCCAATACCACTGTATCAATTAAGGTTCTAGCTGTCACACAATCAATTAGGGTTTTCAATTTCTTTTCCTTCCAATTGCTTATCTATAACAATTTCTCAAGATTAGATGAATTCTTATATTCAATATTCATTTATATGAATGTAAAATGATGATAACAAAGAGATGCTTCAATTTAATCTTACCTTCTCATAAACAAAAATGATATTACCTGTTTCTAATAAACAATTGAATGCATGGCTTATCTTTGTCTGACACATATCTGACATCTTGAGAGAGGTGAAACATTGTTAGGGGCTTAACCACCCAACCTTAGACCACAATATATCCCCACATGGTCTCTAACGAGAAAGGCCCTCCCTACCCGAAATTGACAAGGAACATCTTACCATCCACTGGGTATCATGATATAAAACATGCCATATGACTTGGCAGCAGGAGAACACCATAATAGGAATATGCATGAGCTATTAATTAATTCATAATAAATGATAAATATTGAGATGCCATAACAAAATATTGGTTCATATTATTGATGATTAATTTCCCACACCTTATCACCCATCTTCTCAGCTACACAGTCGAGTGACTCCTAGGTATCCGAAATTCTCAAAGCAGATGGCTCTAACAATTATTTAAGATGATTAAATACAATCATTATTTCACATTCTATGATTATCTTCTTTAAAGATCCCATAATTTGACAATATTCTTAGGAGTGAAACATGCATAAGCTATAGAGATGTTTTATGTATGCATCTTAAAAGTAACCAAAACTAGGAATCCATCAATAGCATTGGGAAACAAGGTATGCATACAAAGGTCTACTATACCATTAGCAAACTAAAATTTTCTAGTTTTAACCTTGGCAAGAAGAATCCAAGTAAGATTCATCCTCAACCATTTCTCAAGAAAAATTCTAGAAGTTAAGGGTGCCTTTAAATTGTTTTCACTAGAAAGAACAAACCAGTGGTCAATATAAGCATATGCAACAAGCAATTAAATAATTTGGTTCTTGTGCCTTTAAGATCAAATAACTATAGCCAGTAAAGAACCTTCATCTAGAAAATATATATTCTATAGCAGCCACAAGATTCCTTTTCACTCAAATCAAGTATCAACATTTGAAACAATCAAATAGACCAACAACTCTGATATTTATACCTGTTAATACATCCATGTTCCCTATTTTGTCTCAATTTAATAATCAAAAGAGATGATACTATTCCAACATGGAACTTAAATTACAGAAACAAGCTCAACCCCTCCTATGGAATTCAATGAGAAACATTTCTTTAGATAGCAAATTGGAAACATATAAAATCTTTTACAAAACTTACTTTCTTGAGAAGATACTTAAGCCTAGCAACGATATGCTGTAAGTACTTACGAGAAATATATCTTGTAGATTTAACTTAGTTGTTAGTTTTTCTTTTCATAAAAATGAATGCCAACAGATATTGGGAAGAATATGCATCAGTTGCCATTTTAAAATCCTCTGCAAGGATTCTTCTCTTTGTATGGTTTACAAGTCTGCATTAAGTAAGCTCCAAAACTCGTAGATACAACTCAAAGGAAAACAAAGTGATTGAACATGCAACTATTGTATTTGTAAAACAAAAGTGGATGAAGCTTTCAGCCAACCTATTTAGTAAAGGGAATGATTTTTGAGTCCGTCTGGACCTAGGTGACAGTTCTCACGGGAGTACACAAATGAAAAATCATATCTAGATGCAAGGATATTACATGTAAGATGATGTGGACGTAATGCACAAAATATAGAACAGGTTCCGGTAGAAAAGTGCCTCACTTTTTTTGTTCTAAGGAAGGATAGACGTGCTATAGAGAATAACATAATATTTCCACTTCCTCCCCCTAATAATGCAACAAACCATCTAAGTTATTATATTCCGCTCACACACCACCTTCGAAAAAGAAGAGGGTTGGGGATGGTTAAAGAGAATCAGAACTTCTTGACTTCCACATGTTATCAAGAAACTATACGTTTTCCAAACTTTAATTCAATGTAAATCAATTAAAAACAAGAGCATAAGTTGGAAGATTATAATCATTTCAAAATTTCAAGCATTTAATCGATTATAAACAAGGAAAACATAAAAGAATGGAAAAAGAAAAAGAGTTGAAAGATTATGAGTCATAAATTATAATAATCAAATGTTATTATAATTATTAAAATCTTATATGTACAAGCAACATCATGTTATTAATTATTAAATTATAATGGTGCTAAATCATTTTATATTTAAAAGAACATTTGTAAATAATTATTAAAAATACTACGACAAAAGATAATTTAAAAACCTTTAAGATACATTTTATATTTTAACTCAATTATTTTATTTAAATTATTTATTTAAATAAATCATGCAATTTCATTTGTGTATCCTATTTTCAAATCGCTAGGTCCTTTACCCGTCTGCCAGTGATGGTGATGCCCTGCCTAATTCTTTTTTGACAATGCTTCCACCCCTTCGACATGCTCCCTGCAAGGAATTTATCTATAATTAAATTATAAATTATAAATAATCATATTAGTTAACCTTTCATCTTAATTCCATGAATTTGCGATTAATGATCAACTAACATGTCATCTACACTTGAAATCATAACGACCAACTAACTTACCATTTCACCAGATTATATCAAAATAAACTGTCAACTATTTCATGCGAACCTCAACGGATATATTTCAAGCTAGGTCAAAAATTGGGATGTAACATACCATTCCCCTTGAGGTTCATCATCCTCGATGAACTGGAAATTGCAACAAACATTATAAAGGAATATTTAAAATTGAAATGTAACGTACCATTCCCCTTGTGGTTCATCGTCCTCGATGACTTCTGCAATTTAGACATTAAAAGAATATTCCACATACAAGATATATATATACATATATATATATATATATGTATATATATATATATATATGTATATGTATATATATATATATATATGTATATGTATACATATATATATGTATACATATACATATATATATACATATACATATACATATATACATATACATATATATATGTATACATATACATATATATATACATATATATATATATACATATATATACATATATATACATATATATACATACATATATATATACATACATATATATATACATACATACATATATATATACATACATATATATGCATATATATGTACATATATATGCATATATATGTACATATATATGCATATATATGTACATATATATGCATATATATGTACATATATATATATATATATATACATATATATATATATATATACATATATATATATATATATATATATATATATATATATATATATATATATATATATAAAACATTGTGATATCATTTCTTTTCTTAATTGGGTCAGAATGAAAATCATAATCGAAAATCAAGAACCATTTTACTTTAAAGTTTCGAGAAGATACTTGCATGGTAATATAAAATTTATCACGTACTCCCCCGAGTTCTCTTTACCTTGTGATTTTCTTAGCATCTTTTGAGTAGATTCTATTTCATGTTCTTGTCATACTCATGCAGGCACTTGCCGTATCATTAGTTCAATTTCATTTTGATATCTTCATTTAAGAATTTTTTTTGGATTCAATTACTAAAATTAAGATAAGTATTCAAAAATTGAAATTCTTCAACCAACAAGTTCCTGATCATAATTTAAATCACTCATATGTACCATCTAGCATATGGCCCTCATTAATGGATAGAAAGAGAAATGATATAGCCATTTAGCTAAATGACATAAATTATGAAGAATTTGATACTCAAGGACTGTTTGACATTGGAAATTTTAATGAAAGCAATGCAACAATTGCAGATCTACTTGAGAAGAACAATATCCTAAATGAAGAAGTCAAATGATTAAATAGAGAACATGAAATTTAGTTAGTAATTCTATGTGAAGTAACTAAACAAAAGAAGAAAGTTGAAGAAGACAAAGTTGTGGCCGAGGAAGACAAAATACAAATGGCTACCAGACTTGAAGAAAGGTCATTTGATGCGCAGAATCTTACAAACACTCAGTTAGACATGATAAATCAACTGATGCTTGCAAATTAGGAATTAAATAGGAAGGACATGGAAATAGGAAATCTGAGATCATAGACTGATCTACTGAGAAATGAATTAAGAATTGAGAAAGAACTTGCAAAAAGAATGAACAAGCCTAGTGAAGCAATAAGTACTTTGAAAACCTAATGAGATCACCTAAGGCATCTAGAAGCAATTTTTGATCAGTTCATACAAAAAAATTCATCTATCAAACTAGGAGAACCATCCAAGAGTGGAGAGCTAAGAAATTCAAAAAGAAAATCTTCATGCTATCATTGTGGCAAACTTGGTCATACTGCAAACATCTGCATAAGAAAAAAAGGTATGCAAAAATTTAAACCTAAGTTTATTGGTTATTATTTTATTGCAATAAGCAAGGACATCAAGAGTGTAGATCAAAAATGAAAAATATACCTTCTATACCTAGACTTGAGGGATATTGTTACAATTTTCAAAAGTTTGGACATAGAGAATATGAATACAGATCAAAGACAAAACCTTAGAGGACAAATACAAGGAAGAATGATGCACCTAAGAAAGTTTGTTCCAAATATCACAAGTTTGGAAATTTGAGAAAAATCTACAAGACTTGAGCACCAACATCAAATCATGATCACATCAAAGGTAAAGGAAAAGTGGACATTGAACAAACAAGGAAAGAGATGAATAAAACTTAGAAGAAGAAGGTGAAAGAAGAAAACAATAGAACAAATGGAGTTAAGATCACCCAATCCAATGGAGGAGGTGATCACACCATCTCAAAATGATAAATAAATGTATGTAAGGAACTATAAATTTAATGATCTATCTTACATCAATTCCTAACATAAAATGTGCAAAAAGTTCATTTCTACATGAGGAAAGATGTACTAGAACAAATTTATGAAAAGCATGGTACAAAAGAATCTTTTATACAATGAGTTCCAAACATTAGTAAAATTTTTCTATGTTGACTGAACATTGCAATATGGATTGAGTACTTTAATGCCAAACTGATGTAGAGGAAAAGTTAGATGGAATTGGTTGAGCTATACAATGAAGATCGAGTTCAAAGGCATAATATATATCAAGACAACTAGATTCCACCTAAAAGAGGACACAAAATTAATGGAGACCCTAACTCAAGAAAATGGGAGTATATATGGAAAATCCAACATTATTTTACACACCTTGCATTCATATTTTGAGAGCACAAAGCAATTTTAGCAATTTGCAAAAGTCATTCTAAGGTGAAAGATTGATTGAGTGAAGATTTAAGTTGTGTCAAGTTGTTTAGAAGATAAAGTTTCAAAAATATAATGAGGAAATATGACATCTTCATCATCCACAACAAAGAATCAAGGAGTAGAGGTAAATAATGTTCAATTGGTGAAGAATAACTCTTGTCCTCCACCAAAATTTTGTGCTATTCCTAAGGTTTCTATGAAAGACAATCCAATGGGTGTGTTATCATCGATACCACCTAAAACCATTATGATTCATGATTTACAGAGTTGTTACATGTGTAAAATCAAAAAAATTGGTGATTATGAGAGTCGTGAGGCATATGAGAAATTATGTGATGAAGGAGTATTGAAGGATGAATTCAAAATTGTTGAAGGGAAAGGTTAACTCGTGCATTATTTTTTTGAGAAATTTCAAGACTAAATGGATTAAGGAAGGGATAAGAAGAATTCATGATATGAAGTTGTGGCTAGAACATATTGGACCTATTGAGATCACAAAGAAAAAAATTCACAAGGTTACTAGGTATCCAGCATTGGATAAGTAGAAGACTATGTGTTGTCCGAGCTGAGAAGAAACTGAGGCTAACACAAAAGATGAATGGAATGGACAAGGGATGTCTATTTCTACCATCACAGATCCAATCATGGAGTTCACAGTGAGAGTGATTTCTCACAAATTTTATCATTCGAGTAGAGTAAATAGTGTGCCATGTATTGGCAATCAACCAGGCATTGAAGATTACTACGAAGGATCATGAATATGATCTTGCTGAGTTGCATAGGTCACAGTTGGATGAGAACCTAAATAAATTAGGAAGATGGAGAATTCAATGTGTAAGTTTGGATCATTGATTATGTGAATTTTCTTTTATGTTTAGAATTATTTTCCTGTTGTTGGCAATATTATTTGGGAGCAAGGAAAACCTATCACAAGACAAATTAGTGAATATACAATTTAGTTGGGAGAAAATTTTGTGAATTTTATGGACATGTATTTTGAAGATTTCAAACACAAGATGAGAAAAAGGATGAGGATCCCAACAACATTAGTGATGAAACATTGCAATGATGTATGCTTTCTGGTAGATATAGATAATAATTTTGTTCAAGCAGTTAAGCCTAGGAAATCATGGCTTAAACCATTTGATTATGAAGTTGGTAGTGATAATGTAAGTGAAAATATTGATGCACTACTTAAAGAAGAAATTGATGTAGAAGCAAAACCTTTTGGGAGATATGAAGAAGCTAAGGCAAGATTCACAATTAATATCAAAATAGCTTGAAAAGAGAAGAAGAGAAAGAAACTAATTGAAGACTTAGAAGAGAAGCTAAGAACCTAAAGAAAAGGAAAAGGACCTTTGAAGCTTACACAAGGTCTTGGTGAAGATGAAGATAAAGTTAGTAGTGATGAGGAAGAGGTAGAAGGAAAAGGAGATCAGAGTAAAGAAGTAGTAGTGGTCACTCCACTAACAAAGAAAGCTAAAACTATGAAAATCACAAAGCCTAAAGCAAAGGAGGTTACAAATAAGTCAACAATGACACCCTCTCTACCCTACACCAACAAAGCCAAGAACTAGGGTGACGATAGCTAGTGAACAGAGCCATCCAAAAAGAAAGGGACAGTCAATATTACCAAACTAAGTGGCTCTAGTATAGAAAGAAGAAAATACAAGCCACTAGGAGCCAAACAAAGAGAAGAAGGCTAGTCAAGTAGAAAGAATTTGAAGAGGAAGAAGTAGAGAGGAGAGAATCAAATGAATCGAGACATTACTGAGTTGTAGCGACCAAAAGATCAAAGAATATTGATGAGGTATGCGCTGACATTGGAAGCTCTACATGATTATCGAGCTTTAGATTTGTAAAATATGATACATTGAATAATGATGAAAAATCCAAATTAGAATAGGCCATGATAGTTATGATGGCTAACAATAAATTGGCTCCTACTAGATTGGAAAAGAATATTCCAATTGATTTTTATAGTAGATTAGAAAGATGGAAACATGCATCAGACATGGAGAAACAAATAAGAGAAGGCACTTTGGCCAAACTTATGCTTTAATTGTCAAAAGATCAAAAGTCAACATTCTTGGAGAAGCATATGAACCAATTTGTTCCTAAGTTTAGAATTTTTATGATTCTCTATAATAAGATTGAAGTTGTAGTACATCAAAACGAACTATTCTGGAAAAGTATTTTTGGCTTAACCACTAAAAGAGTTGAACAAAAGAAAATAGTGGATACCATGACCATCAAATATGATCATAGTGATGAAGAAAAATTAGGTGTGTTGAGCCTAAAAGGAAACATATCACCTATACATGCTACCACACCTAATAATCTCATTGTTGTACAACAAAAGTCCTTAGATATTGAAGCATAGAAGCAAGAGGCAGATCAATCAACCAAAGAAACTAGTGTAGAAACTTCTACCATAGGTCAAGAAGGACCAAATGTTTTAGGTCCTCAAATTGACAAAAACATGGAAACAAGAAAAGGAATAGAAAATATAGTGCCAAATACTACAACTAATATTTCAAGCATTGAAGTTTAGGAAAGACCGAGTAGTGACACCCCATCACCTACTCCTACTAGACCAGTGTCGAGCAACAATACTCAAAAGAAAAGTAAAGGAAAATAAATAAAGGAAAATTCTCTAGATATTAGTATTAGTCTAGATGAAGTCATTGAGATGCAAAAATGGGATCTAACAAATCTTACTTTTGAGCAAACTATCATTTTACATGACATTTTGATGAAGAAAAAGAAGCAAGAAGAAATGAAAAGAGAACATCAACAAAAAAAGTGTTTGATGATATAAAATATATATTTGTTGATTCTTTGATGTATATAATATTTATGGGAAAGCCCTATTATTTTGTAGCTAGTACAAATTTTTGAACAAGTAAATGCTAGAGATATTGAAGTGAATGAGAAATTAATGGCATGGTCAGCAAACAAATTTGAGAATAAAGTTATAGAGAAAATCTCTACAACCATTGTTGAGAGTAAGATAGGGCTATAGGCAAATATATAGAATAAAAATGAGCTTGTACACAAGATACAAAATTTGTATAATATATTCAGTGATGAGCCAAGACTTACAAATGACTTTTAGGCAAACATGCACTAGATTTCTAGGCTGAAATGAAGCAATTATGAAGTTTAGTCTCATAGTTAGTAGAATCCAACACAATGCATTATAATAAACTATTATTTGCACAAGGAAAATTGGTCAAACTACAAATAGTTGATAGCAACATTTAGCCAAACTGATCTCTATGCAGTTAATGGTGATACCTCATCTAGAGGTTATGCAACAAGAGCTAAATTTAGCAAAGGATCTAATCCAAATAGATCATAATCTTTAAATTATTGAAATTTTAATTGACTCTGCAGCAAGATTGGAGTTGAAGATTCATATCTTACAATCAACAAGAAAAACATGGGATCATGCTCTTTCCACGATCAATCAAATTGACAAACCATTTATTGAAAAAAATTGTTCTTTTTCCTCCTGCTTAAACAAGAGGGAATTTAATACTAATGATTACATATAGAATGGGAAAATGATGAGAGTAGGGAGTATACAAGAATTAGAGCTTAGAATCTAGACATGGTATGACAAAGACACGATCAAACTATTAGAGTCCTATAATATATATATTGTTATATTTTTTAGTCAAAAATTAGTTTTGAAGTTCTATACGAATTGAGTCATAGGCTTAGGGGGAGTACTCTTATTCTTTTATTGTAAAAATTTAATCATGACAATATTTTTACCACTTATTTCAAAGGTGGAGATTTTTGGTAACTTTAAATCTTTTTGTCTATTAGTGTCAAACACTTAGTCATATACGAGGTAGAGTCAGTCGATCGTTACTACAACCGAGCTACTCTATATAGGCTGAATCATGTGGAGAATTTTAAATAAACATGCATATGCCAAGATGTATAGGAGTCAAGAAAGTATTTGGTCACTGAATATTTTTAGTACAAGTCAAGCCTAGTGAATGCCGAGCAAACAGAGCACATTGATGCCAAGTTTTTATAGAACAAGCTAAGCACACTTAAGGATGAGCAACAACAAAGATAACAATTATGACCAAGCTATTAGAAATTTGTTTAGTACTCCCCTTAGGATTCCTAACAAGGGCTTAACTACCTCCTATGTACTATAATTTGAGTGGTTGTATTGGGCATTGACAGATCAATCTTTTGGTGTAGTGACAACACCATTCTAACAAGTGGTATCAGAGCTTGGTCACAGGTTCAAATCTTCAAACCCTTGGGTAATGCCAAGGAGGAGATTGTTAGACATTTGTTTAATGATTCCCTTAGGATTTGTGACAAGGGCTTAACCACCTCCTATGTACTATAAGTTGAGTGGTTGTATCAAGCATTGATAGATTGATCTTTTGGTGCAATGAAAACCCCATTCTAACACAAGCATCAATAATAATGAGTGCCGAGTAATATAGAGAGAGCATAAAAGTCTAAAATGTTGCAAAATTTGAGGTAAACTATTTCAAGTTGTCATGGACACAACATTTAATAATTGTAGAGGTTGTTACAAAGATTATTATGCATTTTGACATAGATCACCGATCCCTATGAGGAATGAAAAACCAATCATATTAAGAGGCAAATAGGGAAAAATATAGAAGACTTTATACATATTTAAATATGAAAATACAAGACCCTTTTTTTTATATACAAAGATGCATGCAATCACAGAGCGAGATCACAAGTGAAAGTACAAATATTACAGAGGAAGCAAAGAAGTTAAGTCTTGGATACTGCATGCAAGAGAGAAGTTGTTAAAATTAGAGTTAGTGACCATATGAAGAAGTGAAAAACAAAGAAAAGATATATTAGATTGAAGATCAAATAATAGAATTGAAGAGAGGAGATCTGCAATCAACAATAGAGTGCAAACCGAAGGATCAAGTACTGTAACCCTAATAGGTTAAATTTATTTTTGCGGTAGTGAAGATTTGTGGGTGTCATTCACACCCTAGTTTCACTTTTACCTTGGAGGGTTTTTGGGTAACCAAACATTTGTGTTATGTGTTATCATTTCATGCATGTGATTGATAGTCAAATCTACTTATTACAACATTTGATTTTATAAGTTATGAACTATATATGAGATGGAAAATATGGTAAATACAACATAGTTTATTTAAGGGATAAAGTTATTATAGATCCCAATTCACCCCCCTCCCTTTCTTAGTATCTTAGTTTCCCAATTAACCTCCCAAAATTTAGTAGTCTTCAAAATCTTAGGAAAAAACCCTAACTACAAATGTAGTACTAACTTTCATAATGTTATCGAAGTGATATGGAAAAATATATTATGACACAACCAACTGTCATCCACCTTATCAACTAAACATGTCATTTTATTAGCATTCAAGTGAAATAAATTACCTCTTGTTCTTGTTCTAGTACCAATCAATGTTCCATTATTATCCTTGATAATGCAAGTTTTCTCTATAAACTGTAACTGATATCCATTATCAATGAGCTTCCCAACACTCAAAATATTATGTTTCAACCATCCTCAAAGTAAACATCATCATTTTCAGTCTTTCCATCAAGTGTGATAGATCCTTTCCCTTTTATGTGACATGCTACATTATTTCCAACTATAACTACTCCACCATCACAACTAAAGAATTCAATAAATTTGGTCATATCTACTATCATATGATTGGAACAAGTACTATCTATAATCCAATTAAATTTATTATTTTCAACTTGTGACACTTATGTTTTTTCCTCTTTTATTTCATCCTTTTCAGGGCTCTCTTCTTTAATTGCAACAAATCCAATTTCATCATCTTCCTTATTATCACTATCATTCAAGAAGTCTACCATTTTAAAATCAAATTCACCATCCTCATTAACATTAAAGAAATCCTTTGGTACTCTTGATTTATAAGGCTTTATAGGCTTAAACTTATTTACTCTCTTAGGACATTTAGAAGAATAATGACCAAGTTCTTACATGTCCAACACTTAATTTTTTATTACCTTTAGGTTCTCTGTGCATAAGTAGGAAAGATTGTTCTTCAATCTTCTTGTCTTCTTCATCTCTTATTTTGATGCTACTAGCATAGTGTCCACTTGTACTAGCACTTCTTGTCAACATAGGTTTGTCCCTTAGTGCATTAAAAGAAGTCTCCACTCTAGGTGATTCTCCACTTTGTTTCATCCACATCTCAGATGTCTGCAATCTTGCAAGAAGTGTCTCTCCTTTAAACTTAGGTATGCAAGGGATAACATGTTCAATCATCTACAATATAAGAAGATGAAGGTTTTCGATATTTTCTAGACAACTTTATCTTTAGTCTTCTCTCCTCCACAATTCTTTATTCCTGTGACAATCTCTGATATTCTAGAAAAATATCCTCTTATAGTTTCATATTCTAAAATCTTAAAATCTTGAAATAAACATATCCAATAGTATCATCTTAAAATGGAAGCACTTCCATGTTAAGAATGTTTAGCCCTTCTTAGGGGGTGTTTTGGGCTTCATCAAGTTGTCCCCTATTTTATGCCCACTTCCCATTTTCAATGCTTATTTAGGGCTCTATTTGGGCCTCCCTGGACACTATTTTCCCCTTTTGCCTCATTTTCTAGGGGTCTTAAACATCTAGGACCCAGGTCCCCCTTTTCATCAAAAAGTTTGTTGGAGATGGGGAGAGGTTCAAAGGTTTGTTTTCTTGCTTCTGAGTCAGCTTTTTCGGGCTTCGAAATGGTGAACCCTCAAATTTTATTTAATATAGATCCATTTCTAGGGGTTAAGGCTTAATTGGAATTTAATTTTCCTACATTAGACTCTCTAAAAGTTTTTTCCCTAGACTAGTATAAAAGGAAGCCTTCTCTCATTTTCATATCCACTTTTCATGAGGAGATATCTATTTGTCATGATCAAGCATCTACCTTCTATTGAATTCAAACAAGAAAATCAAGTGAGAAAGCAATCACCCATTCAAGCATTCAAGTTCTCCATTGAAGATCAAGGATTCAAGCATTCAAGCCTTTAAATGGATTTGGTTCAAGCATTCAAGATTCATCATTCAAACCCTAGATCTATCCATCATGGTGGTATAATCTTCCTTCAATATCCTTTGTTCATCTTCAAGATATATTCATTCTTCCATCAAGGTGGATTTCAAACATACAATCATGGAGGTTTTGACTTAAACTTATGGTATTGATTTACATTATTGATTCCAAGCTTCATATCAATATACTTGTTTACATTTATTATACAATTGCATATCTATTGACTATCATAGCTTCGTTGTTAGATTTACTTCTACTACTTTCTATAATTCTCTATTTTAATTCTATTATTAAGGTTGATTCCAAACCAAGGTTTGACCAAGGCATACCCATCATCCAAACAACAAAAACCTTTTTCTTGTAGATATTGGTGAGGGAAAATGAATATCAGTGCAGATTTGAGTACATTTTTCAGCAAACTTTCAAGATCCACAAATAGAATTTCCGTCAGAGCAATGCAGGTGAGGGTTAGAAATAAAGGGGTAAAGTCTTACCCTATATTTGGGTCATTTTATTTACATGTATGGTTTTTATTTACATTATTGAGTCCAATCTTTCATATCAATATACTTGTTTACATTTAAAATACAATTGCATATCTATTTAACATCATACTTTCATTGTTAGATTTGCTTCTACTACTTGCTAGCATTCTCTATTTCAATTCCATTACTAAGGTTGATTCTAAACTAGGGTTTGATCAAGGCAAACCCCTAATCCAAACATCAAAACCCTTTTTCTTGTAGATATAGGTGAGAGATAATGAATATCATTGCAAATGTGAGTACCCTTTTCGACAATCTTTTGAGATTTGTGAACATAATTTCTGTGGAGCAGTTGAGGTCAAGGTCAAAAATAAAGGGGTAAGATATTACCCTATATTTGGGTCAAGGTCAACCTAGATCAGAAAAGAAAAATATTTTTAGGTTTTGTAAATCTCACAATTTTAGATCAAGGTTGCGAAAAATAATAGTTTCTGAGACTGTTTGACAGGGTTTCAATAGACTCTTTTTTGTAGGTAAGTACTTTAACTTCTTCATTTTAATATTGGTATTTCTAGATTTACATTCCATCTCCTTACAATTCATATGTATGTATAAAAATTGTGTTTAGGGTCTCTTTCATGTGCATTATTCTAAATCATATTCATCTATGTTTTTATATCTTACACCAACTATATAGTCTAGCCTTCTTAGCATGTTTATCACCATCAAATATAACTTCTAAGGCATTCCAAATCTCATTAGAAAGTGCTAAAGATTTTAACTCTGCATATTTAGTTTCAGGAAGAGCTAATAAAAATACTTCTCTAACAAGCATATTTTGCATGAATAGATTTTTCTTTGCTTTCTCACAACCCTCAAGCTTGTCTTATTCAATCACAACTTTAGTATTCATAGTAACCAACCAAAATTCTGGACCCATGCATAGAAAGTGTGTCTTCATCTTTTCCTTCTAGCTATCATGGTGCACTCCATTAAACATTGGACTATCTAAATTAAAATGCGCCATAGATCTTCTTAAGAGGTTAAGATTTTCCTTCAAGGACTTGATCCTTTGATATCAATTCTTTGAATGTAAAGTCCACCAAGATAAGTGAGGGGTGGGTGAGGGTCAATCGGTTATACAATTAAAACAACTCTAAATGTCCTTATTAATTTTAAAACATGTAAATAGTAGATGAAACAACCATAGAAAGATAACCACACACATTAACACAAAATTTTTTAACTAGGGAAACCCTTGATCAGAGGGAAAACTCTGGTGGGGATGGTAACTACAAAATCATGTACCAATACAAAAGTTCCTTGTTAGAGGATTGACCTTGATAGGAGTCAATGAAATACAATTAGTACATATGAGTCCCTATTAATAAAAATTTAATCCCTATTAGGATATTCCAACCCTATTAGGGGTTGTCCCAACCCTATTAGGAGTTGAAAGGAAGTCAATTGAACCCACTATTCAAATAGATTATGTATTTTTCCTTCTGAATAATACAATATGATACAAGAACTATCCAACCAAAAGCTTGTCTTGCCAAATACAATTAATTATAAGCTCTCTGTGCCTCAAATACACCAAAATCTACTTTGATTCAAAATATATTCACATTCAAGATAACATAACCAACAATGATCTCAAAAACACATACACATCCACACTAGATCTCACTCTTAAGTTTGCATAGCATAAAAATAATATTATTAATGCTTATAACCAAGGAAAAAATCTTTCCTTTACACAAATTCCTAAAACAAGTTATTGAGTTGGCCTAAGGCTTTTCCAATTCAAAATTATAATATAGGACCATATTTAGATATTACAAAACACATTACTTTACAATATTACATCTTTTCAAGATTACAACCAATTTATCGGCTCATAGTCTTAATATTTTTCCACTCAATAAACATCTAATTATGGTAACTTAAGCAAGCCATCTTGAAAATGTCTTCAACCTTTGTCTCAACTCCCTTTGCCAGATTCCATCTATATTAGGAGATAAAATCCAAACAATAGTACCTTCTTTCCAAAAACACTATTTGAAAGATGCCTTCACTAAAATACACATAACTTTGTCTAGAATTCATATTTATATACGCGCTTTTAACTATAGCATCTAGACATCATCTAGAACAAAATCTAAAGTTTATATAAGTTGATATTCAATCCTCAAACCACATAAAGCTAATCTCTCTCTATTGTTCTACCAATCTTCATAGAATAACCAATATGTTGACATCAATGACAAACACTATCATGAATCCTATACATAAGCTCCGAATCATGTCTCCAAAAATTATATGATAATCCCCCAAAAGAATAACATTAACATTCATGGTAACAAGAACATCATGTAGAGAACTATCAATTAATGAAATAGTGCCATAACCTAAAACTAAAAGTTTTGTCGAGTCATCAACTGCAATCTATGAAGCATCACCATGAGAAAGTGAGGTAATACAATATTTTGAGTGTGTAATATGGTGTGAAGCAATTGAATCAATGATCCAATTATAAATGGAAGACATATTTAATATAGAAAGAGCACATCCTTTCCCTATGGGAGGAGGTGGTGACTTCACAGAAGAAATGTTATGTTGCTACATGGCTTCCTCTAAAGTTTCAAGTAATTTCAAATACATGGAAAATGGATTCCATTCCTTACCAAAATACCTATAAGGATCACCTATGAACTTCTTAGTCTTGGAGGAAGACTCACCATACATAGAAGATTTACCATATTTTGGAGTGAATTTATTTATATATGATTTTGCAAGTAGCTTGGAGGAATTCTCACTTCTTGCTAAATCTATTTTGGACTTCAATTTTTGCTTTGGCTTTCCTTTACATGTTTGAGAAATAAATTCTTGAATATTAGATCCTATTAGAGAGTCCAACTATGTAAGCTTGGCCTACTCTATAGTCATTCGATCACAAAAATAAAAAATGTGGGCATGATGAATCTAGGACACAAAGCATCCATAGTAAAGTGAAAAGTGGATGAGAAAATATAAAGTAAATACACTCATGTAATTAGTTTTTTTCTTTCTACAACCTTGTATCAAATATCTCTATTGTTTGAATTTATTAGAAAGTCCTTGATAGAGGGAAATGAATTTGGTACCAAGGAAGTCAAATTTTCCTCAATCTAAAGTGCTTTGAACTCATTTATGGTAACAAAAGTCCTTCAAACTTTAAATATATAGCTTGAGGAGTGAGATAACCATCTAGATGAAAGAAGAGATTGTCTATAACATGTAAAGATAACAAACCCATAGCCTGATCCATATTGTTCCGATGTTGCATAACCTCAAAAGGGCATGCCAACTTGGGATGACCTTTATCCAAGAAGGACCATAACCCTTGTGACCTGAGAAGCCTTATCATAAGAGCTTTCTAGAGGTGGTAATTGTGTAGGATAAGATACTTAGCAAAAGATGAGCTTGCTATGCTGTAAACTGTGCCCCAACTTCTCTAATTTTATTATTATTTTAATGATCTTTTAGAACTAGATAGAAGATGCAGAAGGGTTTTTTTGTTTTTGTGTTTATGGATTCTATTTATCTGATACAAATGATAGAAAATAATAAAAAAAACCCCCCACAATATAGAAAACCAAACCCTAGTACAATCTAAAATCCAAAAAAACCAAGAAAAATAATAAATGCTTCAAACTATATCAAGTGTACCTAAGAATGATTTTTATTAAAATGATAAAGAATTTGAATAGAGCATGCAAAGAGCTTTCCAACACCTATTCAAGATTAAAAAAAATAGAGCTATTTTGAGAAATTTATATCCATCAAAGTGAAAAAACATCATTTGTATTAAATATATTTTTCTAGAATAAACTCCATGGATGCAACACACTTGGAACCAGATTTCAGGTGATATCACATTTGCCCAATTTTAACAACATAGGTCCAAGATATGCTCATTTTAGTAGAAGTACCTCCATAAGATAAATTAGGGCCTTGAAAAACCATCACAAGCTTAAAAGTTTGGCTCCTAGGCATCCACATGACCGCTTTGGGGGTTGTACAAAATTGGGTGGTGTGCAGAACTAGGAAGTGTGCTAGTGGAGGAGGTTAGTTGAGGCTATTGGGGACTGTAGAAGGGTCACACAATAGCTAGGTCGTGGGCACTAGGAAATGCCTTTTAAAAGGTCATGATGCTTTATAAAAGTAATTTTAAAAATATTTTTTAATTTTTTAATTTTATTAAATTTTGGCCTTGTAAAGTGTACCAAAGGGCTGTCCAACTTGGTAGGATAAAAAATTGTGTCCTAGATCAACAATGACCAAATGGGTCTTGCTTTATATCAAAATGGAGGTTTTTGGGCATTATGAACTCATGGTGATACCATTTGAGCTCAAAGTGCACCAAAAAATTGTGAACCCATATTTTCAACAAAAAAAATTTAAAATCATTATTTGATTCACACTCTATTTTACTAATAGCTTCCAAAAATGAACAAGTTTTAATAAATCTAGCTCTAGCTCTGATACTATGTAGAAGTTGATAAATACAACTTCATAAAACCTAGAGGACACTTGCATGCAAGAACTTGTGGCAAAGAAGTAAAGAGAATAAAGACAAGGTTTGTGCTCTAACAATATTAAAGATTATATTATAAGACTAAAAGAATGAGAAAATATACAATTTATCAATCCTTATAAAAGGATATCAAAACTTTTTAGTTTAGGATGACTGATCATGGAAGTACTATACACTCGCCATAATTCCTCAGTGAAGTTCAGGGGTCTGGGGGTTATAGCCCCGAGAAATGTTTTTGGGGGTCTATTTTATCAGCTATTTTTATAGGGGCTAAGATGTAATTATTCTAGCTTTAAATTTGTAAGTGGCCAAAATCTTGTATAAAATGGCTTAGGGTTAGGGATTTCAGAATATGTGATGAGGTAGTAGCTTCTTGCCACAATATTGAGCTGTAAGGGATTACATAGATTATAAAAATATTGGACTCATTGTTTGGTGGATGTATCTCACAGATTAGGTGAACCATGTTAAATCTTTATGTGTTTTTTATCTTCTATATGCATTATTATTTTTCTGACATTGGATATATTTACATGTAATTTTTATTCCTATCTTGTTAATCCTAACAAGTGGTATCAGAGCCTAGTTAATTCGGCTATCCTCAATTAGAAAGTCTCATGGTTGAGTGGGAGTCTCACAGTTGAGTGAGAGCAATGAGAGACAAGGGTAAGCTAAAGGTCAAGAAGTTTAATGAGAAAAACTTTTAGCTATGGGAAATACAAATGGAGGACTATCTATATGGCAACCATTGCAAGGAAAATCCAAGAAAGTGGTCCTGCTATGACAAATAAGGATTAGGATATTTTGGATAGATTGACATTTGGAAGTATTTGTTTATGCCTAGTAAAATTGGTGGCAATTGATATTACAAAAGTAAAGACATCTGAAGAGCTGATGAAAACCCTAGCGAAGTTGTGCAAAAAGCCTTCGACTTCAAATAAGTTAATTCTTATCAAGCGTTTATTTAATATAAAGATGGTAGAAGATGGATCCATTTCAAACCATTTAAATGAGCTTGATATAGTTATAAATCAATTATCTTCTATAAATGTTAATTTTGATGACAAAATTAGGGCTCTCTTGATTTTGTGTTCTTTGCCTAAAGCTAGAATGGCTTGGTAATGGTTGTGAGTAATTCTATTTTTGGATCTAATATCCTAAACTTTGATGATGTGATTAGTGTTTTTTAGAGTGAGGAAAATCGTAGGAAAAAATCAAGTGGATCTACATCAAGAAGTGTTTAGAATGAAAAAAGAAGAGGCATAATGAATGAGAGAGGAGACAATTTTGGAAATCATGAGGAAAATCAAAGGGGGAAGAAGACTCAATCAAGAGGACCAAGAGATTGTTGGTATTGTGGGAAATCAGCGCATAAGAAGAAATATTTTTGGAACAAGGAGAAAAATGTGGTAAGTAATAAATCCAAAGAGGGTGCTTTGATTCTTTCTTTATAAAGTGGTGATGATTTATGGGTTTTAAATTCAAGGGCTTCATTTCATGCTACTCCCTACAAAGGTTATTTTCTTGATTATGTCCAAGGGGATTTTGGGCTTGTTTATTTGGGAGATAATAAACCCTGTCAGATTGTCAAAGAGGGAAAAATAAAGATTAAGTTATAGAATGGGAATCATTGGCTACTACAAGAGGCAACATATGTACCAAGGTTGAGTGGAAATTTAATTTCAGTAGCACAACTAGGTGATAAAGATTGCACAATTATGTTTAATGATAAAAATTGGAAGGTTTCAAAAGGTTCTCTTGTAGTAGTGAAAGGTATGAAAGAAGAAACCTTATATCTTTGTACAGGTCATACTATTCATTTCAGTTTAATTATTTCATAGAAAAATGAAAGTTTGGGAATAGTTGTTAGAATTGAGCAAGGAGAACAAACAAATGTTGCAGATTCTAATAGAACACTATAGCACAACAAAATTGGGCACATAAGTGAGAGAGGTATGAATGAATTCATTCAAAGAAAGTTTTAGTAGGTCTGAAATATGTTAATATATATTTCTATAAAAGTTGTGTGTATGGAAAATAAAAGAGAGTTAGTTTTGTGAAGAGTGGGAAGGAAAAGAAAAATGAGAAATTAAAGCTTCTGAATACATATGTATGGGGACTGGCACAAGTATCTTCCCTTGGTGGCTCTCATTATTATATTTCATTTATTTATGATGCAACTCAAAAAGCATGGGTTTATTTCCTTTGACAAAAGTATGATGCATTTGTAACTTTTAAGAAATGGAAAAGGTTGATTGAAAATAAGAATGGTAAAAGGCTAAAACGTCTTAGATCTGATAATGGTGGTGAGTATTGTAGAAATGATTTCGAAGATAATTGTTCCACTAATGGTATTTGTAGGCATAAAACTATTCTAAGGACTCCATAGGAAAATGGAGTGGATGAACACATGCACATGGAAATAATAGAGTGTACAAGGAGCATGAGGTTGCATGTTGGGCTGCCCATAAACATGTCGGTGGAGGCTATCAACATTGTTGTAAATTTAATCAATAGAGGTCCCTCTACTCCTTTGGGTTGTGGTATTCTAGAGGAAGTATGGATTGGTAAGAAGGCAAGTTATTCTTTTCTTAGAACCTTTGATTAGGATGCATTTTCACATATAGATTCTCCATCAAGAGGAGCAAGAGATTGTTAGTACTATGGGAAACCAAGGCATAAGAAGAAATATTTTTGGACTTGAAAGAAAAATGCAAGAGATAGATAAGAAGGGAACAAGGAGACAAATGTGGTAAGTAATAAATCCCAAGAGGGTGATTTGATTATTTTTTAGAAAGTGGTGATGATTCATGAGTTTTAGATTCAAGGGCTTCATTTCATGCTACTCCCTACAGAGGTTATTTTCTTGATTATGTCCAAGGGGATGTTGGGTTTATTTGGGGATGATAAACCCTGTTAGATTATCAAAGAGGGAAAAATAAACATTAAGTTGGACAATAGGAATTATTGGCTACTACAAGAGGCAAGATATGTAGCAAGGCTGAGTAGAAATTTAATTTTAGTAGGACAACTAGGTGATAGGGGTTGCACAATTATGTTTAATGATAAAAATTGGAAGGTTTCAAATGGTTCCATTGTAGTAGAGAAATGTATGAAAGAAGGTACCTTATATCTTTGTATAGGTCATACTATTCATTTCACTTTAATTGTTTTAGAGAAAAATGAAAGTTTGAGAATAGTTGTTACGATTGAGCAAGGAGAGCAAAAAAATGTTGTAGATTCTAATAGAACACTATAGCACAACAAACTTTGGCACATGATCAAGAGAGATATGGATGAATTCATTCAAATAAAGTATTAGCAAGTCTAAAATGTGTTAATATGGATTTCTATGAAAGTGGTGTGTATGGAAAACAAAAGAGATTTGGTTTTGTGAAGAGTGGGAAGGAAAAGAAAAATGAGAAATTAAAGCTTTTGCATACATATGTATGGGGACCAGCTCAAGTATCTTCTCTTAGTGGCTTTCATTATTATGTTTCATTTATTTATGCTAAAAATCAAAAAGTATGGGTTTATTTCCTTTGACAAAAGTATCATATATTTGTAACTTTTAAGAAATGGAAAAGCTTGGTTGAAAATGAGAATGGTAAAAGGATAAAATGTCTTAGATCCGATAATGGTGGTGAGTATTGCAGCAATGAGTTTGAAGATTATTGTTCCACTAATGGTATTTATAGGCATACAACTATTCTAAGGACTCCATAGGAAAATTGAGTGGATGAACACATGGACATGGCAATAATGGATCGTACAAGGAGCATGAGGTTGCATGTTGGGCTAACCTTACAAATGTGAGTGGAGGCTATCAACATTGTTGTATATTTGATCAATAGAGATCCCTCTACTCCTTTGGGTTGTGGTATTCTAGAGGAAGTATGGACTGGTAAGAAGGAGAGTTATTCTTTTCTTAGAATGTTCAATTGTGAAGTGTTTACACATATAGATTCTTAACCAAGAGGACCAAGAGATTGCATTCCCAAGGTTGACTCATCAAGGGCTTTTTAATGTTAACTTGTCAAAATTAGCTAGCCCTAATTTTGTAAGCAACAAAAGCTTGTTTAAAATGACTTAGGGTTAGGGATTTCATTTGTGTATGATGATAATGTATCTTCTTGTGGTGGTATTGAGCTATAAGGGATTGTAGATTGTAATAACTAGATAATAAGAATATTGGACTTGTTGTTTGGTGGATGTATCTCAAGGATTGGGTGAACCACATTAAATCTTTCTATCTTGTGTTCTCTTTTATACGATTTATTATTTTTTGATATTAACAATTCTCTTTTGGATTTTCACTTTCTTTTTTATTTTTTGACTTTTTGACTTTGGACTTAGCTGGAATGATTTTGGCTTTCTTCAACTATTTTTGGCTCATAGATGTTGGTAGGATGGATGAAAAAGGATTGGATTGAACAAGTGGAATGGTGGGTGGGAGTTTGACAGATAATGGATGTGAAGACATAAGGCTTGTGGGTAAAGGGATGAGGAAAATGGAAAGATCATCATTGGCACACACCTTGAGAGGTGATAAAGTAGTGGGAAAGATGGTTTTGAGAGAGGTTGAGGAGAAAATGGAGGAAGAGAAAGATAAGGACTAAAAGTAGAGTTGGAAGATGGAGGATGGGAAATTTAGGATAAGAAGCATATGGACTAAAAGTGGATTGGGGGGATGAAGGATGCTTATATGGGGATTTGGATGAGGGATGGATGGATGAGGCTTTTTGAGTAGCATGAATGGATGCCAATTGAGATTTTTCTTTTAGATGCATTTCTTTTATGAGCATCTTGGGTATCCACATGATTTTTGACTTTTTTAGCTTGGGCTTTTGTGGCCTCTTGACTTTTTCTTTGATTGGGATTAAATGTTTCTTGTTTTGAACATGTATTTTAGAAGGGACATGTTGAGACTTGGATTTTTGGATTTATGCTTTTGTATTTTGGCATCCAATATGCTTCTATTAGCCATGGGATGGGAACAAGAGCATGGAGGAGATGGAGGGATAATTGATGGAGTGATAGGGTTTAAAGGTTGGAAGAGATTCAAGGGTAAGTGACTTTGATGATCTAGCTGGTGGATTTGAGGGGATGGAAGGATAGATTGGAACATAGGATATGGATGGATATAATTTCCCAAAATGGATGGAGGGAAGGAAGGATATGGGCCCAAAATAGATGGAAACAGGGAAGGTGTAGGTCTCAAAATAGATGGAGGGGATAAAGGATTCATATTAGGTATGTAAGGACCCAAAATGGATGGAAAGGGTATGGGATTTAGATAAGGGATATATGGACCCAAAATGGAGAGTTGGAGATAAGGAGTAGGATGAGGGCCCAAAATAGATACGGAATAAGATGGATGGGAACTTTGGGGTGGAGATGGAAGGACTTGGGACCATGCAGGAATAGCGGGGATACCAACATCTAGAAATACATTTTCATTTCTTTTTTCAACATGATGTTCATTATTTGGAACACAAGATGTGAGTCCATTACTAGCTGAAGGAGTTGGAGCTTCAGATATGATAATTAGTTCTTTTTCAATGGATCTATCATCATGGATTATGGGAGATGTATGATCATGAAGCAGAGGAGATGGGAGGATAGGATCTTGAGTTGGGTGGGCTGAGGGAAAGGGATCTTGAGATGGAGTAAGTAAGATGGTAGGATTTAGATATGGAGGGGATGGTAAAAGTGGATCATGTAGGGGAATAAGTGGATGGCGAGATCTGCTGTTCTATCGAAGGATATTTCAACATGCTTTTGGACAAGATCTTGACAGGAATGGATGGGAGTGGATGCATGAGGTTCATTATATGGGATTTGGATAATGCTTGGAGGAGGAGATGTGGATGGGATTTGGAGCGATTCAATGGGTGGTGGGAATTTGAT
This sequence comes from Cupressus sempervirens, assembly GCA_028749045.1. Classification (NCBI taxonomy): domain Eukaryota; kingdom Viridiplantae; phylum Streptophyta; class Pinopsida; order Cupressales; family Cupressaceae; genus Cupressus; species Cupressus sempervirens. The sequence goes on along the minus strand of CM053790.1, from coordinate 235,142,046 downwards.
GCTTACGAGAAGTGAAAGGATTTTAAGAAATTTGATGGATGGTATGGGGATGATAGCAATGGGAGATGGGGGTGATATTATAGATGGGGAAGCTTCATCACTGACTACTTCACATAGTTGGATTAGATGACATGGCTTATCGACCGTTGGAGGCAGATTTTCTTGTATTTCCTCAAGGAGATTCCTTGGAGAAACGTGTGTTGGAGGTGGAGGTGGTGGATTGATAGGAATAGCTGGTGTGATGAGGGTGGAAGATTGGAAGCTTGGTTGATTGAGTGATGGAGGAGAAGCTGGGATATCAGATGGCATGACTAGATAGTTTGGAATAACTCTTGGATTTTGGGGGATGGTTGGTGGAAGGCCTCTAAGGCTCTCAAGATACCCGTCATAGTCAAAAAGATTTTCATCATCATTGGAATAGGAGGTGGTGGGAGCAAGGACAATACGACCAAACACATCATGATAGGTTTGGGATTTCATGTTTTGATGATGAGTCAGATGGGGATGGGGTCTTGCATATGGATGAACGTGAAAGCACATGGTTGGATTTGGATTAAGCGCAAATTTTGGATTGGCTGATGAAAGATTTCCTAGGGAGAGTCAAAGCTGTATGACACTAAGGAGGATTGGCTAGAGATTTTTGGCTTTCTTGTGGATGGAAGACTTCAAGGGCATGCTGTCAAAAAGTGAGAGTTTTGCTTTCCTATGCACTGGATTTGGTGGTGGCTGTGTCAACTAGAGGATAGACTAATGATCCTATGGGCATGACACAAGATTGACCACTTGTGGATCCCAACCTTTAGCTCAAGGTGATGAGGGATACAAGTGACAAAGATGGATTACCCAAGACAATGCTCTGTTAGAGGGATAACCTTGGTGAGATTGGTTGATTGGTAGGATTGATTGGATAGCAAATTCTAGCAGAATGACAACAACTCTCTAAAGGCTTGGGTGTGATTTTGGATTGGGTTGCTAGCTCACTGGGGGGGATGATTTGGAGAGACTTTGGATTTGGGATTGTTCTAAAGTAAGGAACTAGATAGATTTGGTTGCAGCGGGGGAGCTTGGATGATTTTCTGATGAGGCATTGACTACGCTAAGTATGCCTTGAGCTGGGAGATTTTTGCTTTTTTGGGATTTTGACCAAAGTTGGCAAACATTCATTCAAAAGCTATGAACAAACAAGCAGACAAAATTTTGGAGCAAGCACGTCAAACACACCAACATCCTAGGAAGCTTTCTACAAGGATGAAATTTGTTATAGCTAGGGAGTCCTCAATATACGCAAGGTACGTGAGGCCCAAATCTGTAGATGAAACCAAAAAGATGTCACACAACCGAGAGGAGCGGTAACCCACTTCTCCTCTTTCACTTCTCAAGGGTATAAAGTTCCTTGGGGCTTAGCCCGAGTTACAAAATCTTGATTCCAAGAGAGGTGTCTTTCGATTCACCTCCCAATTTTTATACTCCACCGGAACGCTGGAGTTGAGGTCATCCCAAGGGGTGATGAAATCCCCAAGCAGGCCTCCTAAAAAGTGTAAAACAAGACCACATACATGATCTTGGGCTTTAAAAGACACACGTTTATTCCAATTGATGATTTAGATTTTGTAAGCTATGATTGAAGACACTTGTGATTATGGCATACAATGTTCATTCCAATTTGACAGCATCGTCAGCATAATGAAAGTCAAGAGATCGTCAACATAAGAAATGCGAGTGTCATTTAAAATGCGTCCAAACCATGCAATGTTCATTGATTGTTAGGCATTCAAGATTGAGTGTGAGTTTGTTTTAAGCCCAAAATAAAGATGTGTGAAACTTGATTGCCAAGCGCGTGCCCGGAGGCCCTCCACATCAAGATTTGTCCAATTTTTATGCCCAAATGAAGTGTGAGTGAGATTAATGTGCATTCAAGGAATTTTCTAACTTAGAAAAACCACTAAAGACCCAAGTGAGTGGAGTTTGATCTTTGTGGAACACTTAACACCCTCTTAGGTAGACCCATCCCCATAGATGGCACTGAGATTGCAACCAATGGTTAAATTGATGGGTGATTAAAGAGGGTGAGTCCAACTACAAACTTACTCAAA